>OX439001.1:5815000-6415000 GCA_949316495.1 Amphiduros pacificus | reverse complement strand
CAATTAGGGTGAACCCAAAAGATGTAACATAACTTCCGTTATATAACACAACTTCCGTTATATAACATAACTTCCGTTATATAACATAACTTCCGTTATATAACATAACTTCCGTTATATAACATAACTTCCGTTATATAACATAACTTCCGTTATATAACATATCTTCCGTTATATATCATAACTTCCGTTATATAACATAACTTCCGTTATATAACATAACTTCCGTTATATAACATAACTTCCGTTATATAACATAACTTCCGTTATATAACATAACTTCCGTTATATAACATAACTTCCGTTACAAGTGTAATGCGTATTGTAGATAAATACTTGACAATGTGTAAGATTCGTCAAAAGTAAAATGTATTGGTCTGTCTTCTGTATTTTCCTATTGATCAGAACCTCCATTGTGTTTTTCACACCGACAGAACACGTCCATGTGTTTTTCATCTGTTGCCCTACTGAATAGCAAGATTGACAGCGAGGTAAGCAGACGAATATTCTGGTTATATGAGTTAAACTGAACCGATATTTGACAAAACTCAGATCCTGAGAAACAAGATGGAACATTACACTATATAATTCACAGATAGTTTATAAATTAAAATTTGGAAAATTTGGAAGACATTTGGAAACTTACATTAGATATAAGAAAAAAATCTATCATTCATAAATATATATGATTGATAGTCGAAGGACTTCTTCAGGCTTAAAGTATTCATTAAATGAGGTTTTCGATCACTTTTTCCTTGCATAATATAAATGCTTATACCCCAAACTTTACGATTAAATGTTATTACCTGTCATATTCCCTACATAACTATTTGTCCCATTCTAAAGTGAATGAGTTTTCTGCTAAAATCCAAATCATCCATTGGACACTTTGTCAACAACTTTTGTTTAGCTGACCGGTGATCTAGTGTAAACAACTGCTTAGTGAAGTTTTGCTAACTATGGGGCACCTTCAGATTGGGACAATGGGCTGATTTGGCATACAAAGCCCTGTTTATCCATTAATGTCTGTCCATTGGTACAGGCCTAACACCCTGAAAGACAACAATGGAGGTTACATGCTTATATACAAGTGGCCACCTGGTGGTCACAATAGTACAACCAGTACTTGGCACTTTCAGCAAACTACAATAACTGTGGTTGGTGTATTTTTGTTGAGATAGCTTGCTTGTATCACAGTTTCGTGGCCACATATCATTTAAACATACCCCAAACCTCTGTAAAATTGTCTGTTACCTCTGTGATTTCATGAATGCTTTAACTTTACATACATTGAAGAGATTATACTTGGCAATGCTTAATAACTTCAGCATTTGTCATCACACACACGCACAAACTGCTCTTGTAGGTGTGACTGAAGAGATCAGGGAGACTATGGAAAGTCAGCCCTGCCTGCTGACTGTGGTAGGTCTTCCCTACTTGATGACTATTGGAAGCCCTAGGAGTGCACGATAACCGTGGTGGTTGACCGTCAGCGAGGGTGATGAATTGGACCATAAGGAGCACCTACTGGAATGGTGGATGTGTTTTTCATCAGCTCCAGATAATGTTATTTAAAACCCAAATTTTCAGTGACCTTGCCTTTGTCCCACTCTACGTGGATAACACATGTTTTCAAGCTTTGTTGGTGGTCACTGACCAATGTGTGGCTCAGAGGAGGGCTTGAAAAGTGTATGTCTCAAAGTGGGACGCTTTTCTCCCAGACTGATTGATTACTTGGTAACTATCTTACACACGCTCTGTGAACAGCAGAACATAAATCCTCTACAACTAAATCTTATGGTCTTCTCTGCACTCGAATATTTCTATTGATAGTAGATTTTACTGGATTTTTCAGTCATGTAAAATCTCTTTCAATCAAACTAAATGGCTACTGGACAGCAAAAGTTAATACAATTTGACTCATTTAAGGTATAGGTCAGTATAGCCTTGCTTGTTATTTAGATGAATATTCCTTACTTAGCAAAGTCATGTTAAATTAAACGTTTTGAACATATAAGTCCTTGGAAGATTTGACCAAATGTACAGTGAAATGGATGTGTCAGATGCAACAGCCACTGTTTCATCATCAGAGGGCGTAGCGAAAAATATTTGCATAAAGATTGATTTCACAGCTCTATTTTAAAGGTTGGTCTTGGGTTAATTGAGAAAACATATATGCCAAATTTGAACCTGACCCATATTCGAAGACTGACTGAAAGTTTCAATCTGCATACAAGGCACCTCATAGTACTAAGAAAGCTCTATTCACGGTATACGATATCCTGCCTGACCTAGTCAACAGAAAGTCAGTAAGAGTTTTGGTTCTTGATCTCTCATCAGTATTTGATATTATGGATCATTAGAACCTTCTCCCAAGAAGAGAGACAAAGGGGTTATGGGCCGTGGCACAGTTGCTGAGAGCACAAACCTATTTACACCAGCTCGTCTATGGAGATCCAAAGGTTATGGGTTCGATTCCTGGCCAAGTTGGTATCGATTTCGTGAAGCAATTCCTCATATAAGCTGAAGCCCATGCCCTGCCTGAAGGGTTTACCCATTGCCATTGAAGTTTTGACTGAGTGTGTTGTAATGTCAAGGACGTGTGACATGACGATTCAGTGAGGCAGCATTATATCTGCTGTAAGCAGGTCTCGTTAGGAAATTATGAAATTAACTGAAAAAATGTAATCAACACAAACAAAAAATAGATTAAAGGTAATTGATCACACCCTAAATTGAATCAAGTCATACATGATGGACAGGAAGGACACTATGTGTAAAAGAGAAATCCATTAAATATGGTGTCCCACAAGAATCAGTCCGAGGACCTATTTTAATGACTATGTTTAAAGCATTCATAAATTAACTTCCTTGCATAATATAAATGTTCATACCCCAATCTTTGCGTTCAAATGTTATTTCCCCTACTTAGATTTTTGTACCATTTGAAAATGGATGGTCTTCTGCTAAAATCCAAATCATCCATTGGACACTTTGTCAACAAACTTGTGATTTAGTGCAAACACCTGCAAACAGCGAGATAGTGAGATAGCTTCCTTGTATCACAATTTCGTAGCTACATATCATTTTAGCATACCCCAAACCTCTGTAATATTGCCTGTGACTTCTGTGATTTCATGAATGTTTAAGATGTCTCTTCATGCTGACATAATTGCAAAGTATAGCCGTATCATATCTATGCTGATGACACCCAGATATACATCTCAATGGATCAGTCGTGTAGACAACATGTAGACACATATAGACCTAAGCCTGAAAAAAAGGAATCCATGAAGTCAGAACCATCATGAACACAAACAAGATTAAACTCAATGATGGAAAGACAGAAATGCTAATTTGTGCCAACAAAATATACGACCTAACTGTTAGACATGACATTGGCTAAGTGATGATAAGTGATACTAACATCACACCATGTGAGGTTTTGGTAGATCGAGGTATCTCTTTTACTATATGAACATGAAGGTACAAATTCGCAAAATGTGTAAGAAAGGACATAGCCATATCAGAAACAAATCTGCTATCAGACAGATTATCAAAATTATCAATTGGGTCATTTTGAAATTGCATTGGTTTCCAGTTTATGCCAAAGTTACTTTCAAAATGAATCCTCCTTTCCACATGGAAAGAACTTATTGGAAAGATACCAAACACTGTAATGATCTTCTAGCAGCAAGTGCTTGACAAATCTGATATCATAAAAACTTAATATATCAGAGGGGTTGCATCACTGTGCACATTCCCTCACCCCAAGGATTATTTTGCCATGATGCATATTCCCCACCAGGGATATCTGGCTATGCATATTCCCCACCAGGGATATCTGGCTATTGCTTATTCCCCACCATGGATATCTGGCTATGCATATTCCCCACCAGGGATATCTGGTTATGCATATTCCCCACCAGGGATATCTGGCTATGCATATTCAAAGGGACACTTTGCTGTACACGTTCCACCACTATGGTTATCTGACCATACCCATATTCTCCACCAGTATTGTAAGGTCATGCCTATTCTGGTGGTTGTTCGATGTGATCTACCCTTGGGATGCTGTTCTGGTTGAAATGCAAAAAGGTCACAATAAAGCAGGAGAGCAGGGTTCAAGATATGCCAACATATAAGCAGTGTCACGGTTTTTGAGAAGCCTCAAACTCACCTACTGCCAGAATATTTCTTCGACGTGACTAAATATATTGCTCATTTTGATATCATTTCCTCTGGGATCAACAATTTTTAAACATAACCTATTTGTTTCATTGTCCAGTGAACATAGAAGCTGCCAATTGCATGCAATGGACATTTGCTTTCTCGTTCTATTCAAGAGAACATAAAAGTAGACATTCTCTCAGGGCAAAGTGCCTTTTACTCCACATCACATAACAAAGAGTTCCAGGGATGTAAAATGTAGTTGCATTTAGTTGGCTCGGATGTTTATCAAATACTTGTTGGCATGACCTACCATTTCACCAGCTTAACGACATGTCGCCATAAAATCCCAATCACAGTTGTTCGGCGTAGTTTGTTGGAAACATGATGTCAAGTCACGTGACACGAGACTTGAATTGATCCCACCCAGCAGCCATGGTTGAGGTCCGCCTATGTGTTGAGGAAACCCTTCTGGGCACGGCACGGAACACGCTAGCTTGTTATCTTCACACTGCAACAAATAAAATTACAGCCATTCTGGCTTAGTTTATATTATTGTTTTTATTTAGAATATGTCTGAGTGTTGTGCTCGATTTTGAACATTAAGATTCATATACTCATTTCAAAAAGGTGTGTATATCATTACGCATTATACATAAAGTACTGACATGTTTTCACTGTATTTGATCATATAGTCTGGTGTGTGAGCATGTTTGCACTGTATCTGATCATATAGTCTGATGTGTGAGCATGTTTGCACTGTATCTGATCATATAGTCTGATGTGGGAGCATGTTTGCACTGTATCTGATCATATAGTCTGATGTGTGAGCATGTTTGCACTGTATCTGATCATATAGTCTGATGTGTGAGCATGTTTGCACTGTATCTGATCATACAGTCTGGTGTGTGAGCATGTTTGCACTGTATCTGATCATACAGTCTGGTGTGTGAGCATGTTTTCACTGTATCTGATCATACAATCTGATGTGTGAGCATGTTTGCACTGTATCTGATCATATAATCTGATGTGTGAGCATGTTTGCACTGTATCTGATCATATAGTCTGAGGTGTGAGCATGTTTGCAATGTATCCGATCATATAGTGTGGCGTGTGAGCATGTTTGCACTGTATCCGATCATATAGTGTGGCGTGTGAGCATGTTTGCACTGTATCTGATCATATAGTGTGGCGTGTGAGCATGTTTGCACTGTATCTGATCATATAGTGTGGCGTGTGAGCATGTTTGCACTGTATCTGATCATATAGTGTGGCGTGTGAGCATGTTTGCACTGTATCTGATCATATAGTGTGGCGTGTGAGCATGTTTGCACTGTATCTGATCATATAGTGTGGCGTGTGAGCATGTTTGCACTGTATCTGATCATATAGTCTGGTGTGTGAGCATGTTTGCACTGTATCTGATCATAAAGTCTGGTGTGTGAGCATGTTTGCACTATATCTGATCATATAATCTGATGTGTGAGCATGTTTGCACTGTATCTGATCATATAGTCTGATTTGTGAGCATGTTTGCACTATATCTGATCATATAGTCTGATGTGTGAGTATGTTTGCACTGTATCTGATCATATAGTTTGATGTGTGAGTATGTTTGCACTGTATCTGATCATAAAGTCTGGTGTGTGAGCATGTTTGAACTGTATCTGATCATAAAGTCTGGTGTGTGAGCATGTTTGCACTGTATCTGATCATATAATTTGATGTGTAAGCATGTTTGCACTGTATCTGATCATATAATCTGATGTGTGAGCATATTTGCACTGTATCTGATCATAAAGTCTGGTGTGTGAGCATGTTTGCACTGTATCTGATCATAAAGTCTGGTGTGTGAGCATGTTTGCACTGTATCTGATCATATAGTCTGATGTGTGAGCATGTTTGCACTGTATCTGATCATATAATCTGATGTGTGAGCATGTTTGCACTGTATCTGATCATATCGTTTGAAGTGAGAGTATGTTTTGGTGTATGTTTGGCCATGTGGTAGTATGCGTGTTTGAGCATGTTTGTCTGATCATATCAGCGGTTTGTCATGATATTTAATGTAGGAGCCTGCATTCCTATCGCAACTATTCAGCTTTATTAAACAATGGGACTTTATTAACAATGGGACAAAGCGTACTTGCACATCCTCTTTCAAAATCAATGCTGAGCATGCTGAATGCGACTGACAATAAAAAGCTATGTGTTACTTTAGAAATAGGAAATATTAAGTCGGTCCAAAATTCATACACACACCTAAATGGAGATGAATGATATGAAAAATGTCAAATACGGAAAGCCTTTTTGAAGATTTCCACCTCAATAAGCACGGACACAGGGTTTGCAATATGTCGGCGTGCACAGTGAATCCAAGCTGCATGATTGCCGGGATTTTATAGTTTGCCTTTAAACCAACAATGTGTGGATTTATTGGTAATAATGCAAATTAAAGAGTAGTTGCTTTTAGCTTAATTGTGTTGTAGACTCTACATAGCTTGTATGCTTGGCTTGAGTAATGATAAGAGCATAATTTAAGCTTCATTAAGGATATCCTTGGCGTAGAAATAGAGAGCAGCGGTGACATGTGCGCCCAATCATTACACACTGCCTCACTGTAATTACAACACATGAATCATACACTATTACTGGCCTGCAATACACATGCTTGTAATGCTTCCTATTGGACAAATGTGGCTGGGACCACACAGTGTATTACACACTGAAGATATGGGAGAGATGTCTGCAAAAGAATGGTTATTCTCGTTCTCCATCGTAACGTTATAGTATCTATGTTATGTTGTGTTAAATGCGAGAATACTAACAAAATTATCCTGACATGGGAATATTATTTTTTTATGTTTTAACAAAATAATATTAATCAGAACATGGAGATAATATGGATCGTTGTGAGAATTCCTCTATCGAGATGTGAGATTTTGTCTACAAAATGCATACATTTCTGTATTAGGGCTCAATTTTACAATCATCGCTATGCCTAATGTCTCAGTCACATTTGCGCCGGATATCCTAAAGACGTCTGTGACTATCTTGCATGTGCCGTGCGGTGCCCTTTAATAATGTGACTACAGCTACGGCATATCTGAGATTGTCGCTGATAAACTCGCCGACGCTCGGGACTCAGTGAGGACGGCCGATTGTTATTTCCCGGCCGGGGTTCAGCGCATTATGTGACTGAGGCAACATGAGTATGAGAGAGCTGCACAAGATGAGAAATAGTTTTAAAAAGCACACAAGTTGAGAAATAGTTAAAACAGCACAGGTGGGAGAAAGCTACACAAGTTACAACAGTGATAGTTACAAAACAGTACAAGTAAGAAACAGCTGCACAAGCAAGAGATAGTGGAAGATAGCCGCAATAATGAAACATAGCTGCACAAGTGAGAGATAGAAGATGGTAGTCACTGTGATGAAAAATGATGATCTTGAATCATATAATTGCAAGATGAAACATTTAAGATAGATATTTGAAAACTATTAAAGCTAATTGCACAAATTCCTGTCATGAATGTTCCTTCCATAGGATATTTCCAGAGCATTTTATGCAGTTATTTTAGTTTAGTTGTGTCAGTCGAGGGATTGACTGAGTTACAGTCTCCTCCCTCTAGAAAGGCTGCATGGACCCTCACAGCATAAAAAGGTTCATGAGAGAAGATAGCAGTCAAACAAGGGACAGACAAACCTAAATATTACTAGAAGGTGCCGGGTGCAGAGAGAACCCCTGACAGTCAATGAGGTCATTCTACGTCATGCCCGTGCCCACGTGACGTTTTGTGATCAGTCAATCACTTGATTCCTTGCTCGGCTATGTACTATCTCTTGGGAGGACTTATTCAGGACCAGAAAACCTTGTCCCCAGTATAATTTGTTCCATATTCCGCTGTCACATCACTACTTGAGGCGCAACCGAACATGTCCAAATCAACTTACAATCTACATTTGCAGAAAAGCACTAGTGGTCGTCATTTATAGCTGGAAAACAATATATTTTCTACCGCTGATCGAATGTACAGAGAGTTTACAATTGCAGTCTTATTATTTTAGAGTGATGAATGGTCCAGCTGTAATGTTCTAGAGTTCAGAATTCAGGCAGTGCTCATCAACTATTGGTCCCGTGCAATTGGGAAAGGTTTGTTGTTCAGATCAGGGTTAGTTATCTCTCCGAACCAGGACACAAACTATCCGGAAATCCTTCCCAGTGTCTCCAGTAATAGGCAGGGAAAATTCCCATTTATTTGACGAAGAGGGTGTTAAGATATGCCATGATGACACGCCCAGCAAAATCCTCATACTCCGAATTATAATGAAAAGCCTAGAATCCTAAAAGCAAGTTCCCAAAGAAAAACGTGGCACTCAAGAGGAAAAAGACAGATTTGAACAAAAGATATATTATTAACTTGTGATTATCTACTTAGGCTGAACACCCAGGAAAGATATTATCAATTGATCAAATATTGTCATAAATTAGAGAGGTATGTGTTAAGGAATGTGCATAAATCTCAGAATATCCTGTACATTTGTGCACATTTAACATAGATAAACCAACATGGAATAAGGATACTGAGATAGAAAAAGTCGTATCTGCTTAATGTTGACAAAACTCTAACAATGACTTTCCAAATTGTGTTAAAATTGCATTTCCTTAATCCTACTATGGAAGAGTGTGTTTTTCATATCTGATTAGTCTGTAATAATTACAAATGATGCACGTGCACATCAAGGCAATGGTATTAAATCAAAATCTTTGTGTTGGTTTTTTAATGGAAATATTCTTAATTATATCTTTTCAAGGTGACCTTCACGAGACCGGTGTCAATTGCCTCAATGTTTGTATCCTAACCTTCCTCGTGTTTTGACTTCTGTATTTATAACAGCGTTAATGTTACGTATTATTTTTATGATACCTAAAATATACACAGATGTTAATATATAGTTTTATGTCAGTTTGCTTATAGACCTCAGGCTGACACAGATAAGGATACTCACGTATGTCAGTTTGCTTATAGACCTCATGCTGACAGAGAAAAGGATACTCACGTATATCAGTTTGCCTATAGACCTCAGGCTGACAGAGATAAGGATACTCACGTATATCAGTTTGCTTATAGACCTCAGGCTGACATAGATAAGGATACTCACGTATGTCAGTTTGCTTATAGACCTCATGCTGACAGAGACAAGGATACTCACGTATGCCAGTTTGCTTATAGACCTCAGGCTGACAGAGATAAGGATACTCACGTATATCAGTTTGCTTATAGACCTCATGCTGACACAGATAAGGATACTCACGTATATCAGTTTGCTTATAGAACTCAGGCTGACACAGACAAGGATACTCACGTATATCAGTTTGCTTATAGACCTCAGGCTGACAGAGATAAGGATACTCACGTATATCAGTTTGCTTATAGACCTCAGGCTGACAGAGATAAGGATACTCACGTATATCAGTTTGCTTATAGACCTCATGCTGACACAGATAAGGATACTCACGTATATCAGTTTGCTTATAGAACTCAGGCTGACACAGATAAGGATACTCACGTATATCAGTTTGCTTATAGAACTCAGGCTGACACAGACAAGGATACTCACGTATATCAGTTTGCTTATAGAACTCAGGCTGACACAGACAAGGATACTCACGTATGTCAGTTTGCTTATAGAACTCAGGCTGACACAGACAAGGATACTCACGTATATCAGTTTGCTTATAGACCTCAGGCTGACAGAGATAAGGATACTCACGTATATCAGTTTGCTTATAGACCTCATGCTGACACAGATAAGGATACTCACGTATATCAGTTTGCTTATAGAACTCAGGCTGACACAGATAAGGATACTCACGTATATCAGTTTGCTTATAGAACTCAGGCTGACACAGACAAGGGACTCACGTATATCAGTTTGCTTATAGAACTCAGGCTGACACAGACAAGGATACTCACGTATATCAGTTTGCTTATAGAACTCAGGCTGACACAGACAAGGATACTCACGTATGTCAGTTTGCTTATAGAACTCAGGCTGACACAGACAAGGATACTCACGTATATCAGTTTGCTTATAGACCTCATGCTGACACAGATAAGGATACTCACGTATATCAGTTTGCTTATAGACCTCATGCTGACACAGATAAGGATACTCACGTATGTCAGTTTGTTTATAGAACTCAGGCTGACACAGACAAGGATACTCACGTATATCAGTTTGCTTATAGAACTCAGGCTGACAGAGATAAGGATACTCACGTATATCAGTTTGCTTATAGACCTCACCCTGACAAGAGATAAGGATACTCACGTATATCAGTTTGCTTATAGACCTAATGCTGACACAGAGAAGGATACTCACGTATGTCAGTTTGCTTATAGACCACCTCAGGCTGACACAGACAAGGATACTCACGTATGTCAGTTTGCTTATAGGCTTCAGGCTGACATAGATAAGGATACTCACGTATGTCAGTTTGCTTATATACCTCAGGTTGACATAGATAAGGATACTCACGTATATCAGTTTGCTTATAGACCACCTCAGGCTGACACAGACAAGGATACTCACGTATGTCAGTTTGCTTATAGGCTTCAGGCTGACATAGATAAGGATACTCACGTATGTCAGTTTGCTTATATACCTCAGGTTGACATAGATAAGGATACTCACGTATGTCAGTTTGCTTATAGGCTTCAGACTGACACAGACAAGGATACTCACGTATGTCAGTTTGCTTATAGACCTCAGGCTGACACAGACAAGGATACTCACGTATGTCAGTTTGCTTATATACCTCAGGTTGACAGAGATAAGGATACTCACGTATGTCAGTTTGCTTATATACCTCAGGTTGACATAGATAAGGATACTCACGTATGTCAGTTTGCTTATAGGCTTCAGGCTGACACAGATAAGGATACTCACGTATGTCAGTTTGCTTATAGGCTTCAGGCTGACACAGATAAGGATACTCACGTATGTCAGTTTGCTCATAGACCTCATGCTGACATAGATAACTTATGAGTATACTTACAGATGTCAGTTTGTTATATACGGCTATACTGACAGAGGTACGGTGCAGCAGTCCATAGGCTTAGCCTCGCCTTGACTGCACACGGCCCTCAGGGACCCAAGACGCAATCTACGATGCAGACAAGTGTGAATTCATCTTCGCCTGACACCCCGCTAAACATTCGCTTGCTGTTCAAAACTCTCCCATCTTTTCTATGAAATTAACTGTCCCTGGGAGGCCATCGCAACCGATAACTAGGTCTAATTCGATTTGTCTTCCCTCCTACTTGAATAAGGACCTGCTATCCCTGGTACAAAGGACTGAATGGGCAAGAAAATTGAACATGTTTTTCTTTGAAATTATATTTTCAGAAGTTTATAACGTCAATATAATAGTTGATTTAGAAGATACATAATTTGAGCTTGTATTATTGAGATGGCATTATCTGTAACATAACAAATGGCCATGAAGAGTGTTTGAGAATGCAGCTAGAGGATGTGAGGAATGACATTAAGGCAGCACGCTCAGGAAAGTAACACCGTAACTCCAAATACCTCCACGAATAACACAGTCTTTGCGCTTTCTGAATTGATGAGGACATCTCTTGAGTAAATGCAATAAATGTCACAAATACAAAAGAGATAACTGGCGAGGCATTGCGCTTTAGTGTTGTGTGCCAGGATGGTAGGGCACAGAGATATGGGAACGTGGACATCACACGAGACCAGCGTAGGGTTAGCGAGGAAACCTCAGGAGGCAAATTATTTCTGTGAATGTGGCCGACTGACGTTATCCACAAAACAGGTCAAGCCAGGCAAATTACATTTAAGATTCCGGAATTGATTTTATCATTCAACTAAAGGGCGCTCTTTGATAATTTAGATGGTTACCGATGGAGGTCAAATACACACTACCATATCGCTGGTACTATTTGTTTGATTGTATTAGATTGCTATCAGTGTAAAATCTAAAATGCATTTGAATAAAATGATTTATGCATGGTGTCATTTATTTTCAGTTGCATTATACGGGAGCTGGTATGAATCCCGCTAGATCCCTCGGTCCCGCCCTCGTCATGAATATCTGGGATAACCACTGGGTAAGGCATTTTCTTCTTGCATTACACATGCATACACACACCATATATATATATATTATTTTGGTAAATAACATTGTCTTAACTCCATGGCCATTGATCAGTAATAGCCTTGTGTAATGACATGGCCAATGGTCAGTAGTGATATTAAGTTATGACATGGTCTATTGGTTTAATAGCGCTATGTAATGACATGGACAGTGGTCAATTTTATTAAGTTGGTCTATTGGTTTAATAGCGCTATGTAATGACATGGACAGTGGTGTGAATCATGGCATGACCACTGTAGATTGTATGACAGGACCTTCGCCCCAGCCAGTAAGTGACAGCAACATGGCCGCAGTCTGCTCATAAATTGCTTCAAGTTCCCACAATGCGCTTGTCCCCTCCTAAATATTCACAGACATGGTCCGCAATGCGCGTCTCCAAATGCCTAATTCTCCGACTAGACTGTGCTTAGGCCTCTTTATTGGCTGATTTGGTCATCAAATCCGCTGTGAGCCTGGCATGGAGACAGAAATGTCACACCCAATGGTTGGATTGTCATGGTAATGAACCAAATAAACCGCACGGTATGTCCGCATCCGGGAATGGAAAGAAGACCAAAACAATCCCATTGACCAGTCAGTAGAAGCTGACATTGACGACCCGGGAAACTTTAATTGTTCTCGTGACTTGCTTGTCCGTATTAATTCTCTTGATATTGTTGAGCAGCAGCAATGTGTGTGCGTCATTGATGATGCTTTGTTCATTCAAGGTCAAAGCAGAGACAAAGGTACAGAGATAACCGCTCACTGGATACATGTCACAAAGAATAGCTTGTCAAACTATCCCTCCTAGGGGACGCTTGTCAAACTATCCCTCCCTAGGGGGCGCTTGTGTCCCTGCCATTTTGCTTCTCTGTCAACCGGAAGTCCACCTTATTCCACGCCCGCGTTTGCAACCTGAGACTATAACGACATTTATTTCACAGCAGCGCGGTAAAATGGGATAAAATCTACATGATGCTTGCCGCCGGGTTGTCACTAGTCAGGTGATTGGCGGCAGTAATCTCATGAATGTATGGAGTGTGGCTGCTATAACTTTTAATAGATTTATGAATACGTACTTATAGGAAGAACCTAACAACAGAACTCTGAGGAGTGGGTGTGGTAAGCTTGTGTATATCCTGATTGTATAGCACATCCCTCTTCCTGTTATGCCCTCCCTTTAAGAGAGAGGGATCCATGAGACAAGATTTGTATCCCTTATATTTATTGGCAGAAAGGGACAAGCTTATACGTGGTTGTTACACCCTACTTGAGTAGAATTCCCTCTCCTATTCTGACTGTGAGCAGCGGGTGATGGAGATCCTGCAGTCTCCAGCATCAATCACATCTTAATTTTATGGATAAATAGAGCATTAAAGATGCTGACTTTTGGCGACAACTATTCACAATGGAAATAAGGACGGCCAGTAAACAGTCTCAGTCAGACTTTGCGATTGGTACGATTGGATTGCTATTGAAGATAGGAGAAAGACTATTATGAGATCCAAGGGCAAAATAATGATTGAAAGAGGCCTATCATATGTATATATATATGCTCTACACGCCCATATTGCACTTCTCGTCTTTGTCTGATTGCTGCAGACTTGCCATCAATGAAAGTAAATAGTAGTGATCGATGTCACAGGGCAAATACAAAGGGCAGAGGCAGGAGACGATAAGATGTTACAGGTTTATCTGCATGACCATCATATTGCCAACAACAGACGCCAATCATGCCATAAGCAATCCAGGTTGAAAACACAGCGTTTCCTTTCTCCTCCTTTTCATGATATTGGCAATTCCCGCTTGGAGGTACGTTAGATCACTAGGCAATGGGGGATGACAGACGACTTACAAGGACACCCACATATATGTACACTCTCCAATGGCACTTATTTGATAACTTTATTCAAATTACGCTGTAGATAATATAATCACCTTGGTGTTATCATTCACCACTTGAATATGAATTGTATATTTTAAAAATATATTCTACTTGATGTGTTAAGGTGTATATCATATGATGCTGTTTTATATTGCAGGTGTATTGGGTAGGTCCCATTCTAGGTGGTATCATTGGAGGATTTACCTACGAATACACGCATGATTCGTCCAATCAGATGCAATATTTTAAACGTTCTTTTCGCCGGAAGCCGACCAATCTCAAGCGCAGTCGCAGTACTGTCAGTACAAACTCTACCCTGTCTACGGAGATGACCTTCACGCCGACCTCTGAGGACATGCGCATCTGAAGTGGGACCTTTCCACTGCGTGTTCCCAGATAGTTATCCAAGCTATATTGACCACATAATGTGCATTTTGTTTATTAGCTATGCATAGCATAGCTTCTATCTACACTAAGGGGGAGACATTTTCTCTCATTCTGTCTGTCCCTCAACTTTGACCTCCTCTGAAACTACTTGTCGGAATCCTTGGTTTTCTATCAGGTGCAGAATCTTTTCCATCTTTTTAGGACTTTTTGAAAAAAAATCTAATAGCTATCACTTAATTGTTAAAGAGGCTGCCATTTTGAATTTCATGGCAAATATTAGCCAGTGAGAAAAGAGATAACAAATCCAATATGTAACGTGCATTTTTAATGGCTGAAATTTATCATCTGCTCAAATCTTCTCTGGGAATTTATTTAAATGAGCATTTATGAAACAATTTGCAGACATTTCCAGGAAAAATGGTCATAAGCATTTCAAAAAGGTAATGATCGGTATGGCTCTGGAATCATTAGCCTCGATTTGAGAATCGACTGAGGAAACGTTTGTAGCATGGATACCTGGAATAAATGTACAGATCAAACATTGAGAAATGAAGTAGTATAGATTAGTAGTCATTAATAATATGAAAGGCTTCAAAACATTCATATGGGGACAACAGTAATTGATCTACACTAGAATGTAATGTCAATTATTCGCTGTGTCTTACATATAAACTGCAATCACAACCTTGGAATATCAGCAAAACATCATTCTCGTATTTTGCATCATAAGAATGTCATCACGCGTTAGACCCTTATGAGATTTTGCGGCATATCTTGACCACTGTTTAGCCATCAAGATTTGAGTGCTGTCACAGTTCGATTACTACTGACATAAATGAGCTTGCCGCTAATACAATACATTTAAGTACTTGTGAATGCATTCACGCCTCTATCCTATCCTTTTGAATCTTCCAGGCTGGTTTCATACCAAAATCCTTCCACTCAAAGTTGGGTATGTTCTCATGAGGGAATAGCACGTTATGTCGTCATAATTTGTGCATCATCCAATTCCTCATACCATTGTTTTAAATCCTGAATTATAGAAATTGCATATGATCATATATTGAGTCAAACCAGGCAACCTTGATTGCGACATTGAATTCTTTTTCTCCAAATTAGTGCAAAAGTACTGTTTTACTCTCAATTGAAATGTCATTTTTAATTTAAAACAAAACAATATTTCATCTTTACAAACACATCGTCCATATGTTATCAAAGATATACATGTACAACTTTATGTTGTTAATTTAATTTACATATTTTGTACTTATATAGTTGTGATCGATGTCACAGATAAACCTGTAGCATCTTATCGGATATTTTGTACTTATAAGCATATATTTTCTGTAGTGGCACAGGAGCTGTTGATATTTCATTTGCCGTAATCATAAGAATAAAAACCTATCCGTTTTCGCTGATGAAGAAAATATTTATCTTCCATCTTGACCATTGGCGATATTATTGTTATTGGTCCAATACACAGATATTACACATCATATATACAGGAAACAGTAAGTATACAGAATGCCATATATTATTATACCCATGTTGTAACTATACCACAAATATAAACGCACCAATTGAGTCTTTATCGGCATTTAACTGTCATATATTGGAGAAGATAAAGGAAAAACTTCTCATGATCACGTGTGTAAATGATTGAACAACATCCAAAGGTTGGAAATATTGTATCAATTGAATGAAAATAAAAAATATAAAACAAATAGGCAATAGAATATTGATTTTCTTGTGAAGAGACAGAAAGAGCTCTTTATTGGCCATGCATTGCTATATGTTGTTTTCTATTATTTCTGAATTTCTTTGATAATATTGCAAAAGCCGATTGCCGATCTCCATTTTTTTCACCCATTGAAAGTTATACACCGGAACCATACAACTTTACTGGAACCAGAACTTCACAACTACTCCAAATTTAATCATTCGTAATTCCAGGCTGGCAGGGGGCTCATAGCCTGTGAGATCAAAAATATGTTATCATTTATATATATATATATATATATATATATATATATATATATATATATATATATATATATATATATATATATATATATATATATATATATATATATATATATATATATATATATATATATATATATATATATATATATATATATATATATATATATATATATATATATATATATATATATATATATATATATACATATATATATATATATATATATATATTTAGAAGCTGGTACAGATATGAGGAACTGGAGGTATTTTTGTCAGACCTCATTATGGGGTACCATCTCATACCTTATTGTGTGTGACAGGAGAGTGCCATCTGGTGTTAATAATGAAAGTATTTTACATACCTCACAAATCTAACATTCATATCATTATCCACCACCAGGGCACTTATTACTACCTGTGACACTAGATGGCAGTGATTTATATAGTTATAGCCTGGTTGTATAAATATGCTTCTCAGACATGTTTGTTCAAAAAGGCCTTGTGCAGGTTACTTATGTAACTGTGACTAAGCAGCTGCACTATGAAGAGTGGGGTATTTTATATGCCTCACAGTACGTCAATGCCCCACAAGACAGGTCTGAGATTGGTAAAAACCCCATATCTGATACAATCTCTTTCTATATATATATATATATATATATACATATATATAGCATATGTTATCAATATATATATATAGCATACTTTGTAATAGAAATATCATGATTGCTTGATTCATAATAGTAATTATCTGTTTGATTTAGTCATAAAGAATAGACATGAGACTTCCAAGTTGTCATCAACTAAACAGTACACAAATTGTTGACAATTATTATGTAATTGTAAGGAATGAATGAATGAATGAATGAATGAATGAATGAAAAGCCGATACCAGTTAGTGTCATAACGCTTTTCGGGATAGCGTCTCCGGAAAAGGTGGGTCTTGAGGCATTTCTCAACTTCTTTTTTGCTTATTTTGACGATTTTACAATTGATAAAATGTGATTTCCCTTTTAGGGTGTCTCTGAAATGATTTGAGATAAGTCCAGTGTTATGCAAAAGTTCAAAAAGCTTGTGTCTCACAGAGGTCTGATTCAGCTTCACTCATGGCAAGATTGCTCATATTTCAATAAAAATATGGATGTGCTTGTCCCAGATGTTTGATAATTCAAAAGTCCTTAATACATACTTGTTAACAACAGTCCATTATCACTCCAAAACATTAATATTCAAAATCTTCAAAATGTGGAGTTCTCCCAATTTGACCATGTGACCTGTCAGATATGTGTATGAGCTGACTGACAAAGCAGATTAGTCCCGGTAGATTAGTACAGATTTGATGGTTCAATAACTGGTCAGAAGAGACCCGAATGGGCAATTCTTGCAGCGGAGTCAAGCCAGGGTTTTGTAATACGTCGGGAGTGCACGCTCCAGTTGATAAAAATATTTTTTCAACCATCATAGACACTAATAACTGTTCCAAATAGGGACAGTAAACCACCTCGCAGGTGCCCGTATGCTGTGGCCAGAATTCAAGTCACACGTCAGTGGAAATATGTGGTCGCGGTTTAGGGTTTCCCTGTTACACATTTATGTGACCCAATCAGAACAATCCTCTCATAACTAGTGACACAAATTGTTTCGCCCGCTGCACAAACCCATTTCAACGAGAGGTTCTTGATAGTCCAAATATATTTGGACGAGGATAGTCTACAACCATTATAAAAATAACATCGCTGGTATGTTGGGTTCGAAACATAGAACAGAACATCAAACAAATAGAAAATACATACACAACAAAACTTTTATATCATTTTGATTAAAAATGGAAATAAATATGTAAGTATTGTCAAAGTGACTGATCAGACACATGATAGCAATGCTCAATGTTTAATTAAAAATAACAAGGATGCTAATCAGGTAAAAGATAAATAATCAAGATTTTCACTATTTTTTTACTCACTCGGATAATAAACATCTTTTTTAACTGTTACCGGCTTCAAAGTTTAAAGATTTTAGCTCAAAATGGAGACATAATCGATTCTAATTAAATCCAGCCTAGTATAAGCTATTCCAATCTAATCCATTCTAGTATAAGCTATTCCAATCTAATCCATTCTAGTATAAGCTATTCCAATCTAATCCATTCTAGTATAAGCTATTCTAATCTAATCCATTCTAGTATAAGCTATTCCAATCTAATCCATTCTAGTATAAGCTATTCTAATCTAATCCATTCTAGTATAAGCTATTCTAATCTAATCCATTCTAGTATAATCTATTCTAATATAATCCATTCTAGTATAATCTATTCTAATCTACTCCATTCTAGTATAAGCTATTCTAATCTAATCCATTCTAGTATAATCTATTCTAATATAATCCATTCTAGTATAAGCTATTCCAATCTAATCCATTCTAGTATAATCTATTCCAATCTAATCCATTCTAGTATAATCTATTCTAATATAATCCATTCTAGAATAAGCTATTCTAATCTAATCCACTCCAGTATAAGCTATTCTAATCTAATCCACTCCAGTATAAGCTATTCTAATCTAATCCATTCTAGTATAAGCTATTCGAATCTAATCCATTCTAGTATAAGCTATTCTAATATAATCCATTCTAGTATAAGCTATTCTAATCTAATCCATTCTAGTATAAGCTATTCCAATCTAATCCATTCTAGTATAATCTATTCTAATATAATCCATTCTAGTATAAGCTATTCCAATCTAATCCATTCTAGTATAAGCTATTCTAATCTAATCCATTCTAGTATAATCTATTCTAATCTAATCCACTCCAGTATAAGCTATTCTAATCTAATCCACTCCAGTATAAGCTATTCTAATCAAATCCATTCTAGTATAAGCTATTCTAATCTAATCCATTCTAGTGTAATCTATTATAATATAATCCATTCTAGTATAATTTATTCCAATCTAATCCATTCTAGTATAAGCTATTCCAATCTAATCCATTCTAGTATAATTTATTCTAATCTAATCCATTCTAGTATAATCTATTCTAATCTAATCCATTCTAGTATAATCTATTCCAATCTAATCCATTCTAGTATAAGCTATTCTAATCTAATCCATTCTAGTATAATCTATTCCAATCTAATCCATTCTAGTATAAGCTATTCTAATCTAATCCATTCTAGTATAATCTATTCAAATATAATCCATTCTAGTATAATCTTTTCCAATCTAATCCATTCTAGTATAAGCTATTCTAATCTAATCCATTCTAGTATAAGCTATTCCAATCTAATTCATTCTAGTATAATCTATTCAAATATAATCCATTCTAGAATAAGCTATTCTAATCTAATCCACTCCAGTATAAGCTATTCTAATCTAATCCACTCCAGTATAAGCTATTCTAATCTAATCCATTCTAGTATAAGCTATTCTAATCTAATCCATTCTAGTGTAATCTATTATAATATAATCCATTCTAGTATAATTTATTCCAATCTAATCCATTCTAGTAAAAGCTATTCCAATCTAATCCATTCTAGTATAATTAATTCTAATCTAATCCATTCTAGTATAATCTATTCTAATCTAATCCATTCTAGTTTAATCTATTCCAATCTAATCCATTCTAGTATAAGCTATTCTAATCTAATCCATTCTAGTATAATCTATTCCAATCTAATCCATTCAAGTATAAGCTATTCCAATCTAATCCATTCTAGTATAATCTATTCTAATATAATCCATTCTAGTATAAGCTATTCTAATCTAATCCATTCTAGTATAAGCTATTCCAATCTAATCCATTCTAGTATAATCTATTCTAATATAATCCATTCTAGTATAAGCTATTCCAATCTAATCCATTCTAGTATAAGCTATTCTAATCTAATCCACTCCAGTATAAGCTATTCTAATCTAATCCATTCTAGTATAAGCTATTCTAATCTAATCCATTCTAGTGTAATCTATTATAATATAATCCATTCCAGTATAATTTATTCCAATCTAATCCATTCTAGTATAAGCTATTCCAATCTAATCCATTCTAGTATAATTTATTCTAATCTAATCCATTCTAGTATAATCTATTCTAATCTAATCCATTCTAGTATAATCTATTCCAATCTAATCCATTCTAGTATAAGCTATTCTAATCTAATCCATTCTAGTATAATCTATTCCAATCTAATCCATTCTAGTATAAGCTATTCTAATCTAATCCATTCTAGTATAATCTATTCAAATCTAATCCATTCTAGTGTAATCTATTCCAATCTAATCCATTCTAGTATAAGCTATTCTAATCTAATCCATTCTAGTATAAGCTATTCCAATCTAATCCATTCGAGTATAATCTATTCAAATATAATCCATTCTAGAATAATCTATTCTAATCTAATCCACTCCAGTATAAGCTATTCTAATCTAATCCACTCCAGTATAAGCTATTCTAATCTAATCCATTCTAGTATAAGCTATTCTAATCTAATCCATTCTAGTATAAGCTATTCTAATATAATCAATTCTAGTATAAGCTATTCTAATCTAATCCATTCTAGTATAAGCTATTCTAATCTTATCCATTCTAGTATAATCTATTCTAATATAATCCATTCTAGTATAATCTATTCCAATCTAATCCATTCTAGTATAAGCTATTCTAATCCAATCCATTCTAGTATAAGCTATTCTAATCCAATCCATTCTAGTATAAGCTATTCCAATCTAATCCATTCTAGTATAAGCTATTCCAATCTAATCCATTCTAGTATAAGCTATTCCAATCTAATCCATTCTAGTATAATCTATTCTAATCCAATCCATTCTAGTATAAGCTATTCCAATATAATCCATTCTAGTATAAGCTATTCCAATCTAATCCATTCTAGTATAAGCTATTCCAATCTAATCCATTCTAGTATAATCTATTCTAATATAATCCATTCTAGAATAAGCTATTCTAATCTAATCCATTCTAGTATAAGCTATTCTAATCTAATCCATTCTAGTATAAGCTATTCCAATCTAATCCATTCTAGTATAAGCTATTCCAATCTAATCCATTCTAGTATAATCTATTCTAATATAATCCATTCTAGTATAAGCTATTCTAATCTAATCCATTCTAGTATAAGCTATTCTAATCTAATCCATTCTAGTATAATCTATTCTAATATAATCCATTCTAGTATAAGCTATTCCAATCTAATCCATTCTAGTATAATCTATTCCAATCTAATCCATTCTAGTATGATCTATTCTAATATAATCCATTCTAGAATAAGCTATTCTAATCTAATCCACTCCAGTATAAGCTATTCTAATCTAATCCACTCCAGTATAGGCTATTCTAATCTAATCCATTCTAGTATAAGCTATTCTAATCTAATCCATTCTAGTGTAATCTATTATAATATAATCCATTCTAGTATAATTTATTCCAATCTAATCCATTCTAGTATAATCTATTCTAATCCAATCCATTCTAGTATAAGCTATTCCAATCTAATCCATTCTAGTATAATTAATTCTAATCTAATCCATTCTAGTATAATCTATTCTAATCTAATCCATTCTAGTATAATCTATTCCAATCTAATCCATTCTAGTATAAGCTATTCTAATCTAATCCATTCTAGTATAATCTATTCCAATCTAATCCATTCTAGTATAAGCTATTCTAATCTAATCCATTCTAGTATAATCTATTCAAATATAATCCATTCTAGTATAAGCTATTCTAATCTAATCCACTCCAGTATAAGCTATTCTAATCTAATCCATTCTAGTATAGGCTATTCTAATCTAATCCATTCTAGTATAAGCTATTCTAATATAATCCATTCTAGTATAAGCTATTCTAATCTAATCCATTCTAGTATAAGCTATTCTAATCTAATCCATTCTAGTATAATATATTCTAATATAATCCATTCTAGTATAAGCTATTCCAATCTAATCCATTCTAGTATAAGCTATTCCAATCTAATCCATTCTAGTATAATCTATTCTAATCTAATCCATTCTAGAATAAGCTATTCTAATCTAATCCATTCTAGTATAAGCTATTCTAATCTAATCCATTCTAGTATAAGCTATTCCAATCTAATCCATTCTAGTATAAGCTATTCCAATCTAATCCATTCTAGTATAATCTATTCTAATATAATCCATTCTAGTATAAGCTATTCTAATCTAATCCATTCTAGTATAAGCTATTCTAATCTAATCCATTCTAGTATAATCTATTCTAATATAATCCATTCTAGTATAAGCTATTCCAATCTAATCCATTCTAGTATAAGCTATTCTAATCTAATCCACTCCAATATAAGCTATTCTAATCTAATCCATTCTAGTATAAGCTATTCTAATCTAATCCATTCTAGTGTAGTCTATTATAATATAATCCATTCTAGTATAATTTATTCCAATCTAATCCATTCTAGTATAAGCTATTCTAATCTAATCCATTCTAGTATAATTAATTCTAATCTAATCCATTCTAGTATAATCTATTCTAATCTAATCCATTCTAGTATAATCTATTCCAATCTAATCCATTCTAGTATAAGCTATTCTAATCTAATCCATTCAAGTATAATCTATTCAAATATAATCCATTCTAGTATAATCTATTCCAATCTAATCCATTCTAGTATAAGCTATTCTAATCTAATCCATTCTAGTATAATTTATTCTAATCTAATCCATTCTAGTATAATCTATTCTAATATAATCCATTCTAGTATAAGCTATTCCAATCTAATCCATTCTAGTATAATCTATTCTAATCTAATCCATTCTAGAATAAGCTATTCTAATCTAATCCATTCTAGTATAATCTATTCTAATCTAATCCATTCTAGTATAATCTATTCCAATCTAATCCATTCTAGTATAAGCTATTCTAATCTAATCCATTCTAGTATAATCTATTCAAATATAATCCATTCTAGTATAAGCTATTCTAATATAATCCATTCTAGTATAAGCTATTCTAATCTAATCCATTCTAGTATAAGCTATTCTAATCTAATCCACTCCAGTATAAGCTATTCTAATCTAATCCATTCTAGTATAAGCTATTCTAATCTAATCCATTCTAGTATAAGCTATTCTAATCTAATCCATTCTAGTATAAGCTATTCTAATATAATTCATTCTAGTATAAGCTATTCTAATATAATTCATTCTAGTATAAGCTATTCTAATATAATTCATTCTAGTATAAGCTATTCTAATCTAATTCATTCTAGTATAAGCTATTCTAATCTAATCCATTCTAGTATAAGCTATTCTAGTATAATCCATTCTAGTATAAGCTATTCTAATATAATCCATTCTAGTATAAGCTATTCTAATATAATTCATTCTAGTATAAGCTATTCTAATATAATTCATTCTAGTATAATCTATTCCAATATAATCCATTCTAGTATAAGCTATTCTAATCCAGTCAATATAGGATGGTATTGATCAAGGAGTCTCTTCATGTCCCCCTTATAAAAAATGAAATCTTGGCCTACTCAAAGTTCAAAATGGTGTAACTATAAATGGTAAATTTTCGAAAATGAAATAAATTCAATGGAGATGTTTATACTGATGATACCCAGCTATATATTTCCTTTCATGTAAATGATCAAAACAATATTAATACGGAAAGTGATGATATTAATAATGATTTTAATTCCTTATTTATTGGACTTCCATACGCAGAAATTGGAAGGTTGCAAAGAATGCAGAATGCAGAATGCAGCAGCAAGAGTAATTACTTAGACTAAAAGTTTGATCATATAATTCCTGTATAAATGAGGCTGCATCGGCTACATATTATAGCTCTTATTGAATATAAGATATTAGTTCTAACCCGGAAACATGCGATAATATGGCTCGTATGTGTCTTATTGATTTAATTAGTATGAAGACTAATATTAGAGACTTGAGATCTTATACTTATGATAAACTTTCAAAGCTTCCAAAGAGTAATACGATAAGTTATGGTGAAAGAGTATTTCAACCGCCTACCTACTGAGATTTATACTCTCCTGAGCAGATCTAGGATTTTTAGCTGGCTCAGCAAGTAAACTGCATATTCAACTCTTAAAGTGAGTGCTCAGAGGCCACACCCAATGCAAGCAGCCAACAGACACCGAGTAAAATATTTTGTCACATGTAATAAGACAATCATTGTCATTGCTTAGGTGAGAAAGTGAATACAACATGAAATGGATGTTCTGGTATCGACATATGTAAAGGGCTGGTTATTTTTCCCAGAGCTAAGATATTAAGGAATGAAGAGTTGATATCAAGAAATACAAGAAATTTGAAGATTTATATCAAAACTTTACAGTGCTATGAGCAGGTTATCCCTGGTATATAAATGTATTATTATTATTTTTTGTATTATGTAGTTCGGTTTTCATATTGTTTGTGATGATCACTATATGATCCAGATATCCATGGTTGCCAGAAATAAAATCAAGGGGAATAGTTGTTTTCTTTACTGGTTAAAACAATATTTTTTTTAATTTAGAGAAATTGAAATTGACATGCCATGTGATAGCACAATTGTCAAATGCAGCGACAAATGTAACGTCATAATGCAATAGTGACCATATGTATGGAATATTGAAATAGTTTCGTCAATAATTGGAGTAGAAATATATTTCAACTTGCACTGGAACTGTCTTGACATTGTGAGCTTGCTTGAGGCTACGAAATTCATGTACATCTTTCAAATATAGTCGTTAAATGACAATATATTAGATATTGAAAAAAAAACATCTTGGTAACATCAGAATTCCGTCAAAAATTGTCCAAACCCCAAAAAGAGTAGAAAGATAATTCAACTTTCGCTTGGACCATCTTGATGAAAGAGAAAGATAAGCATGGTTGCGTGAGACGACGAGATGCACAAGTCTTTCAAATCACACGGACAATGTATAGAATAAAGAAAAAAACTGAATACTCCAGAGACCAAACCTTCGTCAGTAACAGGAATAGAAAGATGATTCAATTTGCACTGGAATCGTATTGACGTTGTGAGCAAAGAAAACTACAGAAAAGTGTCATCATAGTAATGTCATTCAGGATAGGGACGTCATTAGGAAAATGATGTCACGGTGACGTCATCAATATTGTTAATGCGATCATCTAATCAGGCTATTATACTGCTATTAACATTGTTAGCACTACTCTCTCTCTTTCTCTGTTATGCTTGAAATACCATTTTTTGGCTATTTTGAATAATAATAAAAGGAATGTATGCCTCGTTCCTTCTGTCTTTCTTAATATGTACCCTTCTTCTTTTGAGCCCAAAACCAAGTTGATTTGCACAGCGGATGCTCTGTTTGAAATAATTAATGTCTTTATCATTCCTAATCCAATATCATCATCATCATCATCATCATCATCATCATCATCATCATCATCATCATCATCATCAGCATCATCATCATCATTATCATCATCATCATCATCATCATCATCACCATCAACCTTTCTTAATGTTTCACCTTCTTTTTAACCAAGTTGATTTGCACAGCGGATGCTCTATTTGAAATGATTAATGACTTTATCATTCCTAATCCAATATCATCATCATCATCATCATCGTCATCATCATACTGTCCATAGTAAATAAACCACAGACCATCATCCACTGTATTCATCACGGTAACATCTTTATAAGCTGGAGAGGCCATTCTTGTCAATGCAATTGCCAATGTTTTGATGAAACATGAAAGTGAATCGCTTCAGAAAAAAAGCATCATTGATATTTATTCGATCTATATGATATCAATCTCCTTCTCTACTGAACTTCTTCCTCATCTTCACCAACAAAGTCTACTGAGATCATATTTGAAGACTTCCCCGATCTGTGTTTGGTGCAGGGACAACCCATTATGTATATACCTTTATCAAATATTTCTTTGCTTCTTTTCCAAAATCTTTGTTTGAGGCCAATGTTGACTAGATGTTTGTTTCCGTGAAGATGGGCGAGTCTCGGTGTGGGTTATCGCTAGTGTTTGTGGGGATCAGTGGGCCTATTGATTGGACAGTAATATATATTGGTGGAATCCACGGCGGTGAAGTGTTCTGCACCTCGATCCCGGTTACTTCAGGTAAACGTTGTATGTCACCGCAAATTCCGGCAGTAGTTTCTGATGTACTTAATGTATCATTTTAAAAATGACTTTGAATATCCATATGTTTTTAACATTTTGGTCAATTTAAATTCAACGAGAGTTGGCGTGAGTGATCCTTACATGTAATACAGACAAGGTAGTGTGAGATCTGACTGCATACACTTGCTGTATGTGCGGGTAAAGGAAGGAAGCTGTGGCCGAGCAAGCAGTGTCCGTCTCGGCAGTATGACCGTGTGGCGGCGTAGATAGCCGGGTCGTATAATAGAGACGGGCGGTAATCTAATACAGCCTGCCGCCGCCGATGTGAATGCCCCCAGTCCCCCTCCTCCACACGGGCCAGCGCTTTATGCAGCTCACTGGCTTCAATCGTCCTTATTTGCAGTTTGATATCGCTGGGATTTTCTTAGGGTTTCTTATAACTTGCGAAACAGCACAATTGAGCCTGAAATTATGTATAAATGAACGGTGTTTTTTTCTAGTGGATATATTACACATTATTCAATTTTTCATCCAAGAATGGACAAATATGTATTTGTTGAAAAGTACATTCCGCGCCTTGTTATGAATTCCAGCAAAATGTCACTCTTATTCTTAATAACATTAGTATTATTGATCGCACACATAAACAAGTTTTATGTGTAAAGTATAAAGTATCTGTTATATGAAATAAAACCATCTCAAACAAATAAAACCTGACATCAAAATGCTCCCTATTCCATACGTTGGTTGATGGCTGGAAAGTCATGCGCATTGGCTAAGAATAAGTCCCCACACTGCATTTATAAATAATGATATCTGCCACCGGAGGGAGAAAAAGAAATTGTGGATGATCCTGGTACGGAACACATTGAACTCTACATAAAATACTGCGATGAGACTGCGACCATGAACTTATTTATGTATTATCTCACATTGTCTACCAATTGCTTGGAGCTGACCAGTCAGACTTGGATTCCTATGGAAGCGGTCACAGAATCTATCTGGGCTTATAGTAGATGAATAAAAGTCTGTATTGCTGGGCTTATGGTAGATAAATAAAAGTCTGTATCACTGAGTTCTGGTAGACATCCTTCGACACCACTATGAGACTTCCATCTTTTGAGTGCAGAAGATAATGTCTTGAAATCTTGCTTGACTTCTTGCCTTCAGGAAGCAAAACTAAGTTCGGAGTCCAAGAGCGGATTTGAGCACTCACGTTTAACTTAATTGGATTACCTGGTTTTTGGCTTTATTATTCCTACATAACAGAATTTTTCTGCTTTTATCTATATTGTTATGAAACAGTACAATAATTGAACTGATAAAAAAATAACAATCTAAGTTTACGTAACAATATTGAATGATAAATGATCAAAATCATGAACTAAATCAAATTTTAGTAGATTTCTCAATCTGAATCATCGACAAAAATGTTTTATTTTCTGATTTTCGTCAAAAGTGCCACCCTCCAAATTGTGTCGATCCGTTCAGGACATATGGGTAAATCACAGGTTTTTTATGATCAGAAAACCAACTGAGCACGCCAATTATGATTTTCGGAGAGAACTAGGGAGAATTAAAAATTCAAATTTTCTAGAGAATTGGATTAAATATGCGAATAGATCTAGAACCTCTGTAGACGAATACGTTCATGTTCGGTATATGCTTAGGTGCTATATATTCATCTCCAACAATTTATTAAAAACCACTACCAACCAGTTCTAACTTCAACAATCCACAACAAACTACATGTATAACAAATCAATACGATTTTTAAATGGAGAATGTTCTAAACACTTCAAAACATTCGCTAGGCCCTGGTGAGCCCAGGACGATTTTTATGAACATACAGGAACCACAAACTCACTTTAGACGAAGGATGAACTAATTGCACGGAGACTTCTGACACCACTGATTAGTTTAAGTTCATCACACACTTAAACCACAGTGTGACGGGGCATTGCACGGTACTCTGGGAGTGTTCGGTACTCTGGGAGTGCTCGGTACTCTGGGAGTGTTCGGTACTCTGGGAGTGCTCGGTACTCTGGGAGTGCTCGGTACTCTGGGAGTGCTCGGTACTCTGGGAGTGTTCGGTTCTCTGGGAGTGTTCGGTTCTCTGGGAGTGTTCGGTACTCTGGGAGTGCTCGGTACCCTGGGAATGTTCGGTACTCAGGGAGTGCTCGGTACTCTGGGAGTGCTCGGTACTCTCGGAGTGCTCGGTACTCTGGGAGTGTTCGGTACTCTGGGAGTGCTCGGTACTCTGGGAGTGCTTGGTACTCTGGGAGGGAGTACTCTGGGAGTGCTCGGTACTCTGGGAGGGAGTACTCTGGGAGTGTTCGGTACTCTGGGAGTGCTCGGTACCCTGGGAGTGCTCGGTACTCTGGGAGGGAGTACTCTGGGAGTGGACGGTACTCTGGTATTGTGCGCTTCCACAAGTACGATACCATAGGAGTGCACAAAATTGCCCACTTCATGCACTGAAACATGCCAAAAACGCCCGCCACGAGTTTTCGAATATCTCTAGACAGGGTTACGGGACCATCAGAATTGTTCCCTCACTTCCGGTGTCCAATCATTGCAGAGACCTCGGCCCCTAGAAACTAGACATCAGCATTGTATTGAGTCAGGATGTATGACGGAAGGAAGCGAGACGAACGTGACCAGCCTGAACTCACCATCCATGAGTGACATCAGTATCAGTGTCCAGATCTAGAGGAATCAGACACGCGCTTAATAGAGCTTCCCTCTGCGGTGCGCAAACTACAACATCATGGTCTACCATCTATACATAGTGAAGCTGTTGAATTATATGAAGGTGTATATAGTTATATTCCATTTATATATTGGTAACAATTGATTAAGACAGCGTTGAGAAGGCCATTAAACATGCTGAAAAACTCATTTGTCAGAGGAAAAGGGATATATCCGTTTTTGACAGGATATATATCCTTTTGCATAACTTTTTTCATCATGTCCCAAAAGGGTATACTGATAAATACTTGTTGACACCTTTTGAAAAAACGTCAAATATCAAATATCATACCCCAAAATATCAAAATAAATGACCTAAGACATACCCCAAAATATCAAAATAAATATATTATATCTGCGGTGTGTTCACATCACATTATATTTTATCTTTTTAAGAAATCTTTCTTGTTACCAATATGCTCAGTTTGGAAATTAATTAGCTTGAAACTATCAAAGATGGAAAAAATATTGACATGGAAAGGAGTAGGTTCTACACAGAGGTTTTTTAATCGTTTATCATATTTTGAAATACGTTTCTCACTTCATTGTGTTGCGACCATCATAACTTTATGCATATGGTACCTCTATTTGGATAAATCAAAGCATTAAGTGTCGCTCTGTAACTCGTGGCGGGGTAAAGCCGAGATATGTACTGATGTCATTTACACATGTAATCAAGCTTTTCTTTCATTTATATCCTTATTAAAAGTAAGACTAAGATTGTGACTAGCATCTCACCATTCATCACAATATGTGCAGTCTGAACATTGCAGTTCTTTGTATGAAACTTAATGCATTGTGTCTCTCTGGTATAAAACTGTGGCCCTCTTTGCATTGAAAATCCACTAAAAACATTCAACATCTTTAGCAAACCATATACTGATGAAGACAGTGAGATATATCATCTGCATATACTAATATACCTGAATACTTTTTACCCATCTTGTCTCCTTATACTTATGTATTACACGTATTGGTTGTATGGCCATCCCAGCACACCTGAGCCCTGTCACGTGATATACATATAATGACAAGAACAATCACAGGTGGTACACCTTTGACGTACAGCTTAGTGAACTTGCCAAATGCCTTAGAACAGTCCAGTAGACATGCAAAAATATCTGAACCATTTGTTATTATTGTATGAAATGATCTCCATGGGCAAAAAAATGGTCAGATTTAAAAGCGAATTGTAGGTTGCTGGCTAACACTTTGTCCTTGTTCAGTATAAAATATTCATTAACAAATAGTATTAAATAAACGGAAGCCAGATAGTATACATTTGCACACAATTGATTTATTTCCTATAAATCTATACCTCAACCCAAGTTGTACTAACACACTGAGATGTAAGATGTCATACCTGCTGTACTACTAACACACTGAGATATAAGATGTCATACCTACTGTACTACTAACACACTGAGATATAAGATGTCATACCTGCTGTACTAACACACTGAGATATAAGATGTCATACCTGCTGTACTAACACACTGAGATATAAGATGTCATACCCGCTGTACTAACACACTGAGATATAAGATGTCATACCTGCTGTACTGCTGATACACTGAGATATAAGATGTCATACCTGCTGTACTAACACACTGAGATATAAGATGTCATACCCGCTGTACTAACACACTGAGATATAAGATGTCATACCTGCTGTACTACTAACACACTGAGATATAAGATGTCATGCCTGCTGTACTACTAACACACTGAGATATAAGATGTCATACCTGCTGTACTAACACACTGAGATATAAGATGTCATACCTGCTGTACTAACACACTGAGATATAAGATGTCATACCTGCTGTACTACTAACACACTGAGGTATAAGATGTCATACCTGCTGTACTACTAACACACTGAGATATAAGATGTCATACCTGCTGTACTACTAACACACTGAGATATAAGATGTCATACCTGCTGTACTACTAACACACTGATATATAAGATGTCATACCCGCTGCACTACTAACACACTGAGATATAAGAAGTCATACCTGATGTACTACTAACACACTGAGATATAGGATGTCATACCCGCTGTACTACTAACACACTGAGATATAAGATGTCATACCTGCTGTACTACTAACACACTGAGATATAAGATGTCATACCTGCTGTACTACTAACACACTGATATATAAGATGTCATACCCGCTGCACTACTAACACACTGAGATATAAGAAGTCATACCTGCTGTACTACTAACACACTGAGATATAAGATGTCATGCCTGCTGTACTACTAACACACTGAGATATAGGATGTCATACCCGCTGTACTACTAACACACTGAGATATAAGATGTCATACCTGCTGTACTAACACACTGACATATAAGATGTCATACCTGCTGTACTACTAACACACTGAGATATATGATGTCATACCTGCTGTACTACTAACACACTGAAATATAAGTTGTCATACCTGCTGTACTAACACACTGAGATATAAGATGTCATACCTGCTGTACTAACACACTGAGATATAAGATGTCATACCTGCTGCACTACTAAAACACCGAGATATAAGATGTCATACCTGCTGTACTAACACACTGAGATATAAGATGTTATACCTGCTGTACTAACACACTAAGATATAAGATGTCATACCTACTGTACTACTAACACACTGAGATATAAGATGTCATGCCTGCTGTACTACTAACACACTGAGATATAAGATGTCATACCCGCTGCACTACTAACACACTGAGATATAAGATGTCATACCTGCTGTACTAACACACTGAGATATAAGATGTCATACCTGCTGTACTAACACACTGAGATATAAGATGTCATACCTGCTGTACTAACACACTGAGATATATGATGTCATACCCGCTGTACTACTAATACACTGAGGTATAAGATGTCATACCTGCTGTACTACTAACACACTGAGATATAAGATGTCATACCTACTGTACTACTAACATACTGAGATATAAGATGTCATACCTGCTGTACTACTAACACACTGAGATATAAGATGTCATACCTGCTGTACTAACACACTGAGATATAAGATGTCATACCTGCTGCACTACTAAAACACCGAGATATAAGATGTCATACCTGCTGTACTAACACACTGAGATATAAGATGTTATACCTGCTGTACTAACACACTAAGATATAAGATGTCATACCTACTGTACTACTAACACACTGAGATATAAGATGTTATACCTGTTGTACTACTAACACACTGAGATATAAGATGTCATACCTGATGTACTAACACACTGAGATATAAGATGTCATACCTGCTGTACTAACACACTGAGATATAGGATGTCATACCTACTGTACTAACACACTGAGATATAAGATGTCATACCTGCTGTACTAACACACTGACATATAAGATATCATACCTGCTGTACTACTAACACACTGAGATATAAGATGTCATACCTGCTGTACTACTAACACACTGATATATAAGATGTCATACCCGCTGCACTACTAACACACTGAGATATAGGATGTCATACCCGCTGTACTACTAACACACTGAGATATAAGATGTCATACCTGCTGTACTAACACACTGAGATATAGGATGTCATACCTACTGTACTAACACACTGAGATATAAGATGTCATACCTGCTGTACTAACACACTGAGATATAGGATGTCATACCTACTGTACTAACACACTGAGATATAAGATGTCATACCTGCTGTACTACTAACACACTGAGATATAAGATGTCATACCTGCTGCACTACTAACACACTGATATATAAGATGTCATACCCGCTGTACTACTAACACACTGAGATATAAGATGTCATACCTGCTGTACTACTAACACACTGAGATATAAGATGTCATACCTGCTGTACTACTAACACACTGAGATATAAGATGTCATACCTGCTGCACTACTAACACACTGAGATATAAGATGTCATACCTGCTGTACTACTAACACACTGAGATATAAGATGTCATACCTGCTGTACTAACACACTGAGATATAAGATGTCATACCTGCTGTACTAACACACTGAGATATAAGATGTCATACCTGCTGTACTAACACACTGAGATATAGGATGTCATACCCGCTGTACTACTAACACACTGAGATATAAGATGTCATACCTGCTGTACTACTAACACACTGAGATATAAGATGTCATACCTGCTGTACTAACACACTGAGATATAAGATGTCATACCTGCTGCACTACTAACACACTGAGATATAAGATGTCATACCTGCTGTACTACTAACACACTGAGATATAAGATGTCATACCTGCTGTACTACTAACACACTGAGATATAAGATGTCATACCCGCTGCACTACTAACACACTGAGATATAGGATGTCATACCCGCTGTACTACTAACACACTGAGATATAGGATATCATACCTACTGTACTAACACACTGAGATATAAGATGTCATACCTGCTGTACTAACACACTGAGATATAAGATGTCATACCTGCTGTACTACTAACACACTGAGATATAAGATGTCATACCCGCTGTACTACTAACACACTGAGATATAGGATGTCATACCTACTGTACTAACACACTGAGATATAAGATGTCATACCTGCTGTACTAACACACTGAGATATAAGATGTCATACCTGATGTACTAACACACTGAGATGTAAGATGTCATACCTGCTGTACTAACACACTGAGATATAAGATGTCATACCTGCTGTACTAACACACTGAGATATAAGATGTCATACCTACTGTACTAACACACTGAGATATAAGATGTCATAACTGCTGTACTAACATACTGAGATATAGGATGTCATACCTACTGTACTAACACACTGAGATATAGGATGTCATACCTGCTGCACTACTAACACACTGAGATATAAGATGTCATACCTGCTGTACTACTAACACACTGAGATATAAGATGTCATACCTGCTGTACTACTAACACACTGAGATATAAGATATCATACCTGATGTACTACTAACACACTGAGATATAAGATGTCATACCTACTGTACTAACACACTGAGATATAAGATGTCATAACTGCTGTACTAACATACTGAGATATAGGATGTCATACCTACTGTACTAACACACTGAGATATAAGATGTCATACCTGCTGCACTACTAACACACTGAGATATAAGATGTCATACCTACTGTACTACTAACACACTGAGATATAAGATGTCATACCTGATGTACTACTAACACACTGAAATATAAGTTGTCATACCTGCTGTACTAACACACTGAGATATAAGATGTCATACCTGCTGTACTAACACACTGAGATATAAGATGTCATACCTGCTGTACTAACACACTGAGATGTAAGATGTCATACCTGATGTACTACTAACACACTGAAATATAAGATGTCATACCTGCTGTACTACTAACACACTGAGATATAAGATGTCATACCTGCTGTACTAATACACTGAGATATAGGATGTCATACCTGCTGTACTAACACACTGAGATATAAGATGTCATACCTGCTGTACTACTAACACACTGAAATATAGGATGTCATACCTGCTGTACTAACACACTGAGATATAAGATGTCATACCTGCTGTACTAACACACTGAGATATAAGATGTCATACCTGCTGTACTAATACACTGAGATATAAGATGTCATACCTGCTGTACTAATACACTGAGATATAAGATGTCATACCTGCTGTACTAATACACTGAGATATAAGATGTCATACCTGCTGTACTAACACACTGAGATATAGGATGTCATACCTGCTGTACTACTAACACACCGAGATATAAGATGTCATACCTGCTGTACTACTAACACACTGATATATAAGATGTCATACCTGCTGTACTAACACACTGAGATATAAGATGTCATACCTGCTGCACTACTAACACACTGATATATAAGATGTCATACCTGCTGCACTACTAACACACTGAGATATAAGATGTCATACCTGCTGTACTAACACACTGAGATATAAGATGTCATACCTGCTGTACTAACACACTGACATATAAGATGTCATATCTGCTGTACTAACACACTGAGATATAAGATGTCATACCTGCTGTACTAATACACTGAGATATAAGATGTCATACCTGCTGTACTACTAACACACTGAGATATAAGATGTCATATCTGCTGTACTAACACACTGAAATATAAGATGTCATACCTGCTGTACTACTAACACACTGAGATATAAGATGTCATACCTGCTGTACTAATACACTGAGATATAGGATGTCATACCTGCTGTACTAACACACTGAGATATAAGATGTCATACCTGCTGTACTACTAACACACTGAAATATAGGATGTCATACCTGCTGTACTAACACACTGAGATATAAGATGTCATACCTGCTGTACTAACACACTGAGATATAAGATGTCATACCTGCTGTACTAATACACTGAGATATAAGATGTCATACCTGCTGTACTAATACACTGAGATATAAGATGTCATACCTGCTGTACTAACACACTGAGATATAAGATGTCATACCTGCTGTACTAACACACTGAGATATAAGATGTCATACCTGCTGCACTACTAACACACTGATATATAAGATGTCATACCTGCTGCACTACTAACACACTGAGATATAAGATGTCATACCTGCTGTACTAACACACTGAGATATAAGATGTCATACCTGCTGTACTAACACACTGACATATAAGATGTCATACCTGCTGTACTACTAGCACACTGAGATATAAGATGTCATACCCGCTGTACTACTAACACACTGAGATATAAGATGTCATACCTGCTGTACTAACACACTGACATATAAGATGTCATACCTGCTGTACTAACACACTGAGATATAAGATGTCATACCTGCTGTACTAACACACTGACATATAAGATGTCATACCTGCTGTACTAACACACTGACATATAAGATGTCATACCTGCTGTACTACTAACACACTGAAATATAAGTTGTCATACCTGCTGTACTAACACACTGAGATATAAGATGTCATACCTGCTGTACTAACACACTGAGATATAAGATGTCATACCTGCTGTACTAATACACTGAGATATAAGATGTCATACCCGCTGTACTACTAACACACTGAGATATAAGATGTCATACCTGCTGTACTAACACACTGAGATATAAGATGTCATACCTGATGTACTACTAACACACTGAGATATAAGATGTCATACCTGCTGTACTAACACACTGACATATAAGATGTCATACCTGCTGTACTAACACACTGAGATATAAGATGTCATACCTGCTGTACTAATACACTGAGATATAAGATGTCATACCTGCTGTACTACTAACACACTGAAATATAAGTTGTCATACCTGCTGTACTAACACACTGAGATATAAGATGTCATACCTGCTGTACTAACACACTGAGATATAAGATGTCATACCTGCTGTACTACTAACACACTGAAATATAAGTTGTCATACCTGCTGTACTAACACACTGAGATATAAGATGTCATACCTGCTGTACTAACACACTGAGATATAAGATGTCATACCTGCTGTACTAACACACTGAGATATAAGATGTCATACCTGCTGTACTACTAACACACTGAAATATAAGTTGTCATACCTGCTGTACTAACACACTGAGATATAAGATGTCATACCTGCTGTACTAACACACTGAGATATAAGATGTCATACCTGCTGTACTACTAACACACTGAGATATAAGATGTCATACCTGCTGTACTAACACACTGAGATATAAGATGTCATACCTGCTGTACTAACACACTGACATATAAGATGTCATATCTGCTGTACTACTAACACACTGAGATATAAGATGTCATACCTGCTGTACTACTAACACACTGAGATATAAGATGTCATACCTGCTGTACTACTAACACACTGAGATATAAGATGTAATACCTGCTGCACTTCTAACACACTGAGATATAAGATGTCATACCTGCTGTACTACTAACACACTGAGATATAAGATGTCATACCTGCTGCACTACTAACAGACTGAGATACAAGATATCATACCTGCTGTACTAACACACTGAGATATAGGATGTCATACCTACTGTACTAACACACTGAGATATAGGATGTCATACCTGATGTACTAACACACTGACATATAAGATGTCATACCTGCTGTACTAACACACTGAGATATAAGATGTCATACCTGCTGTACTACTAACACACTGAGATATAAGATGTCATACCTGCTGCACTACTAACACACTGAGATACAAGATATCATACCTGCTGTACTAACACACTGAGATATAGGATGTCATACCTACTGTACTAACACACTGAGATATAGGATGTCATACCTGATGTACTACTAACACACTGAGATATAAGATGTCATACCTGCTGCACTACTAACACACTGAGATATAAGATGTCATACCTGCTGTACTACTAACACACTGAGATATAAGATGTCATACCTGCTGTACTAACACACTGAGATATAAGATGTCATACCTGCTGCACTAACACACTGAGATATAGGATGTCATACCTGCTGTACTAACACACCGAGATATAAGATGTCATACCTGCTGTACTAACACACTGAGATATAAGATGTCATACCTGCTGTACTAACACACTAAGATATAAGATGTCATACCTGCTGCACTACTAACACACCGAGATATAAGATGTCATACCTGCTGTACTAACACACTGAGATATAAGATGTCATACCTGCTGCACTACTAACACACCGAGATATAAGATGTCATACCTGCTGTACTAACACACTGAGATATAAGATGTCATACCTGCTGTACTAACACACTGACATATAAGATGTCATACCTGCTGTACTACTAACACACTGAGATATAAGAAGTCATACCTGCTGTACTACTAACACACTGAGATATAAGAAGTCATACCTGCTGTACTACTAACACACTGAGATATAAGATGTCATACCTGCTGTACTACTAACACACTGAGATATAAGATGTCATACCTGCTGTACTACTAACACACTGAGATATAAGATGTCATACCTGCTGTACTACTAACACACTGAGATATAAGATGTCATACCTGCTGCACTACTAACAGACTGAGATACAAGATATCATAACTACTGTACTAACACACCGAGATATAAGATGTCATACCTGCTGTACTAACACACTGAGATATAAGATGTCATACCTGCTGTACTAACACACTAAGATATAAGATGTCATACCTGCTGCACTACTAACACACCGAGATATAAGATGTCATACCTGCTGTACTAACACACTGAGATATAAGATGTCATACCTGCTGCACTACTAACACACCGAGATATAAGATGTCATACCTGCTGTACTAACACACTGAGATATAAGATGTCATACCTGCTGTACTAACACACTGACATATAAGATGTCATACCTGCTGTACTACTAACACACTGAGATATAAGAAGTCATACCTGCTGTACTACTAACACACTGAGATATAAGAAGTCATACCTGCTGTACTACTAACACACTGAGATATAAGATGTCATACCTGCTGTACTACTAACACACTGAGATATAAGATGTCATACCTGCTGTACTACTAACACACTGAGATATAAGATGTCATACCTGCTGTACTACTAACACACTGAGATATAAGATGTCATACCTGCTGCACTACTAACAGACTGAGATACAAGATATCATACCTACTGTACTAACACACTGAGATATAGGATGTCATACCTACTGTACTAACACACTGAGATATAGGATGTCATACCTGATGTACTACTAACACACTGAGATATAAGATGTCATACCTGCTGCACTACTAACACACCGAGATATAAGATGTCATACCTGCTGTACTACTAACACACTAAGATATAAGATGACATACCTACTGTACTACTAACACACCGAGATATAAGATGTCATACCTGCTGTACTAACACACTGAGATATAAGATGTCATACCTGCTGTACTAACACACTAAGATATAAGATGTCATACCTACTGTACTACTAACACACTGAGATATAAGATGTCATGCCTGCTGTACTACTAACACACTGAGATATAAGATGTCATACCCGCTGCACTACTAACACACTGAGATATAAGATGTCATACCTGCTGTACTAACACACTGAGATATAAGATGTCAAACCTGCTGTACTAACACACTGAGATATAAGATGTCATACCTGCTGTACTAACACACTGAGATATATGATGTCATACCCGCTGTACTACTAATACACTGAGGTATAAGATGTCATACCTGCTGTACTACTAACACACTGAGATATAAGATGTCATACCTACTGTACTACTAACACACTGAGATATAAGATGTCATACCTGCTGTACTACTAACACACTGAGATATAAGATGTCATACCTGCTGTACTACTAACACACTGAGATATAAGATGTCATACCTGCTGTACTACTAACACACTGAGATATAAGATGTCATACCTACTGTACTACTAACACACTGAGATATAAGATGTCATACCTGCTGTACTACTAACACACTGAGATATAAGATGTCATACCTACTGTACTACTAACACACTGAGATATAAGATGTCATACCTGCTGTACTACTAACACACTGAGATATAAGATGTCATACCTGCTGTACTACTAACACACTGAGATATAAGATGTCATACCTGCTGTACTACTAACACACTGAGATATATGATGTCATACCCGCTGTACTACTAATACACTGAGGTATAAGATGTCATACCTGCTGTACTACTAACACACTGAGATATAGGATGTCATACCTGATGTACTACTAACACACTGAGATATAAGATGTCATACCTGCTGCACTACTAACACACCGAGGTATAAGATGTCATACCTGCTGTACTACTAACACACTGAGATATAAGATGACATACCTACTGTACTACTAACACACTGAGATATAAGATGTCATACCTGATGTACTACTAACACACTGAGATATAAGATGTCATACCTGCTGCACTACTAACACACCGAGATATAAGATGTCATACCTGCTGTACTAACACACTGAGATATAAGATGTCATACCTGCTGCACTACTAAAACACCGAGATATAAGATGTCATACCTGCTGTACTACTAACACACTGAGATATAAGATGACATACCTACTGTACTACTAACACACCGAGATATAAGATGTCATACCTGCTGCACTACTAACACACCGAGATATAAGATGTCATACCTGCTGTACTACTAACACACTGAGATATAAGATGACATACCTACTGTACTACTAACACACCGAGATATAAGATGTCATACCTGCTGTACTACTAACACACTGAGATATAAGATGACATACCTACTGTACTACTAACACACTTAGATATAAGATGTCATACCTGCTGCACTACTAACACACTGAGATATAAGATGTCATACCTGCTGTACTAACACACTGAGATATAAGATGTCATACCTGCTGTACTAACACACTGAGATATAAGATGTCATACCTGCTGTACTAACACACTAAGATATAAGATGTCATACCTACTGTACTACTAACACACTGACATATAAGATGTCATACCTGCTGTACTAACACACTGAGATATAAGATGTCATACCCGCTGCACTACTAACACACTGAGATATAAGATGTCATACCTGCTGTACTAACACACTGAGATATAAGATGTCATACCTGCTGTACTAACACACTGAGATATAAGATGTCATACCTGCTGTACTAACACACTGAGATATATGATGTCATACCCGCTGTACTACTAATACACTGAGGTATAAGATGTCATACCTGCTGTACTACTAACACACTGAGATATAAGATGTCATACCTACTGTACTACTAACATACTGAGATATAAGATGTCATACCTGCTGTACTACTAACACACTGAGATATAAGATGTCATACCTGCTGTACTACTAACACACTGAGATATAAGATGTCATACCTGCTATACAACTAACACACTGAGATATAAGATGTCATACCTGCTATACAACTAACACACTGAGATATAAGATGTCATACCTGCTGTACTACTAACACACTGAGATATAAGATGTCATACCTGCTGTACTACTAACACACTGAGATATAAGATGTCATACCTGCTGTACTACTAACACACTGAGATATAAGATGTCATACCTGCTGTACTACTAACACACTGAGATATAAGATGTCATACCTGCTGTACTACTAACATACTGAGATATAAGATGTCATACCTGCTGCACTACTAACACACTGACATATAAGATGTCATACCTGCTGTACTACTAACACACTGAGATATAAGATGTCATACCTGCTGTACTACTAACACACTGAGATAAAAGATGTCATACCTGCCGTACTACTAACATACTGAGATATAAGATGTCATACCTGCTGTACTACTAACACACTGAGATATAAGATGTCATACCTGCTGTACTAACACACTGAGATATAAGATGTCATACCTGCTGTACTAATACACTGAGATATAAGATGTCATACCTGCTGCACTACTAACACACTGAGATATAAGATGTCATACCTGCTGTACTACTAACACACTGAGATATAAGATGTCATACCTGCTGTACTACTAACACACTGAGATATAAGATGTCATACCTGCTGTACTACTAACACACTGAGATATAAGATGTCATACCTGCTGTACTAACACACTGAGATATAAGATGTCATACCTGCTGTACTACTAACATACTGAGATATAAGATGTCATACCTGCTGTACTAACACACTGAGATATAGGATGTCATACCTGATGTACTACTAACATTCTGAGATATAAGATGTCATACCTGCTGTACTAACACACTGAGATATAAGATGTCATACCTGCTGCACTACTAACACACCGAGATATAAGATGTCATACCTGCTGTACTAACACACTGAGATATAAGATGTCATACCTGCTGTACTACTAACACACTGAGATATAAGATGTCATACCTGCTGTACTACTAACACACTGAGATATAAGATGTCATACCTGCTGTACTAACACACTGAGATATAAGATGTCATACCTGCTGTACTAACACACTGAGATATAAGATGTCATACCTGCTGTACTACTAACACACTGAGATATAAGATGTCATACCTGCTGTACTACTAACACACTGAGATATAAGATGTCATACCTGCTGTACTAACACACTGAGATATAAGATGTCATACCTGCTGTACTACTAACATACTGAGATATAAGATGTCATACCTGCTGTACTAACACACTGAGATATAGGATGTCATACCTGATGTACTACTAACATACTGAGATATAAGATGTCATACCTGCTGTACTACTAACACACTGAGATATAAGATGTCATACCTGCTGCACTACTAACACACCGAGATATAAGATGTCATACCTGCTGTACTAACACACTGAGATATAAGATGTCATACCTGCTGTACTACTAACATACTGAGATATAAGATGTCATACCTGCTGTACTAACACACTGAGATATAAGATGTCATACCTGCTGTACTACTAACATACTGAGATATAAGATGTCATACCTGCTGTACTAACACACTGAGATATAAGATGTCATACCTGCTGTACTACTAACACACTGAGATATAAGATGTCATACCTGCTGTACTAACACACTGAGATATAAGATGTCATACCTGCTGTACTACTAACATACTGAGATATAAGATGTCATACCTGCTGTACTAACACACTGAGATATAAGATGTCATACCTGCTGCACTACTAACACACTGAGATATAAGATGTCATACCTGCTGTACTACTAACACACTGAGATATAAGATGTCATACCTGCTGTACTACTAACACACTGAGATATAAGATGTCATACCTGCTGTACTACTAACACACTGAGATATAAGATGTCATACCTGCTGTACTACTAACACACTGAGATATAAGATGTCATACCTGCTGTACTACTAACACACTGAGATATAAGATGTCATACCTGCTGTACTACTAACATACTGAGATATAAGATGTTATACCTGTTGTACTACTAACACACTGAGATATAAGATGTCATACCTGCTGTACTAACACACTGAGATATAAGATGTTATACCTGCTGTACTAACACACTGAGATATAAGATGTCATACCTGCTATACAACTAACACACTGAGATATAAGATGTCATACCTGCTGTACTACAAACATACTGAGATATAAGATGTCATACCTGCTGTACTAACACACTGAGATATAAGATGTCATACCTGCTGTACTACTAACACACTGAGATATAAGATGTCATAACTGCTGCACTACTAACACACTGAGATATAAGATGTCATACCTGCTGCACTACTAACACACTGAGATATAAGATGTCATACCTGCTGTACTAATACACTGAGATATAAGATGTCATACCTGCTGCACTACTAACACACTGAGATATAAGATGTCATACCTGCTGTACTAACACACTGAGATATAAGATGTCATACCTGCTGCACTACTAACACACTGAGATATAAGATGTCATACCTGCTGTACTACTAACACACTGAGATATAAGATGTCATACCTGCTGTACTACTAACACACTGAGATATAAGATGTCATACCTGCTATACAACTAACACACTGAGATATAAGATGTCATACCTGCTGTACTACTAACACACTGAGATATAAGATGTCATACCTGCTGTACTAACACACTGAGATATAAGATGTCATACCTGCTTTACTAACACACTGAGATATAAGATGTCATACCTGCTGTACTAACACACTGAGATATAAGATGTCATACCTGCTGTACTAACACACTGAGATATAAGATGTCATACCTGCTGTACTAACACACTGAGATATAAGATGTCATACCTGCTGTACTACTAACACACTGAGATATAAGATGTCATACCTGCTATACTACTAACACACTGAGATATAAGATGTCATACCTGCTGTACTACTAACACACTGAGATATAAGATGTCATACCTACTGTACTACTAACACACTGAGATATAAGATGTCATACCTGCTGCACTACTAACACACTGAGATATAAGATGACATACCTACTGCACTACTAGCACACTGAGATATAAGATGTCATACCTGCTGCACTACTAACACACTGAGATATAAGATGTCATACCTGCACTACTAACACACTGAGATATAAGATGTCATACCTGCTGTACTACTAACACACTGAGATATAAGATGTCATACCTGCTGCACTACTAACACACTGAGATATAAGATGTCATACCTGCTGTACTAACACACTGAGATATAAGATGTCATACCTGCTGCACTACTAACACACTGAGATATAAGATGTCATACCTGCTGTACTAACACACTGAGATATAAGATGTCATACCTGCTGCACTACTAACACACCGAGATATAAGATGTCATACCTGCTGTACTAACACACTGAGATATAAGATGTCATACCTGCTGCACTACTAACACACCGAGATATAAGATGTCATACCTGCACTACTAACACACTGAGATATCAGATGTCATACCTGCTGTACTACTAACACACTGAGATATAAGATGTCATACCTGCTGTACTAACACACTGAGATATAAGATGTCATACCTGCTGTACTAACACACTGAGATATAAGATGTCATACCTGCTGTACTAACACACTGAGATATAAGATGTCATACCTGCTGTACTACTAACACACTGAGATATAAGATGTCATACCTGCTGTACTACTAACATACTGAGATATAAGATGTCATACCTGCTGCACTACTAACACACTGACATATAAGATGTCATACCTGCTGTACTACTAACACACTGAGATATAAGATGTCATACCTGCTGTACTACTAACACACTGAGATAAAAGATGTCATACCTGCCGTACTACTAACATACTGAGATATAAGATGTCATACCTGCTGTACTACTAACACACTGAGATATAAGATGTCATACCTGCTGTACTAACACACTGAGATATAAGATGTCATACCTGCTGTACTAATACACTGAGATATAAGATGTCATACCTGCTGCACTACTAACACACTGAGATATAAGATGTCATACCTGCTGTACTACTAACACACTGAGATATAAGATGTCATACCTGCTGTACTACTAACACACTGAGATATAAGATGTCATACCTGCTGTACTACTAACACACTGAGATATAAGATGTCATACCTGCTGTACTAACACACTGAGATATAAGATGTCATACCTGCTGTACTACTAACATACTGAGATATAAGATGTCATACCTGCTGTACTAACACACTGAGATATAGGATGTCATACCTGATGTACTACTAACATTCTGAGATATAAGATGTCATACCTGCTGTACTAACACACTGAGATATAAGATGTCATACCTGCTGCACTACTAACACACCGAGATATAAGATGTCATACCTGCTGTACTAACACACTGAGATATAAGATGTCATACCTGCTGTACTACTAACACACTGAGATATAAGATGTCATACCTGCTGTACTACTAACACACTGAGATATAAGATGTCATACCTGCTGTACTAACACACTGAGATATAAGATGTCATACCTGCTGTACTAACACACTGAGATATAAGATGTCATACCTGCTGTACTACTAACACACTGAGATATAAGATGTCATACCTGCTGTACTACTAACACACTGAGATATAAGATGTCATACCTGCTGTACTAACACACTGAGATATAAGATGTCATACCTGCTGTACTACTAACATACTGAGATATAAGATGTCATACCTGCTGTACTAACACACTGAGATATAGGATGTCATACCTGATGTACTACTAACATACTGAGATATAAGATGTCATACCTGCTGTACTACTAACACACTGAGATATAAGATGTCATACCTGCTGCACTACTAACACACCGAGATATAAGATGTCATACCTGCTGTACTAACACACTGAGATATAAGATGTCATACCTGCTGTACTACTAACATACTGAGATATAAGATGTCATACCTGCTGTACTAACACACTGAGATATAAGATGTCATACCTGCTGTACTACTAACATACTGAGATATAAGATGTCATACCTGCTGTACTAACACACTGAGATATAAGATGTCATACCTGCTGTACTACTAACACACTGAGATATAAGATGTCATACCTGCTGTACTAACACACTGAGATATAAGATGTCATACCTGCTGTACTACTAACATACTGAGATATAAGATGTCATACCTGCTGTACTAACACACTGAGATATAAGATGTCATACCTGCTGCACTACTAACACACTGAGATATAAGATGTCATACCTGCTGTACTACTAACACACTGAGATATAAGATGTCATACCTGCTGTACTACTAACACACTGAGATATAAGATGTCATACCTGCTGTACTACTAACACACTGAGATATAAGATGTCATACCTGCTGTACTACTAACACACTGAGATATAAGATGTCATACCTGCTGTACTACTAACACACTGAGATATAAGATGTCATACCTGCTGTACTACTAACATACTGAGATATAAGATGTTATACCTGTTGTACTACTAACACACTGAGATATAAGATGTCATACCTGCTGTACTAACACACTGAGATATAAGATGTTATACCTGCTGTACTAACACACTGAGATATAAGATGTCATACCTGCTATACAACTAACACACTGAGATATAAGATGTCATACCTGCTGTACTACAAACATACTGAGATATAAGATGTCATACCTGCTGTACTAACACACTGAGATATAAGATGTCATACCTGCTGTACTACTAACACACTGAGATATAAGATGTCATAACTGCTGCACTACTAACACACTGAGATATAAGATGTCATACCTGCTGCACTACTAACACACTGAGATATAAGATGTCATACCTGCTGTACTAATACACTGAGATATAAGATGTCATACCTGCTGCACTACTAACACACTGAGATATAAGATGTCATACCTGCTGTACTAACACACTGAGATATAAGATGTCATACCTGCTGCACTACTAACACACTGAGATATAAGATGTCATACCTGCTGTACTACTAACACACTGAGATATAAGATGTCATACCTGCTGTACTACTAACACACTGAGATATAAGATGTCATACCTGCTATACAACTAACACACTGAGATATAAGATGTCATACCTGCTGTACTACTAACACACTGAGATATAAGATGTCATACCTGCTGTACTAACACACTGAGATATAAGATGTCATACCTGCTTTACTAACACACTGAGATATAAGATGTCATACCTGCTCTACTAACACACTGAGATATAAGATGTCATACCTGCTGTACTAACACACTGAGATATAAGATGTCATACCTGCTGTACTAACACACTGAGATATAAGATGTCATACCTGCTGTACTACTAACACACTGAGATATAAGATGTCATACCTGCTATACTACTAACACACTGAGATATAAGATGTCATACCTGCTGTACTACTAACACACTGAGATATAAGATGTCATACCTACTGTACTACTAACACACTGAGATATAAGATGTCATACCTGCTGCACTACTAACACACTGAGATATAAGATGACATACCTACTGCACTACTAGCACACTGAGATATAAGATGTCATACCTGCTGCACTACTAACACACTGAGATATAAGATGTCATACCTGCACTACTAACACACTGAGATATAAGATGTCATACCTGCTGTACTACTAACACACTGAGATATAAGATGTCATACCTGCTGCACTACTAACACACTGAGATATAAGATGTCATACCTGCTGTACTAACACACTGAGATATAAGATGTCATACCTGCTGCACTACTAACACACTGAGATATAAGATGTCATACCTGCTGTACTAACACACTGAGATATAAGATGTCATACCTGCTGCACTACTAACACACCGAGATATAAGATGTCATACCTGCTGTACTAACACACTGAGATATAAGATGTCATACCTGCTGCACTACTAACACACCGAGATATAAGATGTCATACCTGCACTACTAACACACTGAGATATCAGATGTCATACCTGCTGTACTACTAACACACTGAGATATAAGATGTCATACCTGCTGTACTACTAACATACTGAGATATAAGATGTTATACCTGTTGTACTACTAACACACTGAGATATAAGATGTCATACCTGCTGTACTACTAACACACTGAGATACAAGATGTCATACCTGCTGTACTAACACACTGAGATATAAGATGTCATACCTGCTGCACTACTAACACACTGAGATATAAGATGTCATACCTGCTGTACTAACACACTGAGATATAAGATGTCATACCTGCTGTACTACTAACACACTGAGATATAAGATGTCATACCTGCTGTACTAACACACTGAGATATAAGATGTCATACCCGCTGTACTACTAACACACTGTGATATAAGATGTCATACCCGCTGTACTACTAACACACTGAGATATAAGATGTCATACCTGCTGTACTAACACACTGAGATATAAGATGTCATACCTGCTGTACTAACACACTGTGGTATCAGATTCTCCTCATATTGTTTCCATTGTTGACATGTTGTCTTTCAAAAACGCTTTGATTCTCTGGGTTTTTTTTTTATATATTCCTAGCCAACCTGTCTACATCGCGTTTAAGCATTTTCTGCTGTTGGCAGAGTTAGTAGGTGCCCATTCATCTCGTTATCAACTTATCTTTAATATCTTGAATAAAAATTATTCCTGGTAGTTGTTTTATGCGAAAACAGACATGCATGATTCTCCAAACCTCTTGCACATTACAATACATGTTTGACACATCATAGCCATGTGAGTGATTTCAAACCTCTTGCACATTACAATACATGTTTGACACATCATAGCCATGTGAGTGATTTCAAACCATCCTTGGTGCTGTGTCTTTGTTTGAATATATAGATATAGATGCATAAAGTGCAAGTTTGGTCAGTTGGCAAAAAAACGGCGTATGAACGAAATGGTCAAAACACTAACGTGAATGTTGATTGTCCTGGTTTTACATTAAATTAATATACCTTACACAATTATCATCATATCAAACTGGCTCACTGTGATTAATAAGATATATATATATATATATATATATATATATATATATATATATATATATATATATATATATATATATATATATATATATATATATATATATATATAGGCATCAGATGGCCTGACAGTTGGAACAACAGCGATATCTGGCATTTGCACCATGGTTTGCATGGCACCAGCTCACGTTAAAAAACCTATTATTGATAAAAACAACCTCAAGGCAAAAATATAGGGGACCGATGTTAAAAGGTAATCTTATAAAAAGACAGATATTGTATTTTTATCCTGGAATCGCCATTTATATAAACGTAGCCTACGAGAATAGAGCTATACATGGATGGTTCTGCCGAGCCTTGTAGCAATCGTCATGATAGGTAGGAGGTTGAGGCTGGATGGGTGGTGTATTGCTACGCATGTCTACCTGTGTGATGTGGCATTAACCTCACCATTAATGCGCTCATATACGGCATTGGCAACTCCGTACATCTGCTTTATCTTCGGTCTCGATTCCTTGTGTATTTGATGTAATGTGGTACTTGATTCACAATGGTGACATTCACTTAAAAGGGGACTTTCTGATTGGCTGCCAGGATGTCATTTTAGCTGTGTTTAACGCCCAGTCCCACTTTTATAATCAATGCGTTTGTATTAATGACGATTTCAGCATTATTTAAACGGCTCAGATTAAAACTTTTCTTTCCGATCCTTTGTTAAGAATAAAGCATTCATTCCTACCGCGCCTTATCCAGACAGTCTAAGATTTCCATTTACCCAGATGTGAGTCAAAGTAAGAGCAAGTAAACTGCACTCATAAACAGACATCTATTTTTCTCAATCACATTAGAGGAACTGATCCCCGACCGAGCTGACCCTTACGCATCAGAAAGGACAATATTCAATATGCGACTCGTGCTGGCAAATAATACTTTCTCCAAAGAAGCGGAACACAAATCAGCCACCCTTAGATAGCACCGACGCCATCTTGTTACACCTCATTCCTGAGAAGATGCTTTCACAGCTGCCTCATTTCACCAGCAACCTCGTAAATGCTCGCCTTAATTGGAGTAGTCTTTCACTGTGAGCTCTTTGTGGGCCGGTGACTCCTGTGCGGCATCATTATGGCTATTTCTCAGCTGTCTGCTCAGCCCAGTGATAAGTTATTATGACCCAATGAGAAGCAGAGTAGGACAGCAATCCTCAATCCTCGCTTTGTTCATTGCCTGCTACTGAGACTTTGCACTGCGCGAGAGAGAGAGAGCATTTGGTATCCCTAAACAATTGTGTATATTGCAGCACCTAATCTTGCTCATTTGGGAAATATATTAATCACTGATTTAAGGCAGAAAATACTTCCTCCCCATTACGGCAGTAAGATTAGTTTTCTAATTGGAATTTTCAGCCTTCGATATATGATGCTCCTGAAAAAAGTATTTGAGATAAAACATTATTTGATAAAAATATATAACTTAAATCCTTTCTGAGGAACATCTTCGTATCAGATACAACCATTATCTCTCAGACCATTAACATGCTAATTAAGGGATTGTGTACAGTATTCGGCCAACTATGGGCCATCTTGGTTTCGGTGCTTTCACAGCTTGGCTAAAGTTATCACAAATGATTTTAACCTTAACACAAAAGTTCTCCCCTCTTCAACTAATTAATTAATCTCCCATGCAAGTTCCATGCAAAATACTTTCCTCTCCATGGTGGGTATTTTCTCGTGAAGAACTATCACGTCATGGTGATATGCAATGATGAGTAAAAATTATCGAACTTTTTCTCTTGCCCTGATATGGTACCTTTCACATGTAAGAATGTGTGTTAATGGACTTATGTCTGGAATAAGATGTGTGTGAACTTTGTTACTTATTCACTATTCACAGTTCATAATTCATTTTATTTTCTAAATTTATAGTAGACTATGTCAACATGCTTACATATGAAAGGTTTCATATCAGGATTATTATGTCATGGAGATCTATGATGAACTATGGAATGTTTGGGACGCGATGATAACATTTCCACCTGCCTCCTGTCTGACCGAGGTGTCTACTCCATGAATCGATCCATGGCGCCTTACAAAAGAACCAATGTCACAATTGTGCCATTCATTAAAATGGACTCAGAGAGGTTCAAATAACGATAAGGAATGTTTTACAATGCAATATGTCAGTAAAGTATATATTTGTCAAGATGTGAGAACCACCTATCTAACCAGAATCATGTTTATATTGTACAATGAACCAGATTACAACAGAGGCGCAACATGCTGGGCGCACACTCTTCTCAGCACGACTTCCGCCAGTCACAGCGAGTTTGCCGCGGCATTGCTTGTCCCTTTGATGTTCTTCATTGTTATCCTTGAACGTGAATCTAATTGGAGTATCTGTCAGTACTTGCAGGGACATTGGATCAGTCATCTGCCTCTGTGGGCCACCCTGTCCGAATTCGAATCTTCTTATTAGCGACTGTTTGCTAAGTCACAATCGCACTTGCTACACAAGCCAGTTATACCCATGAAATTCTGAAATTCTGAAATTGGTAAAATGAGAATTTCCCATTAATTATCATGTTATGTTGTTGTGTTGTGTTGTTTTGTGTTGTGTTGTATCATATTATATCATTATATTAGGGGCAGACCATTATTCATTCATGTGGGTGAAGGAAAGTAAAAAATATCGGTGAGACTCCTTGATGGAGAAAAAAATATTGAGATTGTCAACCTGAAGAAAAAAAATAGATTGAGACTCGTACATCTGCAGAAAATCTTTTTTTTTGAAAGGTCAAAATTTGGGGGAAAAAAGGAGTTTCAAGCTTGTAGAAGTCAATTTTAGAGGAGAGAAGGAAACTAAAAAAATGTTCACTTGGCACTACAATAGGTAGAATCTGCCCAAAACATGTTTAGTTTTGAGGCATCAGCAACAAATACAATTTATGACATAACTTTTAGGCCGACATACAATCTGAGAGCATTGATAAATGTTACAGTGCTGTCTGATGCAATCTTTTGCAAATATCTTCTACATTAACAAGACGTTCAGCTTGATCACTTTACATAAATTACGATATCTTAACAATGACATTTGCTTAATAACACATTATTTTGGGGGGTTTAAGACAGGTTTTAAACATTTCATATGTCTGGAAGATGTTTGTATTGGCCAGTTATAAAGCCAAACCTTTATGGTAACTAGGCAGAGAAAATGCTTTGGAGTGAATCCATTAACAATCATAACTATTTATTGATAATTTTAAACTCCTGATGCCTGAGCGATGTATGGGGCCATAGTATCGGGCTCTGTCCGTGGGTGCATGGGTCCGTGGGTCTGTCAACAAAAATTTAACATTTTGCTTTTTTATCAGCGATCTAAGATGCAGGCTTCACATTTTTATCACACATGCATCCCATGAAGGCCTAAATAGGATGATCTCAGCTATGACCTTGACTTGATCATAGGCTTTAAACTGTAAACAAAATCTTATATTGTAACCAAAATCTTTGACATTTTGCTATAACTTGCTATATCTTAAGAGCTACCTTTGTGTGGCTCTTATCATGCATTTATCAGGTCTTATACTCAAATCACATTTATTCTAATTTCATTCATTTGTTCCAATTTCCTGAAAGGGGCTTGATTTTTTTTTTACAAAATTGGCTGTCAACCTAGGGTACCTTTAGACTGCCTGATGTCTGGAAAAATTTGTAGTGTCCAGGCAATATATGGTCAGCGCTCGCTCGGATGGCTGTGCAGTGCCCATATCAAATGTGACCACACTCATGGCAAATAGGACAAAACATCCTGGCAACCACGACTTTATAGGCAGATTGAGTTTACTTCAATAAATGACTAGTTGAATTAACTGTGAATTAGTGTAAATAAAGCATTGTATCATTTTCTAATAAATCATCGATTTACACAGATATAAGTATAAAAATCAAGATGTTTACAGCCTAGGAAAAAAATGGTGGCACATGCGACTGAGAAAAAAAATTATAGAGATATCGTTTGGTTCGGGGAAAAAAATTGAGAATGGCCGAGTGGCCAAAAAAAAATTCGGAAATTTTTTCCTCCACCCCCCTGAATGAATAATGGTCCGTCCCTTATAAAGACGTATTTAGTCATATTAGATCAAATTTTTATCTTTTAACTCTCAGTACTATGTGCTTCATAAGATCTGCAATGAGCAGGGTCCATTGAAGTGAACATTGATGTTATTTGTTTTCAAGCCTGATGACGTTGAAGAGAGGATGGACGCCCCTGACCCAAACGTGGCCTGAATAGTGTTCTCCAATCACCAATCAGAATGCCCAGCTAGGTGTTCTGAAGAGGTCTGATTTTGGTACTTTTTATGCAAAATCTCGTTTACATGAGATTTCTTAAATACCCAACTCTTTGAATGACATTAAATAAAGAAAATATATACACTTGTACACTGAGTCAAACCTGTTTAAATGAACGAATTGAACCCATTTAATTGAGAGCTCTATCGACTTCACCAAACTTTTTTTTGGTTGAAATGGAAGAGACCCTGCATGTTCCACAAACCCCTCCAGTTCACCAATTTGGGCTTGCCGATTGGTGATTGGAGAACACTATGGCCCAAAAGGTTCCAAAAGTGTTGCATTTAACATATTGCAATATGTATGAGTTATGATATGCGCTGTCATTGAAACGCATATTCGAATATGGAAAACTAAACTTTGATGACAATAGAATGGTGATATTTGATTTAGAAGGAAGCTATAAAAGGACAAATATATCCTAATATTATTAAATTATGTTGAAATATGTAAGATTTTGCTTCTTTTTTGCTTGTACTCAGTTAACTTGCATGTTTCTGGCTCGATGTATATCAGATATCATTAATATCATTGTCGTTAAGAACAAATTACCAAACAATTCAACAATCTTTTTACAATATTTTCAACAACAACAAAAATAAAAAGAAGAGGAAAGCCAAAAAGTAAAGGTTCTATTGTTTCCGGTGATATTTGTGTCTTCTCATGGGAAGACCACATTGCTGTTATCTCATTTTCTTCATTTTGATAGTAGTGCAGTAAGGCGATGAGTCGGAGGCTTAAAGTGAGGATAAGGTGAAGAGATGACACTGGGCCCATAGGCAAATGATGCAGATGGCAGCAAAATGAAAGAATAAGAAGGTACCACGATAGAAGAAGTGGGAGGCATGGTTACCCTGGGTCAGTATGGATACGATCATAGTGCCAATCAGAGACATTGCTATATTGGGACAATATGGATAGGACCATAATGGCAGTAAGAGGCATTGCTATATTGGGACAATAAGGATAGGACCATAATGGCAGTAAGAGGCATTGTAATATTGGGACAATAAGGATAGGACCATAATGGCAGTAAGAGACATTGCTATATTGGGACAATAAGGATAGGACCATAATGGCAGTAAGAGGCATTGCTATATTGGGACAATAAGGATAGGACCATAATGGCAGTAAGAGGCATTACTATATTGGGACAATAAGGATAGGACCATAATGACAGTAAGAGGCATTGTAATATTGGGACAATAAGGATAGGACCATAATGGCAGTAAGAGGCATTGCTATATTGGGACAATAAGGATAGGACCATAATGGCAGTAAGAGGGATTGTAATATTGGGACAATAAGGATAGGACCATAATGGCAGTAAGAGGCATTGCTATATTGGGACAATAAGGAAGGACCATAATGGCAGATGGAGGCATTATGATATTGGGACAATAAGGATAGGACCATAATGGCGGTAAGAGGCATTGCTATATTGGGACAATAAGGATAGGACCATAATGGCAGTAAGAGGCATTGCTATATTGGGACAATAAGGATAGGACCATAATGGCAGTAAGACGCATTGCTATATTGGGACAATAAGGATAGGACCATAATGGCACGAGGAGGCATTGCTATATTGGGACAATAAGGATAGGACCATAATGGCAGTAAGAGGCATTGCTATATTGGGACAATAAGGATAGGACCATAATGGCAGTAAGAGGCATTGCTGTATTGGGACAATAAGGATAGGACCATAATGGCAGTAAGAGGCATTGCTATATTGGGACAATAAGGATGGGAACATAATGGCAGTAAGAGGCATTGCTATATTGGGACAATAAGGATAGGACCATAATGGCAGTAAGAGGCATTGCTATATTGGGACAATAAGGATAGGACCATAATGACAGTAAGAGGCATTGTAATATTGGGACAATAAGGATAGGACCATAATGGCAGTAAGAGGCATTGCTATATTGGGACAATAAGGATAGGACCATAATGGCAGTAAGAGGCATTGTAATATTGGGACAATAAGGATAGGATCATAATGGCAGCAAGAGGAATTGCTATATTGGGACAATAAGGATAGGACCATAATGGCAGTAAGAGGCATTGCTATATTGGGACAATAAGGATAGGACCATAATGGCAGTAAGAGGCATTGCTATATTGGGACAATATGGATAGGATCATAATGGCAGCAAGAGGAATTGCTATATTGGGACAATAAGGATAGGACCATAATGGCAATAAGAGGCATTGCTATATTGGGACAATAAGGATAGGACCATAATGGCAGTAAGAGGCATTGTAATATTGGGACAATAAGGATAGGACCATAATGGCAGTGAGAGGCATTGCTATATTGGGACAATAAGGATAGGACCATTATAGCAGTAAGAGGCATTGCTATATTGGGACAATAAGGATGGAACCATAATGGCAGTAAGAGGCATTGCTATATTGGGACAATAAGGATAGGACCATAATGGCAGTAAGAGGCATTGCCATATTGGGACAATAAGGATAGGACCATAATGACAGTAAGAGGCATTGTAATATTGGGACAATAAGGATAGGACCATAATGGCAGTAAGAGGCATTGCAATATTGGGACAATAAGGATAGGACCATAATGGCAGTAAGAGGCATTGCTATATTGGGACAATAAGGATAGGACCATAATGGCAGTAAGAGACATTGCTATATTGGGACAATAAGGATAGGACCATAATGGCAGTAAGAGGCATTGCTATATTGGGACAATAAGGATAGGACCATAATGGCAGTAAGAGGCATTGCCATATTGGGACAATAAGGATAGGACCATAATGGCAGTAAGAGGCATTGCTATATTGGGACAATAAGGATAGGACCATAATGGCAGTAAGAGGCATTGCCATATTGGGACAATAAGGATAGGACCATAATGGCAGTACGAGGCATTGTAATATTGGGACAATAAGGATAGGACCATAATGGCAGTAAGAGGCATTGCCATATTGGGACAATAAGGGTAGGACCATAATGGCAGTAAGAGGCATTGTAATATTGGGACAATAAGGATAGGACCATAATGGCAGTAGGAGACATTGCTATATTGGGACAATAAGGGTAGGACCATAATGGCAGTAGGAGACATTGCTATATTGGGACAAGGATAGGACCATAATGGCAGTAAGAGGCATTGCTATATTGGGACAATAAGGATAGGACCATAATGGCAGTAAGAGGCATTGCTATATTGGGACAATATGGATAGGACCATAATGGCAGTAAGAGGCATTGCTATATTGGGACAATAAGGATAGGACCATAATGGCAGTAAGAGGCATTGTAATATTGGGACAATAAGGATAGGACCATAATGGCAGTAAGAGGCATTGCTATATTGGGACAATAAGGATGGGACCATAATGGCAGTAAGAGGCATTGCTATATTGGGACAATATGGATGGGACCATAATGGCAGTAAGAGGCATTGCTATATTGGGACAATATGGATAGGACCATAATGGCAGTAAGAGGCATTGCTATATTGGGACAATAAGGATGGGACCATAATGGCAGTAAGAGGCATTGCTATATTGGGACAATAAGGATAGGACCATAATGGCAGTAAGAGGCATTGCTATATTGGGACAATAAGGATGGGACCATAATGGCAGTAAGAGGCATTGCTATATTGGGACAATATGGATAGGACCATAATGGCAGTAAGAGGCATTGCTATATTGGGACAATAAGGATAGGACCATAATGGCAGTAAGAGGCATTGTAATATTGGGACAATAAGGATAGGACCATAATGGCAGTAAGAGGCATTGCTATATTGGGACAATAAGGATAGGACCATAATGGCAGTAAGAGGCATTGCTATATTGGGACAATACGGATAGGACCATAATGGCAGTAAGAGGCATTGCCATATTGGGACAATAAGGATAGGACCATAATGGCAGTAAGAGGCATTGCTATATTGGGACAATAAGGATGGAACCATAATGGCAGTAAGAGGCATTGCTATATTGGGACAATAAGGATAGGACCATAATGGCAGGAAGAGACATTGCTATATTGGGACAATAAGGATAGGACCATAATGGCAGTAAGAGGCATTGCTATATTGGGACAATAAGGAAATGTCTGCAGTGGTAGCAAGAGGAGTGGCAAACCATTTCCAGAACACCAAGGCTACCATATTGGATAGCTGCACCTTTTGCTTTGTCATTCACATTTGTCTGCTGTGATAATGTTCCATGTAAAAAAAATTCTTAAAAGAAAATTCATTGCAGGTTTCATGTTCTCAAGTTTATTTACATCTCAAATCATTATAAGTATATTACAACTGTTAATATTTTCCAGCTTTACATCATGTTTAAATGTATTATTGAGAAAATAAAAATATTGCAATCTTGCTCATATTTGTACACTTCATTCAAGTATGAACCCAAGGCAGAGGAAGTTTTACAGGAGTAGATAATGAGAGCACTTTACATTGCTTACCCAAGGACTTCCTGCCATGTACATGCAGAAAACGCTTTTCTATCATACTTTGAAGATGTACAATTGGTTCTTGACATAAGCCTTTCAGTGTGGGGACCTTTGAATGCCTCAAATATAAAGGTTGGGTTTGGGAATGTATTTATTCTTATCTATTTATTAAACAGCTGAAGCAATCTTCATTTGACTATTAAATTTATGCCATGTGGAATGTGATTTGTAACAAATATTTTGAAATAATTTCCAGTTACATGTATAGACTATATGTCCAATGCATGTAATAAACTGCCATAATGCGCACTGTCCGGAAGTAATTGTGACCAAAATTATTGCATATCTGAATTAAAAACACATTTTAAAGAAAGGGAAAAAAATAAAAAATAAAAAACCAAGACAAATTAAAATTGTACATACGAAGCACAAACTATTAGTTTGTCACAAGTCTTTGCACATGTCTGAACCTCAGGCAATAGAACCTCAGTCCACTCTGGCACTGTGTCTGGCACATTCAGAGAGGAAACTCAGTCCACTCTGGCACTGTGTCTGCCAAAATCCGAGAGGAACCTCAGTCCACTCTGGCACTATGTCTGCCACATTCCGAGAGGAACCTCAGTTCACTCTGGCACTGTGTCTGGCACATTCGGAGAGGAACCTCAGCCCACTCTGGCACTGTGTCTGGCACGTTCCGAGAGGAACCTCAGCCCACTCTGGCACTGTGTCTGCCAAAATCCGAGAGGAACCTCAGTCCACTCTGGCACTGTGTCTGCCACGTTCCGAGAGGAACCTCAGCCCACTCTGGCACTGTGTCTGGCATGTTCCGAAAGGAACCTCAATCCACTCTGGCACTGTGTCTGGCACATTCCGAGAGGAACCTCAGCCCACTCTGGTACTGTGTCTGGCACATTCCAAGAGGAACCTCAGCCCACTCTGGCACTGTGTCTGCCACATTCCGAGAGGAACCTCAGCCCACTCTGGCACTGTGTCTGGCATGTTCCGAAAGGAACCTCAATCCACTCTGGCACTGTGTCTGGCACATTCCGAGAGGAACCTCAGCCCACTCTGGTACTGTGTCTGCCACATTCCAAGAGGAACCTCAGCCCACTCTGGCACTGTGTCTGGTATGTTCCGAGAGGAACCTCAGCCCACTCTGGCACCGTGTCTGGCACATTCCGAGAGGAACCTCAGTCCACTCTGGCACCGTGTCTGGCACAACCATCGGCTTAAACCAACACCAACACTTCATCAACATCAAAGGTCAAATTTGAAAGAGAAATATTTATCAAAATACTCAAATTCAGATCACGGTTTGAAGCTTTCAGATATGGACATTTTAAAAGTCAGCAGCAAGCTTATTTAGGAAAATGCTACAAGGATGTTAAGGTTAAATTTCAAGATTGTTGTTGCATGCCAACTTGTTAAATAAAGTGCTGGATAAACTGGAACAGTCAAGGGAAGCAACTCAGAATTTCTCTTATTTACTGTCATGCAAGTTTTTTCTTTAAAATATTTTACATATAAGACATTTATGCTGCTTGACTGTCAGGTCTTCATCCTATTTTGAACTGAAAACTTTTAAAAGGTATCGAAGGCCAGCATAAAGCATTAACTATCCACTGCAGGAGATGAATCAAATAGGGAAAAATTGTTTCACTTTCCCGAGACCTATTTATAAGTTTTTTTGGAAGATAAAATATGTATATATATTTGACTTTTTTTGCTGATGATGCTTTGACAAAGTGCCTACAACACCGCTGGCAACATTCCCCATCCTGTCCCCAATCCTGTCCCCCATCACATGATCCACACAGCCACCCAACATCGCCCCATCCAGACCCCCATCATGTGATCCACACACAACACCAAACATCGCTCACAATAGGCATAAAGTCCAAACTACCTCACAGAGTTTGGATGATCATTCATATTGTTCTAAGTTTTTATTTCTTGTACACTGATGCATAAAATATCCATGGAAATGTTGGTGCTCTTACTCTTGAACATTTTGTGTGTGCACCTGTTTTATTGGGACCATATTATTTGCTTCTATGTACACATTATATTATAATTAGTTATATTTACATAATATTACATATTTGACTATAAGTTGCATTTTGCATCATTTACATATGTTGAATTTGAATACATTATGCACAAATATACATAATTATCTTTATTAATGATAGAAAATAAATGTGTATTGTCTATGGCTGTAATATTTCTGTAATGTTTATTATTATTTTAGCTGAACACTTATATTATAAATATACCTTAGTAATGCTACATACTAAATACACCTGGACTAAAATTGCCACTTAGAATTTTTTTAAGTTGAGCAAGAAAGAATACATGCAGTGTTTGATCTCTACCAGTAATATGACCAGGCTATGTGCGTTCTCCTAGGTGATGACAATGAGGCTCTGCCCAGTGGGTTTCTGCAACGTGGAGGTCAGCGTCACTTGTCCGAAGGAAAGCTTGGGTTTAGCTAGCACCTGCAGCTCGCCCAGGTTGTACACTCCTGGCTTACAGAAGCATGCCTGCAGTTTCAGACTTAACTCCTGTCCGGCTTCCAAATTAACCTTCAAATAAAAGCAAAGAGTCACATATATTGTTCTTAATATGATACTGTGGACTACAATATACTGGTCATTTTAAATTAAACTGTGTGAAAAAAACATTATATTAAACTGTTGGGATTTTAATTGAATATTTGTAATTTTGCTTAGTTCTGTTTAATAACTGATTTCTGCTCAGTGATAGATAGTATGAGTAGAGAATGATACGTACTTGTGAGAGGGTCTGGCCGGCCCAGGTGAAGCTTGCTGACGGGGTCTCTTCTATGTAATCCTGCTGCTGCTGCTGCTGCTGCTTGCCGCTCTCACTCTCATCTTCATCCCTTCAACAACACATCACACATTAATACACTTCAATCCCTCTTTGATCACTGCTGTGATGCTTAAGTGGGCAATCATGACATGCTGATATAGCAAAGCAAGAGTCTCCCTAAAATTTATTTCCACTTTAGAACTAGCGTGCTATAAGAATGTCATTTGTGAGTTAGTGTTAAAGCCGGGTAAGTCTGTGCACGGTCAGATGGGATGGACCTTTCATGCATCATGTATTGGGCTGCCAAGTGCATCCTCGAGCCAACACACACCCAGCCTTTCACGACTGCCACATAATCCACTGCCTTACAAGGTCTCAACTCTCTACAGTAGATAACCACAATTCTCACTAAAGGCCTTAAATTTTCATCTCACACTGAGATGAAGGAACTTTCAATTATTGAACATTGGCTAGATGGCTGGTTGGTGGTTGTTATCCTCGGCTGGATACAGAATGCGATCCACTAACCCCTGTCACCCAACAAATCATTTGGCGCAGCCACTGTGTGCTCTAAGAAGAAACTGTCAAGCAAATGGCCAGCGAATGAAGATCTACTGTGTTAGTGTACAAAGTTTACAAAGCTACACATCCTTCTCTTTCAGAGTAGCTGAGGACTGAGCTGAGGACAGGGCTGTGTACTTGTGGGCTGAGCTGTGGGCGGAGGCGAGATGTCACCACGGCGAGCCTGCCATCACTCTAGCTGACGACAGGGCTGTGTACTTGGAGGCTGAGCTGTGTACTTGTAGGCCGAGTTGTGTACTTGTAGGCTGGGCTGTGTTCTTGGAGGCCGAGCTGTGTACTTGGAGGCTGAGCTGTGTACTTGGAGGCTGAGCTGTGTACTTGGAGGCCGAGCTGTGTACTTGGAGGCCGAGCTGTGTACTTGGAGGCTGAGCTGTGTGCGTGTAAGTCAAGCTGTGTACTTGGAGGCTGAGCTGTGTACTTGTAATCTGACCTGTGGGCGGAGGCGAGATGTCACCACGGCCAGCCTGCCATCACTCCCTTCCTCACTCCTCGGGTTTATTATTGTAACTATTCTCTTTATTAATAATGCACTGTGAGTTGCAGACTCTGGAACATTTCTAGCCTCACAGGTTGATATGCGTAATACCTGAGTGAGCAATACTGGATGCCTATATGAGTATGTCATCACTAGACCACCTGACTCATACATCAAATTCATATGTTCTGTATACAATAAATGATCTCCTTAACGTAATAACTACTAAATGAAGTGCCAGTCTCGGAGGAGGTGACTTCTCAGGGAGAATAATTGTCTCCCAGTAAAACTGCGAGCCCAGTGTACCAATATATCACTACATTCAAAGCCTTATATCTTTCCCACAACATAATACAACATTCCCACGGTCACTCATAGTCTGAATTTTCACATTTCCATCATTAGTGTCTTGGGCAAGGTGCAAACACATACTTCAGATTACCTTTGTTAACCAGTGAATGGTGCCTACTGGATGCCACTGGAATATCTAATGAGTCTGCCCTGCATCTCATAAAGGCACTGTTTTATGTAGTGCCCCATGATGCCAGGCCAGCAGTGATGTCATATGTAGTGCCCCTATGATGCCAGGCCAGCAGTGATGTCATATGTAGTGCCCCTATGATGCCAGGCCAGCAGTGATGTCATATGTAGTGCCCCTATGATGCCAGGCCAGCAGTGATGTCATATGTAGTGCCCCTATGATGCCAGGCCAGGAGTGATGTCATATGTAGTGCCCCCATGATGCCAGGCCAGGAGTGATGTCATATGTAGTGCCCCTATGATGCCAGGCCAGGAGTGATGTCATATGTAGTGCCCCTATGATGCCAGGCCAGCAGTGATGTCATATGTAGTGCCCCCATGATGCCAGGCCAGCAGTGATGTCATATGTAGTGCCCCTATGATGCCAGGCCAGCAGTGATGTTATATGTAGTGCCCCTATGATGCCAGGCCAGCAGTGATGTCATATGTAGTGCTAGCAGTGATGCCAGGCCAGCAGTGATGTCATATGTAGTGCCCCTATGATGCCAGGCCAGCATTAGTGTATCTACTCAGTAATATATAGGCTCATGTGAACAGTGCTCGTCTTTGTACTATTAGTTTTCAGTAGTTGCCTCCCTAAAGCTAATCACAAGTCTAGTGTAAAGTAATATTATTGCACTGCCGTGGGCTGGATGTTTCACATCAGCCAAAATTTCATGAAATCTTCAAGAAAATGACATTGCCATAAACTGGCAGCATTGCCATAAACTGGCAGTGTCATTTCTTGTGAAGTCGTCACCTCATCAGAGGAGGATTGGTTTGTGCTGCTGCCCATCACAGCTTCCTGCTGCCAAAGGTTGCCATGGTAATTTCATCTTGTCATTGTGGTTACCATGGAAACCAAGTGGAGTCTCAACTGCTAATATGAGGGTTAGGGTTGGCTGCCTTTTTGCGGTAACGCATGAATAAGTGCATCTCAAACTAAATTTAAACATATTTTCTGGCCTTTCTATGATAATAAATGCTGAAATTTCATGACTTCTGCATATGTGGAGAAAAGGGATATTGTTGGTTTATGACTATGAAATAAAGGGGTCTGTTGTGATATATAACATCTGGAGTCACTGTGTATTGGGATGTACAGCTGGTTTGCTGACCGGAATACTTTCTGTCTGTATCTCTCTCATCCTACTGGCTCTACTACCTTAGTCCCATATCGGTAACCAAATAATCCCCGATCCGAATCCCCTTTAATCTGGGTCGCTCAATTCCATGTGATGTATCTTTTCATCAATTATCAGCCAGGATTATCTAGTCTTTGTCTCACTTTGCCAATTAAATTGCTTCACACTTGTCTTTTACAATGCTGTGAGTACTTCTAAAGCATCATCACCATATTTGGTGCCGGTCTGTGAATGGTGCTCAAAGTCATACGACGGTTCCTACTGAAAGGACTGACTGTGGCACCACGAGGGTTATGACTCAACTAACCACCTCATCCTTCATGTCTGATCACACTCCACAATCTGAATTTCAAATGGAATGCAAAATCTTTTTGCAGTCACATCATCCAAAGACACAAGGTCTTGATGGAACAAGACTAGAATCTATTGCAAATGATAAAGCTGGGCCAAAGAGATGAGAACGGCCTGAGGACGAGTCATTCTGTCTGTGCAGACCATCAGTCATTTCAGATACTAGTATAGAATGCATCTGCTCAGGTTGTGATGCTGGTCTGGTACAAGGGCACCATCATCTCTTATCTCACGTTTCTTCAAAACCTAATTTGAGTGAATAGTTAAGAAAATGACACTATTTAAAATGTAGTTTTTCTGAGCAGACTTTGAGAAACCTGCTTCAAGAAGCATTACACATTAATATTGTTCGAAAAAATGACACAATTTTAAATGTAGTCTTTCTGAGCAGACTTTGAGAAACCTGCTTCAGGAAGCATTTCACGTTAATATGATCCTGCATGAAGCCAAGAAGGGATTTCCATATCGCATTCCATATCACGCTTGAACGAGGCTATGAAACAGAACACCATGAATGTGTCGAGTACTATTTGCAATCCCAGCTTGCACAAGCCCCATTTGGTTCTTTTAAATGTATAAAATCTAAGCTCGTCTGTGTGTTAACGTTGGGGGGAACAGGGACACTTTTTACAGAGGATCACAATTGTATGGAGAGTGTTTTTACTGGTAACTTTCAAATTTTGAAACTTTCAAAGTTGTTGACCTTTGTTAAGATACCAAAAAATCACTGCCCAGTACACAGAATGCCAAGAAGAAAACAAAATGAAAAAAGACTTCCCATAAAAAAGACTTCCCATAATTGACAAATCTTAAGAACAGTTTTACCGCCAATATTGTTCTATTTAGTTTAAGGAATTTTGATTAACTGTCTATATTTTGAATTATCATATATCTCTGTTGCTGCCCCAATATTTGGCCATTGAACATACATTGGAGCCTCATTTTAAAACCTAGGCAATAAGACTAGCTGTCACTGCCTGGGTTTTGTGCCTAGATTTTGATACTGTTTGACACCATATCTAGGCACTTAACAAAGCTATATTTTGAGGTCAGCATCACATTTCTTATATGTTTATAATATATTTATCACCAAGGTCTAGGGTTGTGCAGTGAGCCCCCAGACCTCGGACCAAAATCTGCTATCAGGTATATAAACAGTAAATATTTAAGTTTCTCAAGTCAAAACTTACAAAATGTTTTCAGATTGGTCGTGCAGTTATTCTTAAAAATTTTGTCCAAGTTAAGTCTATTATTTAATTAGATATTACCAAAAACCCATCTTTTTTTCTCTCTTTTTACTACAACTTTAAAAAAAAAAATTAAATTGATAAAATGTTAAGAGCAAATTGAAAACCAATAAAAATCCCTCAAATAGCATATAACACATTAACAGAACTTGAAATCATTTACGTAGTTATTTCAGAACAAAGCAATTATCTATCAGCGCTATGTCATTTTGGGGGTTCAAATGTGGCGGGCATGATTTTTTTATTTTGCAGGAGAAAAGAACCTACCGGTAACATTAAGCTTCGTTGGTGAAAAAGGAATCACATAAATGGCAATGATGAAAAAGTAATAAGAAATTTAATACTGTTACTGACATTTTGGTGATTACTCTTTTCCTTATTAAAATGTGTGAATCATTGTTTAATCCCTGAAATGGTCAAATAGAAAGGCTCCTAATCCAGGGAAAGATTATCCTAACTCAAAGGTCACTCTTAAAGATTACAATAGGGCCCATTTCCTATTTTAAGATGAGATAATAAATGCTAGCAATTGGTACTCAATTACAGGAATTGGCAATCAATTACAGCAATTGTCATTCAATTACAGCAATTGGCATTCAATTTGGTTATTGAACATTAGCAGAGAAACTTGTGTGCAAATCCTTTTGATATTTCTGCTTTAAAAGTAATTCTTGTAAGCACAGGTTCCAAATACATGTTGACATCAACCCGACAACTACAGATGGTAGCAGCCATGGGAGGACAGGAGGACATATAAGTTAATGCTGTAACTGCCTCAAATAGCTACAGCATTATTAGCTTTTTTGTGTTGCACATTATTTCCTACTTCGCATTGGTGAAAATTATCAATTACATTTCGGTTAAGAATCTGACAAATTTTAATAGGAACAATTTAAATTTATTTGCTTCAGGCATATTCATTAAAAATCAATTTCTTGATTTTAAATGCATTTTACGATGAAATGCTTCGGCATTCTTTGAAAAGAATTGTGGCCTTCAATCTTTGATGCTCTATAGGATATTGCATGACAAATTCAAATTCAAATTTGGCTACAATGATCTTTTTACGACAATTTTTATTTAAATTGAGTAGAAATTAATTTATTGGCAGGCTTAATTGACATTAAATAGTGTTCAATACTTGGCACGTGACCCTTGTTGTCTGTGTCATGGGTGTAACTGGCTATGGCTGTGACCCTTGTTGTCTGTGTCATGGGTGTAACTGGCTATGACTGTGACCCTTGTTGTCTGTGTCATGGGTGTAACTGGCTATGGCTGTGACCCTTGTTGTCTGTATCACGGGTGTAACTGGCTATGGCTGTGACCCTTGTTGTCTGTATCATGGGTATAACTGGCTATGGCTGTGACCCTTGTTGTCTGTGTCATGGGTGTAACTGGCTATGACTGTGACCCTTGTTGTCTGTATCATGGGTGTAACTGGCTATGGCTGTGACCCTTGTTGTCTGTGTCATGGGTGTAACTGGCTATGGCTGTGACCCTTTTTGTCTGTGTCATGGGTGTAACTGGCTATGACTATGACCCTTGTTGTCTGTATCATGGGTATAACTGGCTATGGCTGTGACCCTTGTTGTCTGTGTCATGGGTGTAACTGGCTATGACTGTGACCCTTGTTGTCTGTGTCATGGGTGTAACTGGCTATGACTGTGACCCTTGTTGTCTGTATCATGGGTGTAACTAGCTATGGCTGTGACCCTTGTTGTCTGTGTCATGGGTGTAAATGGCTATGACTGTGACCCTTGTTGTCTGTATCATGGGTGTAACTGGCTATGGCTGTGACCCTTTTTGTCTGTGTCATGGGTGTAACTGGCTATGACTGTGACCCTTGTTGTCTGTATCATGGGTGTAACTGACTATGACTGTGATCCTTGTTGTCTGTATCATGGGTGTAACTGGCTATGACTGTGACCCTTGTTGTCTGTATCATGGGTGTAAATGGCTATGGCTGTGACCCTTGTTGTCTGTATCATGTGTGTAACTGGCTATGGCAGTGACCCTTGTTGTCTGTATCATGGGTGTAACTGGCTATGACTGTCACCCTTGTTGTCTGTATCATGGGTGTAACTGGCTATGACTGTGACCCTCGTTGTCTGTATCATGGGTGTAACTGGCTATGACTGTGACCCTTGTCTGTATCATGGGTGTAACTGGCTATGACTGTGACCCTTGTTGTCTGTATCATGGGTGTAACTGGCTATGGCTGTGACCCTTGTTGTCTGTATCATGGGTGTAACTGGCTATGACTGTCACCCTTGTTGTCTGTATCATGGGTGTAACTGGCTATGACTGTGACCCTCGTTGTCTGTATCATGTGTGTAACTGGCTATGACTGTGACCCTTGTCTGTATCATGGGTGTAACTGGCTATGGCTGTGACCCTTGTTGTCTGTATCATGGGTGTAACTGGCTATGACTGTCACCCTTGTTGTCTGTATCATGGGTGAAACTGGCTATGGCTGTGACCCTTGTTGTCTGTATCATGGGTGTAACTGGCTATGGCTGTGACCCTTGTTGTCTGTATCATGGGTGTAACTGGCTATGACTGTGACCCTCGTTGTCTGTATCATGGGTGTAACTGGCTATGACTGTGACCCTTGTCGTCTGTATCATGGGTGTAACTGGCTATGACTGTGACCCTTGTTGTCTGTATCATGGGTGTAACTGACTATGACTGTGATCCTTGTTGTCTGTATCATGGGTGTAACTGGCTATGACTGTGACCCTTGTTGTCTGTATCATGGGTGTAAATGGCTATGGCTGTGACCCTTGTTGTCTGTATCATGTGTGTAACTGGCTATGGCTGTGACCCTTGTTGTCTGTATCATGGGTGTAACTGGCTATGACTGTGACCCTTGTTGTCTGTATCATGGGTGTAAATGGCTATGGCTGTGACCCTTGTTGTCTGTATCATGGGTGTAACTGGCTATGGCAGTGACCCTTGTTGTCTGTATCATGGGTGTAACTGGCTATGACTGTCACCCTTGTTGTCTGTTTCATGGGTGTAACTGGCTATGACTGTGACCCTCGTTGTCTGTATCATGGGTGTAACTGGCTATGACTGTGACCCTTGTCTGTATCATGGGTGTAACTGGCTATGACTGTGACCCTTGTTGTCTGTATCATGGGTGTAACTGGCTATGGCTGTGACCCTTGTTGTCTGTATCATGGGTGTAACTGGCTATGACTGTCACCCTTGTTGTCTGTATCATGGGTGTAACTGGCTATGACTGTGACCCTCGTTGTCTGTATCATGTGTGTAACTGGCTATGACTGTGACCCTTGTCTGTATCATGGGTGTAACTGGCTATGGCTGTGACCCTTGTTGTCTGTATCATGGGTGTAACTGGCTATGACTGTCACCCTTGTTGTCTGTATCATGGGTGAAACTGGCTATGGCTGTGACCCTTGTTGTCTGTATCATGGGTGTAACTGGCTATGGCTGTGACCCTTGTTGTCTGTATCATGGGTGTAACTGGCTATGACTGTGACCCTTGTTGTCTGTATCATGGGTGTAACTGGCTATGGCTGTGACCCTTGTTGTCTGTATCATGGGTGTAACTGGCTATGACTGTGACCCTCGTTGTCTGTATCATGGGTGTAACTGGCTATGACTGTGACCCTTGTCGTCTGTATCATGTGTGTAACTGGCTATGACTGTGACCCTTGTCTGTATCATGGGTGTAACTGGCTATGACTGTGACCCTTGTCGTCTGTATCATGGGTGTAACTGGCTATGACTGTGACCCTTGTTGTCTGTATCATGGGTGTAACTGACTATGACTGTGACCCTCGTTGTCTGTATCATGGGTGTAAATGGCTATGGCTGTGACCCTTGTTGTCTGTATCATGTGTGTAACTGGCTATGGCTGTGACCCTTGTTGTCTGTATCATGGGTGTAACTGGCTATGACTGTGACCCTTGTTGTCTGTATCATGGGTGTAACTGGCTATGACTGTGACCCTTGTCTGTATCATGGGTGTAACTGGCTATGACTGTGACCCTTGTTGTCTGTATCATGGGTGTAACTGGCTATGGCTGTGACCCTTGTTGTCTGTATCATGGGTGTAACTGGCTATGACTGTCACCCTTGTTGTCTGTATCATGGGTGTAACTGGCTATGACTGTGACCCTCGTTGTCTGTATCATGTGTGTAACTGGCTATGACTGTGACCCTTGTCTGTATCATGGGTGTAACTGGCTATGGCTGTGACCCTTGTTGTCTGTATCATGGGTGTAACTGGCTATGGCTGTGACCCTTGTTGTCTGTATCATGGGTGAAACTGGCTATGGCTGTGACCCTTGTTGTCTGTATCATGGGTGTAACTGGCTATGGCTGTGACCCTTGTTGTCTGTATCATGGGTGTAACTGGCTATGACTGTGACCCTCGTTGTATGTATCATGGGTGTAACTGGCTATGACTGTGACCCTTGTCGTCTGTATCATGGGTTAAACTGGCTATGACTGTGACCCTTGTTGTCTGTATCATGGGTGTAACTGGCTATGGCTATGACCCATGTTGTCTGTATCATGGGTGTAACTGGCTATGACTGTGACCCTTGTCGTCTGTATCATGGGTGTAACTGGCTATGACTGTGACCCTTGTTGTCTGTATCATGGGTGTAACTGACTATGACTGTGACCCTCGTTGTCTGTATCATGGGTGTAAATGGCTATGGCTGTGACCCTTGTTGTCTGTATCATGTGTGTAACTGGCTATGGCTGTGACCCTTGTTGTCTGTATCATGGGTGTAACTGGCTATGACTGTGACCCTTGTTGTCTGTATCATGGGTGTAACTGGCTATGACTGTGACCCTTGTCTGTATCATGGGTGTAACTGGCTATGACTGTGACCCTTGTTGTCTGTATCATGGGTGTAACTGGCTATGGCTGTGACCCTTGTTGTCTGTATCATGGGTGTAACTGGCTATGACTGTCACCCTTGTTGTCTGTATCATGGGTGTAACTGGCTATGACTGTGACCCTCGTTGTCTGTATCATGTGTGTAACTGGCTATGACTGTGACCCTTGTCTGTATCATGGGTGTAACTGGCTATGGCTGTGACCCTTGTTGTCTGTATCATGGGTGTAACTGGCTATGGCTGTGACCCTTGTTGTCTGTATCATGGGTGAAACTGGCTATGGCTGTGACCCTTGTTGTCTGTATCATGGGTGTAACTGGCTATGGCTGTGACCCTTGTTGTCTGTATCATGGGTGTAACTGGCTATGACTGTGACCCTCGTTGTATGTATCATGGGTGTAACTGGCTATGACTGTGACCCTTGTCGTCTGTATCATGGGTTTAACTGGCTATGACTGTGACCCTTGTTGTCTGTATCATGGGTGTAACTGGCTATGGCTATGACCCATGTTGTCTGTATCATGAATGTAACTGGCTATGACTGGCAGTGTGTAGGCTATGGCTAGCACTGTTTATGGCGAGGCATGTGTGGCCCAGCGTGGCATATATCTGCTACAGATCCGGGCCTGGTTTGGTGCTGCCCAGTGTGATGTATATCTGCTACAGATCCGGGCCTAGTTTGGTGCTGCCCAGTGTGATGTATATCTGCTACAGATCCGGGCCTGGTTTGGTGCTGCCCAGCGTGGCATATATCTGCTACAGATCCGGACCTGGTTTGGTGCTGCCCCTGGCCTCTTGTTGTGCTGGCTATAGGAGGCTTACATTTTGCCATTCAGGGTGGCCCACTCATCAGCAAGTAATCCCTGCTTAATACCACTCCGATGTCAACCTCCCCACACCTCCCTACTGCAGAGGGCCTTCCAGACAAGCTCCTTGAATTCTAAACTCTATGCCAACCACTGCATAAGATATCCACTCATACATCACATATGCTAAATTGATAATAAAAGCTTCATCTTAGGATAGCCGAATCAAAACTGAAACAGAATAGTAAGAAGCCTGGAGTCCGTTTAAAAGGGATGATAGGTAGATTAAAACACTGTTTTTATTTATGAAGCCAAATGGTGTCTTTTTTCATTTCTGGATTCTCATCTCATTAAACTAATTAGACTAGCATGTCTATGTATTCATGTATTATAGCATGTCTATGTATTCATGTATTAGTCAAGTTTCAAGTCATAAAAAAGAAGAAAAAAAGAGTTGTTTGTATGCTTCAAGTCAAAATGAAATCTGATTGGTGAGATTGGAAAAGTAAGAGAGTATCAATACTTAAAATATTCTTATTGAATTCTGTGTGAAAAAAGAATCCTGCGTGAGACTTTATCTCCTTTCTTCAATTCTCTTCGTCAGTACAGATATGCAAATTAGCTGCAACTTGAAGGAAGGAAGTTGTTTATCACAAACTGCCAGCCTGATCCTAATAACCCACAATCTTCTCTTTCATTCATCATTATAATCAACTGACTAATTACATGTTCCTCATTATAAGGAGCAAAACTGCAGAACTAGATATCAGAAAACCAATTTAAATATTATATTAGTTATGGCACTACAAGGATGTGTTGGCAATTAGTGAACCGAATTAGCTTTTTTTTTTTGCATAAACGATTAATCACTCTTGAATCTAGACTGTTGAACCATATATTGTGAAATCAGAACAGATTGAATTATTACCAAGTTTTGAAATAAATGTTTGTTTTCATATTACTTTTGGGTAATATAACTTTTAATTTAAAGAAACTTGATGCTGAAACAAGTATATTATAGATAATTAATCACATACTATGTTCTAATATCTTCCTATTATAATATAAGTGATCGATTCAGCACGGGCACTGGTACCCTATTCATATGCCTGGCTGGCTTCCTGTGTCTTCCTATTATAATATAAGTGATCGATTCAGCACGGGCACTGGTACCCTATTCATATGCCTGGCTAGCTTCCTGTGTCTTCCTATTATAATATAAGTGATCGATTCAGCACGGGCACTGGTACCCTATTCATATGCCTGGCTAGCTTCCTGTGTCTTCCTATTATAATATAAGTGATCGATTCAGCACGGGCACTGGTACCCTATTCATATGCCTGGCTGGCTTCCTGTGTCTTCCTATTATAATATAAGTGATCGATTCAGCACGGGCACTGGTACCCTATTCATATGCCTGGCTGGCTTCCTGTGTCTTCCTATTATAATATAAGTGATCGATTCAGCACGGGCACTGGTACCCTATTCATATGCCTGGCTAGCTTCCTGTGTCTTCCTATTAATATAAGTGATCGATTCAGCACGGGCACTGGTACCCTATTCATATGCCTGGCTAGCTTCCTGTGTCTTCCTATTATAATATAAGTGATCGATTCAGCACGGGCACTGGTACCCTATTCATATGCCTGGCTGGCTTCCTGTGTCTTCCTATTATAATATAAGTGATCGATTCAGCACGGGGACTGGTACCCTATTCATATGCCTGGCTGGCTTCCTGTGTCTTCCTATTATAATATAAGTGATCGATTCAGCACGGGCACTGGTACCCTATTCATATGCCTGGCTGGCTTCCTGTGTCTTCCTATTATAATATAAGTGATCGATTCAGAATGGGCACTGGTACCCTATTCATATGCCTGGCTAGCTTCCTGTGTCTTCCTATTATAATATAAGTGATCGATTCAGCACGGGCACTGGTACCCTATTCATATGCCTGGCTGGCTTCCTGTGTCTTCCTATTATAATATAAGTGATCGATTCAGCACGGGCACTGGTACCCTATTCATATGCCTGGCTGGCTTCCTGTGTCTTCCTATTATAATATAAGTGATCGATTCAGCACGGGCACTGGTACCCTATTCATATGCCTGGCTAGCTTCCTGTGTCTTCCTATTATAATATAAGTGATCGATTCAGCACGGGCACTGGTACCCTATTCATATGCCTGGCTGGCTTCCTGTGTCTTCCTATTATAATATAAGTGATCGATTCAGCACGGGCACTGGTACCCTATTCATATGCCTGGCTAGCTTCCTGTGTCTTCCTATTATAATATAAGTGATCGATTCAGCACGGGCACTGGTACCCTATTCATACGTCTGGCTAGCTTCCTGTGTCTTCCTATTATAATATAAGTGATCGATTCAGCACGGGCACTGGTACCCTTTTCATACGCCTGGCTAGCTTCCTGTGTCTTCTCTTTTCTAAGAAGCTCACCACCAGCATTGCAACCAGCAGCACCTCTGGCCAGACTCATCAATGCCAACCAGTTCATGCCATTGATTTTGTCATTAATTTCACATGATTGTATTTGGCAGCTGCAGTATCTCATTGGAGCCTGTTCAACCTTAATGGCCATGAAAATTCATTGTCAATAAAGAATTCAATTGCTAATCAATGTCAGGATGTTGGCAAGCCCTTCCTCAAGACACAAACCATTTTGTTTTACAGGTTATTGTGCATATTCTATCCCGTAATTATAGTGTCGTTAATAATTCAATAATCAAAGGTTATTCAGACTGTTCTTTCCTATGTAAATAAAAATAGAATTGGTTATAATGGCAGGATATGCAGATCCTGTAAGGGGATCCTGCATCTCCAATCACCAGCCCCAAACAGTGACAACATTGCTGTGGTGCCACCTGGTGGACATATTGCAAATTGACAATTCCTAATAGTGAGATTGCAGGTTTCCATCTTGTTTTTTTTAATGATTGGATTTTAGAGAGTTTTTTTGTGCACTTCCGATTGTAATTGGGCAGTTCTGGTGTGTTGTTTTCAATGGGGCAGTATGGCGACCCACAATCGGCCTTTTGGAAGTCCAGGAACAAGTCTATTGGGCTGGTTTTTAAAAAAAGTCCACCTTCCTAGGAAAAATGGTGTTCCTTTGGGGGGAAAAAGGCACCTTTTTTTTCTTTCTTCAAAATTCTAAAAATGATTTTGAAGGTCCCTCACAGCGCCTACAATTTGCTGATTTTGCAGAATATGGGAAAATATAGCACTGTGCAGATCTGTGATTCTGTGCAATTGAAAAAGAATAGTACAAAATGCAAGAAAAGAGTTTAAATACAGTTATGTATATCTGCATGAATCTTTCCCATATTTTACATGAAATAGTACTAGAATAGTGAATAAATGAAGAAAGTGGTTGAAATAACACATATCTTGGACCACATTTATTATTCTTTCTTCATTATATGGCTTCAAAAGTATTATTTGTTGCTTCAATTGTAGAAAGAAGCGTGTGTGGAGGCCTAGATGCTGGCTCCGACAATAACTCTTTTTTGCCAAGAGGTAATGTAGGAATTGATAAAGAAGCGTATACTAACTTGAGCTGATGTTTGCTTGCATCTATATCAATGATGACATCAGTTTGAGAACAATTGTGAATCTGCAGAGTAACTCCAACCACACACAGTCTGAAATATAAAACAAACATTCTCCAATGAAATTCTCCAAATTTTCAAATGACACATGATAAAGACGAAACATCCAATAAATAAATAAGTTGTAGGAATTAAGCCCAATCAAAGTTTTCTTTAAAATAAATAGTAAATATTTGAAAAGAAAAAAAAGTTTTTCATCTGTGTCAAACTCTAAGCAATACATTACTTTCTAAACATACAACAATATGCAGGTTATCTATAAAGGATATTGTCACAGTTGCATCCATTTATGAAAACAACAGTTAGGGGCATTGTTAAAACATAGTTTTATGATATCAAATTGTTACAATGTAACAGCATAAAGGCAACATAGATCTGAACTGAGCACCACATGAGCATAGATAGACAAGTGTTGACACTGAGTCAGATTAGAGTTAGCTAGTCCAGTATAGGCGAGGCTGGGTGTTGTTTCAGTACCTGGATTTGGTGAAGTTGTGGTTGAGAGTGTGTGTGTAGTGGAAGCTGTACTTGATGAGCTGAGACACAGCATCAGTAGAGGGCAGCACTGTCTCATTGGGTACCGGGTCCTTGATGATCTTCACTGGAGGGTGCTCCACTAGTGACTGTAAATATACACAGCAGATATAATACACAACAAATAAACAAAGGCACAGACTACATTATCTAAGTTACATAGGCCAATGGCATTAGACCTATCCTGATCAGTGTCTTCTTTGTAATGTGAACATTTGTCATGTTTTTTTTTAATGTGAACATGTAATATGAACATTTTTTTGGAAATTGCTTCATGAACTATCATTTAAATTCTTTTTCAGAGCAGACTTGCGCATAGGATAATTTTGACAAATCAAAATGCATGTTACATATTGAATTTGGCCCCTGACTTGTTATCTTGATTCTCATTGGCTAATAATTGTCATGTAATTCAAAATGGCAGCCTTCCTGATAATTCAGTGATAGCTATTAGATTTGTGAGAAGAAAATCATTAAAAATGGGCAAAAACCTCAGCCTAATGAGAATTGGTCCCCTGAAATTACAGAATCTTGGCTACTAATAGCTAAGAATTGTGACCAGTAGTTTCAGATCAAAGTTGGACTGCAAATTTCCCCCACACCACACCATAAGTTATTCTAAGCATAGCTAAAAATCTGCTTTTGAAATGTATGTCATATATAATTGAACCATGTATTTAAATAGAAAAAAAACAAACATATTGACTGAACCATAAACATGATTATATGCAGAATAAGATATTTTTAAAAATATAATTAATTGATGACTGAGCTATGATTAGGAAATTACCCATTGCCTGGACAGCTATAAACCATGTATTTATTTTATTTATTTTTTAAGCATTTATGTTTGGTGTCATGCAGTGATGAAAGTCAGCATTCAGGAAAAAACCTGAAACCCTTAAAAATTAACCTGAAGATACCCTTACCCCCTTTCAGAAATGTCATTTTTGGATGTTTCTGACTGAGTTCAGACCATTGAATTCAGGTTATTTCCTGAAGACTTTCATCACTGGGTGTGTTTGTGTTGAGTGCGTTTACCTTGGATGGCGGGGGGCAGCAGACTGGCGTGTTAAGGGAGGCAAGGGTCACATGGTGCTGACCCATTATCACCCGATTCTCACCATCATCGTCCACCACATAGGCCTGCATCAAATCGCAAAAATATTATCACAACAAATAATTTTATATATAAATGTTTAACAGTAATAAATTGAATCAATGTATTAAATCGTTTTTTTAATGTTTTTATCTGTATAAGACACTCACCCGCCACAAAACTATGAGAGTTAAGTCAATGTCCAGGGCTTTTTCAACATCTTCAAACATATCACGTTTATCTTGACTAGATATACTCTCAATTTGCAGTGCAGGATTTGGTGGTAGGACTTGTACACTGTCAAAAGACTGAAGAGCCCTGGCTCTGAAGTAGAAGTCTGCACACGGTGTCGCACAGCTGTGGATCTGATGCTGGTCAAAGGTCACATTGGTAAATACCATCGTGTCTTTACCACTACCTGCATACATATCATAGATCATGTTTATTTCAATCTTTCTGGGTAGAATAACTGTATAATAATGATATTTATTACCAAATTAAGTGATGTATGAGTTTTAAATTACAGAATATATATATAATTACCTGCACAATGATGTTTACATTTCCTAGCTTTGAAAGCTATTAGAACACTTTCTCTACTGCTAACTTTAATATCTGCAAATAGAACAAATGTTTCAATATCAGAAGAACTTGGACCAAAGTCCTGCGAACACTGTGTCATTAATTGCAGGCCATCTATAGATTTTTAACACATGATGGTGCTTTGCATTATGATTCGAAAGGGTGAAATGCAGCCCATAGTCCCATAAACGCTTTCAAGCTTGAAAATACACGTGGTTTGCATTTTTATTAAATTGTGTATCTATTGCCTTCCATATTCACATATAATTCTTAGGTTTATCCAAATGGGATTTATATACATGTAGACAATGGTTATATGTGTGTCAACATATACCACATATTTTTTGCACTACAACTATTTGAGTTAGTTCTGGCCTGATTCCCCCCGCAGGTGATATCTTGGGTCCATTTGATTAAGAAACTTGTTTTACTGAGTGGGAGAGTGAGTGGGTTGGACTTGTGATGTATATAAATATCTTGAGGATTTTAAGTATATTGGCAAAAATGATACGATCTTAATGTGAGAGGATTTGGCACCTCATCTTGGAAGTGTAATCAATACTTATGACATTATAAAAGTAAACTACAATAAAAAAATGCAAGATGTCCAACCATGGTAAAATGTCATCTGCCATATTGAAATAATCTGTGATATCTCTTGCAGGTAGCAGATTACAACATGTCTCCACTTACCAGTGGAGTACATAAAATGATGTTTATCACAAGTAATGTCATGATATCTCTTTTAAGTTACCATATAGTTTTCTGAAAGGATTTCATTATGGTGCACAAAACCTTCACTAAATATGAATCAGTATTTCAAATATCATTAATATGACCGAATCAAAGAACTGAAATACTAAATCTTTGCCTTATAGTGGGAAAGTTTAAATCTTTGCCTTATATTGGAGAAATTTAAATCTTTGCTTATACTGGGGAAATTTAAATCTTTGCTTCTACTGGGGAAACTTAAATCTTTGCTTATACTGTGGAAACTTAAATCTTTGCTTATACTGGAGAAATTTAAATCTTTAGTTATACTGGGGAAATTTAAATCTTTGCTTATACTGGGGAAATATAAATCTTTGCTTATACTGTGGAAACTTAAATCTTTGTTTATACTGGGTACTGAGCATTGCTAGCAGATGGAAGATGTGATGTGGGTTACCTGAGTGCCTCTGCGTGCTGAGGTGGTGTAGATGCCATAGATGACTCACACACGACACCTGTAATATGCTCACTTCTGTCATTGTTAAGTCTTGTACCTGCAATGATTACAATTCACACTTATAATCACATTTTGTCAAAACAATATAAAGTAGGTGTACCTTCTGTTTATATACTGACTTGGATGACCGCATTTACAGGACGAATAGTTGTTTGTATCAAACTGACGACAAATTAGTAATGCATTAACATCTTGTTTTTGCAAAAGGAGAGCTGAATAAAAATAAATAAAATGTTTACCAGATTTAAGTTTTCTACTTCTAGTGTAACATTTACTGAGTTGAGATGATTGTTGCTGGATTTCTTTTGGCAACTGTTCCCCCTTGTGGCGACCGCTTTCAAACCTACAGAGTTATGAACACTCACTTTGGCTGTGTGCCGTAACACTCTGTGTCTGAAAAGGTCAAAAAATGAATCATGAAATTCAATTGTTGTTAAATTATATTTTAATTGTTCGAAGACAGTTTTCAAATGGCTAACTGAAAGCATTCAATAGTTACAATAGCTGCACTATTCAGGAGTGGATGGAGAGACAAACGCACAGGACGGACGACTTAAAGTTCCACCATGTTTTTACCACAAACACCCTGCCTTCATCATGTGTCTGAACTTAAAAACAAGTTTCCCTTAACTCTTCATACACGAGATAATGTGTCAAAAATAAATTATACCTTAATGTGATCACAACTCACTTTAATTTGGGGTTCTTTTCTGTAGATTCATAATAGAAGAGTAATTTGATGACATGATCTCCCGCCTTCTCTGGCCCGCGTATCCACATAGGCAGCGTGAGTGCCTCATTCTGCTTGAGCTGACCCCCGACTAAGTCAATGTCTATAACATGTTTAATAGGAGTCACTTCTAGAGGGAACTCCTCGGAGTCTGTGTCCGAGGAGTTGGCTAGAGTTTGGTAAGTGCTGCAGTTGTCTGACTTCTCGGGGATGTCACTCAGGGTGAAGAAGTCGGGATGCGTGGAAGCTACTTTCACTCGGTGCAGAGCGATGCTTCCAACATTCTTAAGTTCTAAAAACACTTGCTGAACTTCTCCACATAGCATGTCTCTTGGCATATTGTCAAAGAATACCTGGAAAACGAGATAACAGACAGATGAACAGCTTGGTTTTTAAAGTAGATATTATCTTATAAATGATGGTTATGATAAAAAGAGTTAGTTTATGCCAAATCTCATTATTTTATAGATAAAAGACAGTCCTCTTAATGCCAAGGGTTGATGGCTTGTGCACAGACATAGGTCTAATCCAGTACTGACATAGGTCCAATACTGACATAGGTCCAGTACTGACATAGGTCCAATACTGACATAGGTTCAGTACAGACATAGGTCCAGTACTGACATAGGTCCAATACTGACATAGGTTCAATACAGACATAGGTCCAATACTGACATAGGTCCAGTACTGATATAGGTCCAATACTGACATAGGTCCAGTACTGACATAGGTCCAATACTGACATAAGTTAGTATAACATAAGTCCAATACCGTTGATCGATCAATCTTACAGTTAGAATCAATCGCAGGTGTATCCTTTCTTGTTGTTTAAGTAATTTATATTATTTCACCTGTAGTGGTGGCATAATCAACATCATGCTTAGAAAAAGCCTACAGAAAGAACGATGCCTTTAGCTGAGTCTAGTTATTCATATCATCTCCCCTGTAGTTGTGGCATGCTTGGCACCACACTGAGATCAAGTCTACAGTCGGGACCGTACATTTTGCTGAGTCTAGTTATTCCTATCATCTCACCTGTAGTTGTGGCATGCTGGGCACCACACTGAGATCAAGTCTGCAGTCGGGACCGTACATTTTGCTGAGTCTAGTTATTCATATCATCTCACCTGTAGTTGTGGCATGCTTGGCACCACACTGAGATCAAGTCTACAGTCGGGACCGTACATTTTGCTGAGTCTAGTTATTCATATCATCTCACCTGTAGTTGTGGCATGCTTGGCACCACACTGAGATCAAGTCTACAGTCGGGACCGTACATTTTGCTGAGTCTAGTTATTCCTATCATCTCACCTGTAGTTGTGGCATGCTGGGCACCACACTGAGATCAAGTCTGCAGTCGGGACCGTACATTTTGCTGAGTCTAGTTATTCATATCATCTCACCTGTAGTTGTGGCATGCTTGGCACCACACTGAGATCAAGTCTACAGTCGCGACCGTACATTTTGCTGAGTCTAGTTATTCATATCATCTCACCTGTAGTTGTGGCATGCTTGGCACCACACTGAGATCAAGTCTACAGTCGCGACCGTACATTTTGCTGAGTCTAGTTATTCCTATCATCTCACCTGTAGTTGTGGCATGCTTGGCACCACACTGAGATCAAGTCTACAGTCGCGACCGTACATTTTGCTGAGTCTAGTTATTCATATCATCTCACCTGTAGTTGTGGCATGCTTGGCACCACACTGAGATCAAGTCTGCAGTCGGGACCGTACATTTTGCTGAGTCTAGTTATTCATATCATCTCACCTGTAGTTGTGGCATGCTTGGCACCACACTGAGATCAAGTCTACAGTCGCGACCGTACATTTTGCTGAGTCTAGTTATTCATATCATCTCACCTGTAGTTGTGGCATGCTTGGCACCACACTGAGATCAAGTCTACAGTCGGGACCGTACATTTTGCTGAGTCTAGTTATTCCTATCATCTCACCTGTAGTTGTGGCATGCTTGGCACCACACTGAGATCAAGTCTACAGTCGGGACCGTACATTTTGCTGAGTCTAGTTATTCCTATCATCTCACCTGTAGTTGTGGCATGCTGGGCACCACACTGAGATCAAGTCTGCAGTCGGGACCGTACATTTTGCTGGTTTTCTCTTCTTTGGTAGCATTAAGCCTGGGTCCTTGCACTTCGAGGTTGAGGCAGCCTCGCACGCTGATACTGCTGATGAAGCTGGGCTTGGCGTGGCCCATACTCAGGGTGTTGGAGTTGGATGGGTTGTTTGTCATGGCAACTGGTGTGAGATTAGTGTTGGCCTGTCCAGTACCCAGGTTGTAGGCCAGACCTATAATATGTAGCTCTCCTACGGCATGTGGCGTCAAACTCAACTCAATCTGTCAAAATGATCCATGCATGAAAAAACAATTTGTATACTTAAGTTTCTTCAATAAAGTTGAAGGGTCAAATGTGAAGATGAGTATATTACTTTGATAACATTCCTCTCATTAAAATAACAATACATCACAAATAATACTATTATTCTGGTTAATTTATGGAAATGAAATGTTTTAGTTTACCTCTTGTTCTTGTTGAATTTCCAATAGTATTTCTGACTTCATTTCTGTGTCAATGAGTTCATCTGCTAATTTATTCTATAAATAAAGAGACACATTAAAAATTAAATTTCACACCAAATTAGAAATAATATATTGCATGAAATACTAGAATAATTGGCCAAACTGACACAAATATAATTTGAAAAATACATTTCAATAAAGTTATATTCAGAATGACAAGAATGACAAGTGACAAATCTCTTTTTTTTATTACAATTGTTTTTAAAAACATATAATCAAGACTAAAACAAATTAATAATGGTAATAAATTTGGTATAAAAAAATCTCTGTTGCTCTTTAAAAGAGTCCATCCATCCTGTATTGGATGTGGCATGCCAATATTGTACCACCTCCCTGCTGACTCAGGATCAACTTTACTGCCTTCATTTCAGAAAACTTTACCTTGTCTTTAAGATAATTTTATCAAGTCTTTTTCTAAATCTAAAACAAGTTTTATCAGGTTTTTTAAAGAGAAAAACACTGTTGTATTGACTGAGTTTCATGCCCCCTGCTCCTCGTGTCAGGGGCTGGCATACACATAGCTATAGGATCTCAGTGCAGTGGCTACTTATTCTAATTATTCATCAGTTAGTCATGTGTTACAGGCAAGCCTATTACCATAATTAATAGAATTGTAATTGATATCTATTTTGTTATATATCTATGCAATATTACAAGAATATGTAGGCTGGCACCTTGCTTCCGACCTCCATGTGGTTGCTGATGACCTGTGTCTTGTGTGTGTTGTCACCGTTATGGTCCTGAGACGAGGGTACAAACTTCCACAGTAACACCACGTCTGTCAGCACCAGCTGTATACGCAGGGGGTTGAACACTCTTACTTGTACTGTCACCCGCTCTGAAACACACACAAACATGGCAGGAGATCTTCAAGACCCATCAACTTTTTACAAACACATACAAACATGGCAGTAGCTCTTCAACCCTTCAGCTTTTCACAAAGCTATTTTGGTCATTTAATCTTATAATTGTCTGTTAAATCAACTGTATCTTAACCAGCATTTATTAAGACAGTAACTTGGTATAAATTGGGTATCTTTCAACTTTGTTTCATATTCTAGTGTCAAATTGGGTATCTCTCAACTTTCTTTTATATTCTAGTTTCAAATTGGGTATCTCTCAACTTTGTTTCATGTTCTAGTTTCAAATTGGGTATCTTTCAACTGTGTTTCATATTCTAGTTTCAAATTTGTTTCCTATTCTAGAGAGACTGTAAGAGTGCATATCAAGCTGTGACCGTACCTGATAAGACCGCAGTGGGGCTGGCTGTATTGTTGGTTTTGTTGGTGAAGCATTGGATGCTGGGTCGGAAGTGCAGCGGAAGGGTGCCGTTGTTGCTGATGATCATCATTTCTTCCAATTTTTTCCATTCTCTCATATCATCATCTGCATCCGTAAATGAAACACTACTCGCGGGAGTTCTTTTGCAACCTGAAAATAAGTATACACAAGATTTTAAATTTTTTTTTTTTTTAATCCAAGCCAACTTGTAGGCTTATAGCAACAGTAGATTAAAGGGATCATCTTGCCAATGTTGTTACCTTTTTCTGGTTGTGGCACTTGTGTTCCTAGGAGCACCTTTGTTATGTTTCCATCCACCACAGGCAGGGGCAGCTGTGGAAGTTCTGATGCAGCTATGCCATCTAGTGAGTGTTGTGTTAACTGCTGCTACAATCAGGTCACATTAAACTGATTAATATCACAATAATACTGGTCATAGACCATAGATCCCTCAACTGATAGGAACGGACGAAGAGTAGAAATTAAGAATTTAAATGTATCAGTGATTTAGTTTGGTAACGATATGTTATTTGATAAATTCACAAGATTTCCCGAGGTCAGGTCAGATGATGTAAGCGTCAATGTCAAGGTCACCAACAAGGGTACCATTTTGAAAAATTGGTAAGATACATCTGGTCTTTAAGTTTGGTAAATCTTGTCTTTATTTGTTATCAAGTTATTACAATTGTAGGATTCTAATAAATTAGGTCATGTGACCTTAAAATTGAGGTCACGGTCGCAGACAAATCCTCGATTATACCCCTTCAGCAGAATTTGCCAAGGGGTAAGAACCATTATTCATTTGCTCTGTTTCCAGTCAAGTCTTAGTACTGCCATTTAATTTGGTGGATGCCAAATATTACAAAAATCATTACACTTTAATGCATAAATCTGTATTAATAATTGCTTGATGTGATGTAAAAGACAGACGCCCCTACCTTGTAGACAAAGAGATATTCTCTAAGGAAAGCACTCTGCTGTGGGGGAGACTGCTTGCTCTCCAGGGTCAGTAGGTGCTTGAAGGCAGCTGTAGCATTGTCCAAATGCTTCAAGTTAAACGACTGCCGCCCAATTGTAAAGTTGATGTGATCCTAGAACCAAATATCAACTGTTTATGCATCATATTTTCAAATTAAGTTGACAGGTCTGATTCACCTCAATGTCCATTCATAACATCTTGAGACCATTTAATTTACACCAAGTGAGGCAATCATCACAATTATAACAAAATAAACAAATATCTTTTTAGTCACCAAAATGTAATGTTATTATAAATGTGGTGATTCTCTTAATACAACTTTTCTCATCTACAGTAGAGTTAAAACTATACACTAAAAAGTAACGAGAGAACTTTGATGATACATTGCAAGATATTTAAGTCCCCTAAATCTGTCAAGACTTTTCTGCCTTCTCTCAATGGGAAGTTTACTGCTGAAGAAAAGAATGGAGATCCTGTTTTTTTCCATCATATAAAATACCTTCCTCAGACCATAGGGTGAATATTAGACAAATATATTTCTGAACACATAATTTATAAAGCTGTAATATTTTTTTCTGAGATGAATGTATAATATATGTTGAGGATGCAAGTGGTCTTAATACTGATCACATGAGGTAACACGGGGTCCAGGAGGTCATGCTCATAATGTGGCTCCCTCCATGACCATCACATTTATCAATGTATTGTAAACATAAACAAATTTACTTTTCATGGAAGCTGTGAACACTTCAGACACTACTGTAGGTATCTTTCCATGGAAACTATGTTATCCTGTAACCTATTGTTCCTTACCTCTGCAAGAGACCAGCTCTTTCCTTTATAGACCTGCAAAGCCTGGGAGTAGGACCTTAACGCATGCTTCCTCTGCAAAACACAAAGCAATAACAACAATCTCAACTGCACCGCTGCAGGCCATTATCCAGAAACTATATTTAGAGTATGGAATGAGAATCTAATGCTTATATTGTTTACATATTTAGCTGTCTTGTTGAGCATGTATAATGTATTGTTTACCTGTCCAGCCTTGCTGAAGCGATGTCCAGCCAGGATCATGTGAAAAGCATATTTGCGTACCATGGGCTTCTTCATGTTGATAAAACAATGCGCTGCTTGTTCCAGCAGTAATGCACTTCGTAGATCTGAATCCTGTATTTTAAATTTATAGAGTTATGGGTATACACAAAATACACAACTTATTATGGATTTAAAACATTGTAATAAATGGGATCTTGCTAACTGTGCTTTTCTGATGAAAATATACAAACATTGTCAAAATAACTTCAAAAACTTTTCACAAAATTCTTTTATGCCTATTAAATTCAATGTGCAAACTCAAATTCAACAGAAGAACCAAATTAAGTTTTGATGCAAATTCCTTGAATATAATAACTCATGCACACAGGGATAAGGGGTTCCACTTAAACACAACATTCTAAACTGACCATACAAGGGCAGAACAATATTACCACAATAATTCAGACCATAAGAATATCAGAGATGTGGAAATTATGGCTGTCTATCATACTAAATAATGCTAACACAGTTTAGCTTGTATAAATAAAATATTAGAGAAGCAAACTGAAATCAAATTATACAGTTTAAATGAAGGGGTGAGATAAAATACTTAATTTGCCTTGACCAATATAAAAACTGAACATTTGGTTGTGTCAGTAATTTTACTTTATAAACCATCAAAGACAAATATATATATATAAATATTGTACACAGTGCGGACACATATACTAAAGTCACAGACAATATATGTAAATATTGTTTTCTAAACTAGCACAAATTGGTGATCACACTGCAGCTGGACATGATAAATAATGATATTGGTACATATATTGCAATCCTGTCTATCTTACCATAACATCTAGACTTTGGCCCCCATAAGTTGGTCTCCACGGGGCACTTTTATCTGCCAGCTTGGTAATATGGTTTAGGATGGAATTAGACTTGCTTTGCATTCATGGTTAATAACTTGCCATTTAAATACAGAATGCTTACGTATAAAGACAATTTACTTTCTAGTGAGAAAACAGCAACTTAAACTGATATTTATTAGATGTTCTTCAGCGAGAGATATTCACAAAGGTAACAAACCATGGTTGACAAATCAAATCTTTTATTTGATTTCTAATAAGGTCATAGATGGTAAAACTGTATGGCTGAGCCTATTTCTATAAGTTCATACTGGCCACATGGAAACTCTTTTGCTGTGAGTTGTTAATATGGATTGCGTACAATGGGTCAAGGTCAATGAGTCAAGGTCATAGGGTGCCTGAGAACACATGATCAATGTAAAACAACAGAGTTGCAGAGAGTGTGATGTGCAAAAATAAGAATCTTTAGGACCATACTAATTAATGGAGAGTTGAGAGCACATTGTTGAGTCGGATATTATGCAGGATGTGTCCATAACATTTGAAGTTGTCAGTGTGAACTATCTGCTGGTATTAGTGTTCGAGATATAAATCAGTGCCAAACTCCATTTAATATATGGCCAATTGTATGACGTCACTCCAGGTCATGGCCAGGTTATGTGACAAGCAAGGATAGTAGGTCTGCTCATTCATGGCTGGGCAAAAGAGAAATGGATTTCTTTTTGATTTTATGAGGGCAGCAGAACTGTAAATAACATATGTATACTCACTTCACTGGTCATCTTTATGAACTGCATCGCTGCCTCCGCATACATGCCTTTACTTTTCAACGCTTCGGTACTCAACATGGTGGCTCGAGTTGCAAACTGTGGGGATCTGTAATTATACAATCATACATTGTATCCCAATAAATAATATCACAAATACATAGACAATGATTACTTTGTTCAATGTTATAATTATTTGGTTTAAGATAAATTGGTGGGATGCCAATAGGTTTTGCCGAGTAAACTTATAGATGAATCTAGGCATGATACTGACTTGCAAGTGTTGAGGTAAGTGGTGACAGCAGACTCCATGTAGTGGTGCGGGTACTGTCTCTGACTGGCATTGCCCTGCATAAACACCGACATACATGCCATCTCCTGAAACAAACACAAATAGAACTGAAAAATCATCGTGTCTGTTATGTTTTACAAATGATCCAAAACTCAAGACTTTCTCTACACCATCCTTCAAAGTTTCAAACTATGCAAATCAAAGTTTCAAACTATACAAATCAAAGTTTCAAACTATGCAAATCAAAGTTTCAAACTATGCAAATCTGTTGCTGTCACCCATTTTCAGAGGTATGCACAACTTATAACGAGTCAAGAAATAGCCTCATCTCCCCTGAATGAGGTCAGAAATGGCATAATTGCTTTACAAGTTGACTTACAAGAGCTCCTGCATAGTAGAGCCATGCATGGTCATTATTGAAGTCTCGCTTGGCGGTGTGGTAGGTCTGGTAGGCAATCTCATAGAGTTGAAACATGAAGGCCAGGTCGGCCATGCGCCTCATCTGCATCTCAGGAGCCTCTGACGTGTACCTGCAATAAAATACATGCTCATTATACATTTTCCTCTCAAATATTCTTATTACAATTGTCTTATAGCAAACTTTCTTAAATTAGAACAAAATGATTAAAATAAAATACATGCTCATTATACATTTTCCTCTCAAATATTCTTATTACAATTTTCTTATTACAAACTTTCTTAAATTAGAACAAAATGATTAAAATAAAATACATGCTCATTATACATTTTCTGCTCAAATTTTCTGTTTACAAAGCCCTCAAATTTTCTGATTACAAACTTGAATGTCTAATTATAAATTTTCTTAAATTAAAACAAAATTATCATATCAGATTGTCTTTTAAAAACCTTATAAAATTATCCAAACTATGCACTGCGGTTACATTTTTTATTCATGTATAAAGCTGATTGAATAAAGAATTATATGAACTCACACAACATTGGCCTTCTCAGCAGCTGTGGCAGGCACCCCAGGTTTCCCACCAAACCATTTCTTTGTCGCACTGAACAACGAGCGATGGATTCCCTTTCTTGACGTTAACTAAAACACAAAACATTTATTGTTTCTTCTCTGTTTGGCACATATATGGTCTATTTTCGAGTTTCTGAGATTAAATGAGCGATAAAAGTTCACCTGTTCATTGAGCGTCCTAAGAGTTCTCTCTGCCCAGGGCACAAGTCCTCGCACCATGAACTCGTGGATGAAGATCCTCAGCCTGTCGTGATCACTGAGACTCAGGCACTCTCCGTGCTGCTGGTGCTGCTTGCTCCCCTGCTTCTCACGACTATACATGGTGATAGGGTTGTTCTGGCTGTCACGTGGTATACGGTTGTCAACGTCATCCTCATTGATAGTATTTGTGGTATCCATGGCAATAGAATCATCAGCCAATGGATGATCGATCACTATGGAACTCTGCGGTTGAACGCCAGTCTCTACATTTAATGATAATATATATATATAACACATTATGAATCTGCAAACTTGAAAAAAAAAATCTGTTTTTAACATATACAGCTTTCTTAATGTTTTTTCTGCTTGAATACTATACTGTACATTGGTTTAATTTCATTTCAGGATATTTTCACTGATGTTGTCATTTTTGCAACTGGAAATATTTGTAAATTTGCAATTTGACAAAAAAAATCTGGAATTTTTGAAGGAATATTTAATTGTTTCTGTTATGAATCCACATGAGTGCATTTAATGTGAGGGAATTACCCCATTTTATAGCATGGTTCACAGTGGTGGCTTTTTGTTTTTAAGCCTTTGTAATCATAATTGACTTTGCTAAGTCCTCTATATTTCTTCTTTACATGACACTTATTTCAGGAAATAAATACACAGGTTCAGTAGCAATTAACATGATCCAAACAATATCATCAAAACACCTGCAATTCAATCTTCACATAAACTGATAAATGCAGATCTAAACTTCCCAAAAACATTTCATTAAAACAGATTAATATTGAATTCCGCCATCATATTTTTTAATCACAATAACCTTAATCAAGGTTGATTCGTCTTTAATTAGCAAAAAAAAATTGATACCCCTCACTATTTTGTCATCTTCTGTCTGTCCCAAATCTCATATCCAATCACATAATCACATGGTCATGTTCACATTGGCCTCTCTTTCAATCTTTCTCAGATTTCCCTTTTTTCTGACTTTGAAAACATTTTATGGACAGAAAAGTTTTGTGAGTGCACAACAATTCGCAAATTTTGTGAAAATGTCCTGCACATAAAAATATCTTGGTATGGGGTACTCAAAATATAGATGCAATAACATTTCCCATTTGAACCTAATCATTAAATACCTCTGCTCAATGTCAGGATATTAAATTCTAAAAAAATCAAACTTTCCATTCTGAAATCCAAATCATAGTATTGCACTGTACAGCTGGCAATTTCTTTTTTCAATTTTACTAATTAAAAAAAATATGAAAAGCTTAAAGAGTTGTTTGCCAGCTTGACACAAAAGTTAAAAAAAATAAAGGAACCTTCTTCCGTGGCTTCAGTGGCAGCTTCTACACTGGACTGTGGTTGTATGGTGGCACCATCTGGTGGATGAGATGAGAGAGGTCCATCCTCCATCTTCCCCTCCTCCCCAAGCAGGTTCTGTGTGGACGTATCATACTCTCCATCCTGCTCAAAGTAAGCATCATTCAAAATAAGCATCATCAGGTATTTAAATCAGACATGCATAAAACAATATCTGGTACCTAAATCAGATTTAGATAAAACAATATCTGACGCCTTTTTTTAGTATTTGGGAGTTGCCGTACCTGGAGCTCGCTGATTTTTCTGCTCATGAACTGACTCCACGGATTAGGCATGCTCGCCTGGTCATTCTGGAGATTATCCCCTGTAGAATCCAGGGATCGTGAATTCACTTGCAATAAGTGACATGCACTCAGCCCATATGTAGACTTCATGTTCTGGTATATTGCCTCAGCCCTACAAGATATATTAGTTTCTTACCAATTAATTTTTCTGTGACACATTGGATTTATGTTTTCCAATTGGAACCATATATTTGTTTTAAGTAATGTAAAAAATGGAGTCACACAATGTCAGTGCACAACTTCATTGTGTAACATTTAATATGGTCAATATATGTGTACATAAATCCTCTATGTGATGTCTGTTCTATTAACTTACCATTTTTTCTAGGTTCATTTTTCTGGAGATAGGATATGATTATTTCGAATTTGAGACTTTAAGTATATTTAGACATTTCTAACAATAAAATATATCGGACATATCGGACATCAGACAAATCTGGTGGTAGCGGATTATCCGTTCACAACAGCGGTTATTGGTAGCGACGGAAAACTGGTCCCTCACAAGTATAACATTGTCATATTTTAGGTAGTGTCTGTTATTAACCTTAATTGTATCATCAGTATTAGAAAAAAAATTATACTCCAAAAATGAAATAATGCCAACCCACCTTGGCTCATCTCCCTCGACTACGTCATGGAGCAGGACGTAGAATCGGAAGACATTTGGACAGAACCACTTGGGAATGTTGTGTGGCTGCTGGTGCTGCTGTACATGCTGCTGCTGGGTCAGCTTGGAGAACTGATCCATAGGATCCGCATGAGAAGACGACACCACAAATATACCTGCAGCCTCCATCAAGGATTAAAACAGGCAATATTTGCCAAATTACACCCATGCATAAATTATGTTATAATTTCTTGACTACATTTGATTTATCACAGTGCGATCAGGTTTAGGAAATGCTTGTCATATTCAATATAGCGGTAAAAGTGACGGAAAAGAAAGCTTTTTTTATCCATTTTGATCAAATCAATTATTTATTTTAATGATAAACATTTACATTTCTCAGTTCACTCAGATATAATATGAGAAAGGATACAAGCTAGAAAATGCTTATGGAATTCATGATCTGATGGATAGGTGATATGCATGAAGCAATCCCTGTAAGCTTCATACCATTGAGTTGACACTGAAAAAAAAGAAAACAGCATCAACATTAACAATTCTCTTCAAAGTTTCAATTGGTGACACAGAGTGGTTTTTTTAATGAATCTATTGACCCTATTTTAAGCTGAAGTCAGGAACGAGCTGAGAGATTCAATTATGGTTTGAATAAGTAGGACCTAGATACAGAAAGAAAGGAACAGAAATGAACATCTTTTCCAAAGCTATAAAATTAACATTATTCAATAGTAATGTTGGAAACATTTTTTTTCAGCCTTCACCCTCACTGCAAATCCTTCATCACAATTTGTAGTTTCTGTTTACCCTATCTTTAATCTTAAGTAATAATTGACTTTTAGACCTGTTTTCCTGGCTTAAGAGTGAAAACCATCTCCAAGCCTGATACCGAACTCTTGTAGTGGTGAAGACAGCTTAATTCTTTATAGCATTATAACCATTTGCATCTCAATTGTTTTATCACTTGCATATTTATATAATTTCAAATATTTATAGACCTGTAAATATACTGTGATATTGAAATTGCCAGAAAGGACCATGGCTTATGCTTTTTATATGGGAGATGAAGAATTCTTTTCAGTGTTGAAAGAATTTAAACAATGATGACACTAATCAATCTTCAAAAACAGAATGACATTAAAATCAAAATGTACTTAATTTGTGACTACATACTGCTGAGTTGAAGATCATAATCCCCGACAGATATGACACTGTTTCTGGTATTCTCCATCATTTGAGGTTGAGCATTGGCTACAGCATCATTCATCATCTTACGAGCCATGGCTGGGTTAGGTGGATGGACGTTAATGTCTCGTACTTGGATACGTAAATTGTGCACAGTATGAGGTATATTTCCTGGGTCTCGTATATGAGCTGCAAAAGTAAGAAAAAGGTTTCATGCATAATTATCAATTTTCAAGTGGCTATAGCAGTGTCCTGTTTTTTTATGATAAAAAGCAAGTGTGGGGATATTCAGATTTTATCATTAAAAATAAATTCAAAAAATAACAAAATGTGATCAAATTCCAGACTTAAGAGCTTCTAATGCAATGCAAAAAAAGTTTGCATGTTTATCTCCAGTGGTTTCCACTGCATGTAGTGCAATGCTGAAGCAAACTTAAATCTGTTTAAATTTCTTATTATAAACATAGCCAGAATTGGCTGTTTTCTTTAATCTTTATATATTTTAAATTAATATTTAAAAGGTTCGCATGCACATTTGTGTCCAAGTGGTGAACTATTAAACAGCCCCACTGTCTGTAACCTCCCTGCACATAAGATTGACATGGATGGAGATAGTCCCTTAAATAAATTAACTTGAATGGCGTAGATAAGTGTCTGTGCAAGCTACATCCACTTAAAAATCATATGGACGGAAACAGTCCCTAATACTTTATCATTTGTTAAGTTTATGCCTTCAAATTAACTGGGAATGAATATCATAATAATCAAACTCAAAGAGTCAAAGTCTGTGTTGAATCTTATCTACCAAAGAAAAGTTGTCATAATTGCATGAAAAACGCAAAAGGTTTACGATTGGTTACTTTGGAATGTGAATAATTGTAGATAACACTTACCTTCAGAGGTTAATCGACAGAAAGGTTGGATCATTTCTGTGAATGTCAGGTTATTTTTCTGGCAGAGCAGTTCAGCATCATGACTGCACAGGACAGCAACCATCGGAGCAAATGCGTCCTGTGTGTATTCCTGCGCATTCTGCTTGCACTGCGCCATAGTGTAGGGTTAGATTAATCGCGCGCTACTTATTGATAGAAATATCTGGATAATTCACATCTTCATTGGGCAGTAATTGGAATATTTCTAACGCACAGAGCCTTGAGAAGATCCACCTCCTCTGTCATCGTCTTATTTTAAGCCTTCTGCGCAATGATCTGCGCATAGTGACGTTTTCCGGGTTGAAAAAAGATATAAGCGAAACTAAACTGCATGTTTCGTTTTATACAAGTTCCTCCTTTGGCTGGGAGGGGTTGCAATCTTTCACTTGTGCAACAATCTCACATATGCAGCTATTTCTCACATATGTAGCTATCTCTCGCTTATGCACCTGTCTCTCACTTTTGTATCCATTTCTGATTTATGCAGCAATCTCTCACTATTGTAGATATCTCTCTTTATACCTCAGTGATGCGCGTATTTATGCGATTTCGAATGAATACGCGCATGCCGATTATTTGTAAAATATTGATTAGTTTGCGTCGGCCATCTTTAGACTGGTCCCCCATCGAGTGTCAAGAACATCGTGTTTATACACAGATGGCGGCAACCAGTCTATGGCTGTACGCGCCATTTTCGGGTCACGTGACGGGGTCAAATGAGGTGCGCTTTGTTTACAAATGTTTGTAACGATAAATATCTTGTTTCATGTTTCATTTTTTAAAAATACAGTAGTTGTCTGAGGTATAAAAACAAAACATACACTCGTCGGTCAGCTGTGACCGCGGATTCAGTTCGTTGGTGATGGCGGACGGATACCCTTCGCCTTCGGCTCAGGGTATCCGTCCGCAATCACCAACTCACTGAATCCGCTCACCCAGCTTCCCGACTCGGTATGTTTTGTTATACAGCACACTGGGCTTACTTATATTATCGCCCACCATTAGTTCCGCTGATGGCCACCAGGTGTCATAATGACCAGACATGGTGAAACCAATCTCTGTTCAAAATATTTATATTTTATAGCATATCTTCACCAAAAATTTATCTTTTTGCACACTGTTTTTTTTTTTCTCAATAATATCTATATTTTACGATACATACATGTACAATGCCCTTGTCAGTTTTCTAATTTGCTGGTATATTTAGTTTTTTTTATACTTGACTTGTGTTTTGTATATTTGTTACATGTGTTTTGTATATTTTGTATATGCGTGTGAAAGCATTTCTCTCAAAAAGGGAAGACATGACTCAAAGCTATGGAAACAATGAGGGAATGCTCTTTGATCACAGGTTTAACCTTACATCACAAGGATTCTGAAGAGCAATACTGTGAATGCTGATAATTGGCATTTTGGCGTTTTTCACACCAATGTCAAAATACCCTTTGATCAGTCATGAAATCCACTCCCTAAATAACTAGCCCTTTCCAAGGATTTTTTTTCAAACATAGAAATTTTATGACTTTATACAGAAAACATAGATGAAATCTTCATATTGGTCTTCTATTTGAGCGATATGCACATCAGAACATGTAAAATTGAATTGTTTTTTTGCAAACATAGAAAATATAAAGAATAATGACTTTATACAGAAAACATAGGTGAAATCTTCATATTGGGTTTCTATTTGAGCGATATGCACATCATAACATGTAGAATTGAGTTGTTTTTTTGCAAACAGAAAATATAAAGAATAATGAATTTATACAGAAAACATAGGTGAAATCTTCATATTGGGTTTCTATTTGAGCGATATGCACATCAGAACATGTAGAATTGAGTTGATTTTTGCAAACATAGAAAATATAAAGAACAATGACTTTATACAGAAAACATAGGTGAAATCTTCATATTGGGCTTCTATTTCAGCAATATGCACATAAATAAGTTAAAATCTGGTTGTAAATCACGCATATATCAATCACATTCAAATTTGTAGTTTTCACCATGTGCGATGTGACTTCAATATGGCGGGAGTGAAGGCTGGGCATGCGCAGTACACATGTGACGTAAGAGTTTCAAGCTGTATAAAGTTATGCAGCTGCCTCACTGTTGTTAGGGGCGATCCATTTGATTTTTGTGGGGTGGGGTGGGACAGCAGTACTGGATGAATAATTTTTTTTTCTTTGGTAGGGTGGATGAATATTTTTTTTTGTAACACGGATGGTCCTTTTTTGATATCCACTGCCGACAGGCAGTGGATATCAAAAAGGGACTATCTGTGTTATTCTGTGATCGGTACGATCGTGGGAAATGGGTAGTCATTTCCTGTGGGTTGTAATTCGGTTTTTTCTGTGGTCACTATTGTTCAAGTAACTTACCCCACTGTGGAGTGTTCGTCCGTGTGCATGCAAGATTCCAATTTGCGCATGCGCCCGGGGGTATGAATACTTCAATAAAAGAAGTAAACAAAAGAAAAGAAGTGCGTGATGTAAAAGCAGAACGTTCAAAACTATGTTATCGTGTTCGCCCATCATTTCATAAAATTATCTCTTTAAATTTCTTGGAGATGCTTCCCAATCGCTAGAACAAGGAATTCTCAGTAAGTTTATTTCAAATTTGGTGTAAATCGGACAATTAGAACAGAAATGACATGCAAAAGTCGGATCGATGAGTTGCGATAGCGCCTGAGCGATAATAGAGAAACTTACGTAATCGAGCATGAAAAGGCACATCTTTGTGAACAGTTGTGCTAAAAAAATCGTTCATATACCAAATTAAATGTTTTTAAAAGATGAATAAAAATAATTTCAACTACCCCATCAATTTGCAATGATTGTTTGTGTTTAAATGTATTTTGTTGTTGTTTTAAAAAAAATTTGTTTTGTTTGTTGTAATTTTTGTTTCGTTTATTGCAATTTTTGTTTTGTTTGTTAATTTTTTTCCCATCCGTGTTACATGTGGAGCACCACTTTTTCTTGTTTTCTGGTGTGGGGTGGGTGAATAAATTTTTTTTCTGGTGTGGGGTGGGTGAATAATTTTTTTTTCTTGTTAACAATCCGTCATTAATTACTGGGCGGGGCAGGACAAAACTACAAAATATAAACCATCTAAGGGGCGATCCATTTGATTTTTGTGGGGTGGGGTGGGACAGCAGTACTGGATGAATAATTTTTTTTTCTTTGGTAGGGTGGATGAATAATTTTTTTTTCTTTGGTAGGGTGAATGAATAAAAAAAAATTCTGGGATGGGGTGGGTGAATAAATTTTTTTTCCAAAATCTCCCACCCCACCCCACAAAAATCAAATGGATCGCCCCTTACTATCTTTCAATGATGCAGCTATCTCTCATTGTTGTAACAATCAATGTTATAGCTATCTCTCATTTATGCAGCTATCTCTTCTGTTGTAAGCATCTCATTTCGGTAACTATCTCAAATATCTTGCATCAGTACAAATGACAGACATAGGCATATAATGTTTTTACTGTGTGGGAAACATCCACAAATGATGTGTGATTGAATGTGGACCTACGTAGGCCATTTTTATAAAAAATATTGCCACTGACTTTGAGGTGACCTTTGAATGACTTTGAAAATAAAACTCCTATTTCCATGGATTTTATTATAAATATCAATATTCAATCATCTGCATCTTTCAAAATTAACGCGCTCAGAGAGTCTATATTCATCAAAATATGTTCAAAAGAAAGAATATTAGAGCAATTTTTAATTTTGCACAAATTTGCAAGGGAAACTAGACGCAATTTTGTTATGCTGAGCTATTTTGAAACAATATCTATAATAACAACTTATTGTTGGTTAATTAATGAAAGTACATTTTATAATGCATAGAATAAAATTTAATGCTGAAAATACTGAGATGAAAACAAAGTCTGTCCAATTTTGAGATTTATCAACAGGCTATATAAATTTGGTTAAAAATAGCTTGAATGTTGTTGGTATACAAAAGATGAAAAGGACAGACTTTAGATTGATCCAATGCAATCTTTTAAAGTTTCATACATATATGATATATATAAAGTTTCAAGATATATATGTATTTTCAGAAAATAACCCCCAATAAGTTGTTGTTTGTTGTTTGTTGTTGTTGTTGTTGTTTTTGATACTTTTAGACTGCCTGATGTCTGGAAAAATTTGTGGTGTCCAGGCAATATGTGGTCGGCACTCGGTTGTCAGCACAGTGCCCATATCTAATGTGACCACACTCATGGCAAATAGGACAACATTTATAGGCAGATGAAGTTTACTTCAATAAATGACTACTTTAAAAAGTTGTATTAACTGTGAATTAGTGCAGATAACGCATTGTATCATTTTCTAGCAAATAATACATCCATTTACACAGATATAAGTATAAAACTTAGAATGTTTGGACCCCAGGAATTGGTAGCCCAAGTGACCGAGAAGAAAGAAAATGAGAATGGCCAAGTGCCAAAAAAATAAAATCAGCAAAATATTTTTCTTCCACCCCCTGAATGAATAATGGTCCATCCTTTACATGGGATTAACATATACACTTTCTGAAACACAGGTTCTGAATTTTATTACTCGCATTCTGAATTTTAAGAGTGACATGAATAATTTTAATTAGATAATGCATGAGACGGTAATTTATATTCATTAGTGATGATAAGAAAGCAAGAAAATATATTAATATTGATTAATGTTTATGAGTGGATTCGGAGAGCAAACGAGTGTTTCCACTATCATTTAGTGATGCATATTTATGTATCCACATTTGAAACAAGTGTTAATTTTTTTTTAAATCAAGGTCAGGCAGATTTTGCCAATTAAAATAATTAGACATCAAATAAAATCAAATTCAAAGTGTCACAGTTGTCGTCAATAACTATAAGTCTAAGAATTTCCGATACTAGCTCTATCACACACTACATTTCTCTTTTACATCCTTAAAAATGGCCATACCATTGACAGAAAACTGTGAAGATGGCCTCCATAACGAATTATATTGGGTCGGTGATACAGTAACACTCCAAACATTTAGACAAAGGGGCAAAGGTATTGTCGCATAACAATGGAAGTCACACAATCTACATGGATAATATAGAATCAGTCCACATGAGCTGGGGTGACACAAAGTATCCACTCGAGGCACACACACAAACTGCCAGTTGACAGATTTACCATACTGCCCTCTGGGGAGCTTTCATGGAAACATTTTTAAGTAGTTCTCCAACCTTATTAGAATGTATTCAACTCCAAAAATGTGTTCATATGTTAAAACCCATCTGAAGCTTATTATCACAACATGTCTTCTGCTATAATCCAAATCATCCAATGAACACTTTGGCAACAAATTGACCAGTGATCTAATGCAAACACCTACTCAGTAAAAATTGTTAAAAATGGGGCACCTTCAGATTGGGATACTGGAAGTATTTGGTTTGTTTGTCTGTAAGTGTTTTGTCTGTTGGTACAGGCTTAACACCGTGATGTACCACAGCAGTGGTCACATCTGTATGAATATAGTACTCACTTTCATAGTACTTTCAGCAAAATGCGATTCTATCGGCAGGTGTAATTTGGTTGATTACAGGGATGCAACTTATTTGTAGCACAGTATTATGACCATATATCATTGAAACATACCCCAAATCTCTGTCACCTCCCGTGATTTCATAAGCGCTCTCACAGTGTGGAGTTCTTAATGGGCTTTTCACATTAATAAAGTTTGACCACGTCCTCAAGTTATTTACACACACTGAATATTTTAATTTTTATATCTGCATGTTTTAAATTGTAATTGTCACATGGCGATACCTCATTACAAAATAAATTATATTGTAGATGATACAATAGACCCTTAAAGATGACCAAGCGCATTGTTTTGACACAAAGACAAACTAGGAACTTTCTCCGTTGAGGTAAATTTTACCTATTGTTACTACGTACCTAAAAGGTTTACCATATACATGTGCTTGATAAAAGCTATATATACGAAATAATAGTGAATCATAAGTGGCGACCATATATTTTGTATGATACCACTTTTTCCTTCAAACTAACTTCAGTCGGTTTTAGTATCTCGCTAATTATTGCCGTTGGGCAAATAATGATCAAATATACATTTGCCGATCAGAAAGATCCACTTTAATATTATTATTTTGTACGTTTCCTCAGATACAGTGATCTCTACTGATTGGTATAATTTGCTGTTATTTACTGAGATACAGCCCGGCCTCGCTGACAGTTCTGTCACCATATACAGTCCTGTCCATATACAGTTCTGGACACATTGCCTCCAGCATAATCTGCTTCTAATGTATACATGTTCAGAAAAGGTAGGTTTATTACACATACCTATATTTCTCATTCGTGGCCCATGAGCATGGATACAACTTGAGTTTTCCACAAACTAATATTTTCCGCAAATTTTATGACAGATAGATTTAACTCAGAAAATTAAAACAACTTATCAAACTATTGGATTGCGTTTTAATGTTTTTTATAGTGTTTTTACTGCACCAGTCTCATCAGTGCAAAAAGGACAATCTTTGTGATATGTCTCAGGCTTGGTGGACGTAGGTGAGAGTATGTGGTGGGCTGGGTCATGCTTGGAGGTGGCGCTGCTGCTGCCCAGGTAACACACAACGCAGAAACAACGTTGTGAGCACGTAGAAATAAGGTTTAGTTGTCTTTCTATGTTTTTTTCAATGTGCTGAGCACGTAGAAGGATAACGTTGTGGTCTGACCTAATAACAACTTTGTTATTCTACGTGCTGACAACGTTATCAGCACGTTGTCTTGCAACGTTTTTTAACAATGTGCTTACAACGTGGTGAGCACGTAGAAGAAAACTGGTGGTGATTAAATTGGCCAATAGGTGGCTGCAGTACTACAGAAAATGGCAAATGTAGCAGCCTAGTTGTTAGGTAATTCAGATTTAACATGAATTTAATGGATAAGACATACTTTTTTGAATGACTAAAATGTCATAAAAAAACAAATGATTATGTCTTTTTTTGTGATAGAAGTTTATTGTTATTAATTACTGCAATATATATCCATATAATTTCAGGCAATGTAAAAAAATCTGCATAAAATGCTAGTTGATACGCTAGAAGAGGTTACTAATAATCTCTTCTCAGGAACGGAATATGGCCAAAGATAGCCGAATTTGTTCACAGCTGGGTGTACATGGTGTATACGTGCCAAGTGCTTGCAACATGCTGAGCATTCGCTTACATGGTTTTGTCACAACATGTTCAAAACATAATGTCAGTTTACAACATCTTCACAACTAATCACATGCTTACAACGTTCTAAGCATGTGCTGAGCACGTTCTCACAACGTAGAAAAAACGTGCTAAGCACGTGCTCACAACGTTGTACAACAACGTGCTCACAACGTTTTCTGGTGTTCACAGATCTACGTCCATACAACGTCATGTTACAATGTGCTCAGCACTAAAACACAACGTGCTCACAACGTAGAAAAAACGTAAAATTGTTAGCTTGGTGGGTATAGCTGCTATGTGGATTCTGGGCGTGCTCATCAGGTGTACTCATGTATTGTAGGTGAGAGTATGTGGTGGGCTGGGTCGTGCCTGGAGGTGGCACTGCTGCTGGGTGTAGCTTCCATGTGGATACTGGGCGTGCTCATAAGGTGTACACATGTATTGTAGGCGAGAGTATGTGGTGGGTTGGGTCGTGCCTGGAGGTGGCGCTGCTGCTGGGGATAGCTGCCATGTGGATACTGGGCGTGCTCATAAGGTGTACACATGTATTGTAGGTGAGAGTATGTGGTGGGCTGGGTCGTGCCTGGAGGTGGCGCTGCTGCTGGGAATAGCTGCCATGTGGATTCTGGGCGCGCTCATCAGGTGTACTCATACAAGACCTCACCTCATCCCACACAACACACGCGCTCAGCAGGTAAACCCCTACCAACACTCTGACACCGTCTCGTTACAGCGTTATACTATATAAGAATTTTTATATTTTTTCAGTTTTTTATTAGTATTTATTATTCGCCATTATTATTATTATCAATTACATGTATCAATGTGTTTTTACCCGGATTAATGAGTAATGTGACTTTGTCGTAAAGATGAAAACATGAAAATGTGCTTACTTTAAAGAATTACTTTTGATGTATTTTGAGTGTATTTAAATCAAATTTATTAAACTTAAAAGCACAAAGATAACAATGTTTTGCTTAATTTACAAAGTAAGTACTATACAAAGGTATTATGCATTTTGTCAAAATGTGCTGCCTGATAATCATGTAACTAAATTTTATATTTCTAACTTTAAAATGATATTTTGGATTGAGAAATCATTCTTTCCGTAAAAAGTTCCGAGAGAAAGAAGGTGCAATGTGGTTTCAATAAGGCCAATATAGATTTGCATGATGCAGGGGGCAGAAGGAGCCAAAACTGTTGCAGAAATGTGCTTGATGGAAACGAATGGCAGCCGACCTAAGGTCAGATATATGCTGTAGAATCTGTAATTAATATAATATTACGACATGATCAATAGGGTCGTTATAACCGTCAGCATCAATCTAAATGTTTGCACTTAAGGGCATATAAGAGAGAGAAAGGGAAAACAGGAAATTCATTGTTTTGGTTTCTATAAAATGATTATTTATTTTGTTATTTCTTTAAACTGTTTCTAGGTGGAATATGGGGATAATATGACAGACATGTGGAATGCCAGAGGATCTCTTGGAGGCAGTTTAGGTCATCCTGAGTGGAGTGTCCAGTCAGTAGCAAGTGTGGGCTGTTTTATGAGGAGGTCTGGAGGGCTGGTGTTCCTCTGCAGGAAGCCCCACCCCACCCTGACCAATATCAATCTTACCACAGCCAGAGATATGTTTTATAGGTAAATCATCACACACATATAAACTCTGAGATAGTATTTTTAAAGGTGATAAATAATATTTCTGGGTTACTGCAACTTCAGAAAAAATCAAAGGCCATACATTCTGTGATATTAAGAACTCCAAACTCACAATACAAAGCACAGTTGAAAAAATCAAACACACAATACAAAGCACAGTTGAAGAATTCGTTTGGTAATATCAGAATTATGTTTTGTAACCTTATGAATATATGTGTACTTCGGCTGCGTGATTTGAAAACTATTCATTTGTATTGTTTAATTTATGGAATTATTTTTTGATCCTTCATATGTACTGTTTAATTTATGAAACTATATTTTGATCCTTCATTTTGTATTGTTTAATTTACGAAACTATTTTTTGATCCTTCATTTTGTATTGTTTAATTTATAAAACTATTTTTTGGTCCTCCATTTGTACTGTTTAATTTATACAACTATTTTTTTATCCTTCATTTGTATTGTTTAATTTACGAAACTATTTTTTTATCCTTCATTTTGTATTGTTTAATTTATGAAACTATTTTTTGATCCTTCACTTGTATTGTTTAATTTATGCAACTATTTTTTTATCCTTCACTTGTATTGTTTAATTTACGAAACTATTTTTTTATCCTTAACTTGTATTGTTTAATTTATGCAACTATTTTTCAGGTCTACCCTCTGGAATATTCCTTGTTGCTATTCACGGTAAAGGTACTTAATATAGTCTTGTGTATGTTGTAGATATTTCAAGGATTTCAGGGAAATCCTGTGCCCAAAGAAACTTCGAGTTGGTAGCCGTGGGGACGGTGGTTGGAACATTTGTCACACGGAAAGTTTGCTTTTGAAAAAGCATGAATGTCTTGTGTATTCTTTCGGGTGTGTAAAATATTTACGACTTAAACCTTTCATCCACATTTACCATCCACAGATTTCGCCCCGGATAAAAGATATTTCACAAAATGCTCCCGGTTTACCAATTAAAACTGAATAGATGAAGCAAAGATAGCAAATGAAAAAAAACACAGAAATATTAATAGAACAGCGTGCTGTAGTCATTCAATTAGAGATAGACATATTCGGCAGAGAATAATGAAACAAACGATACAGGGTTGGCATTATCTCACTTTATTCCTATAGAAATACCAAACTCTAAATGTCTTAAAATTCAGTTAAAGGAATTCAAGTGTGATAAAATTGCTTACATTACCTTTCCATATTACATTATTTTACCAGCATTCTACGTGACTGGACTTTTGATGATGTGATGGACAAGAAATACAAGTGTGATGTCCGATCATTTGATCCAAGGTGAGCTTTATAAGTGTGATGTCCAATCATTTGATCCAAGGTGAGCCCTATAAGTGTGGTGTCAGATCATTTGATCCAAGGTGAGCCCTATAAGTGTGGTGTCAGATCATTTGATCCAAGGTGAGCCCTATAAATGTGATGACAGATCATTCGATCCAAGGTGAGCCTTATAAGTGTGATGACAGATCATTTGATCCAAGGTGAGTCCTATAAGTGTGGTGTCAGATCATTTGATCCAAGGTGAGCCCTATACGTGTGGTGTCAGATCATTTGATCCAAGGTGAGCCCTATAAGTGTGATGTCAGATCATTCGATCCAAGGTGAGCCTTATAAGTGTGATGACAGATCATTTGATCCAAGGTGAGTCCTATAAGTGTGGTGTCAGATCATTTGATCCAAGGTGAGCCCTATACGTGTGGTGTCAGATCATTTGATCCAAGGTGAGCCCTATAAGTGTGATGTCAGATCATTCGATCCAAGGTGAGCCCTATAAGTGTGATGTCAGATCATTTGATCCAAGGTGAGCCCTATAAGTGTGATGTCAGATCATTTAATCCAAGGTGAGCCCTATAAGTGTGGTGTCAGATCATTTGATCCAAGGTGAGCCCTATAAGTGTGATGTCAGATCATATAATCCAAGGTGAGTCCTTTAAGTGTGATATAATGTCACTTGAGCAAGTGGGCCCTTTGAGTGTGGTGTTAGGTCATTTGATGAAAAATAGCGAAATGTGAAGGCCACATTTTGAAAGAATATGTCAAAAAATTCATCATGTTGTCTAGCATTAAGGATTAATGATTTAAAGTAGGCCAGTAGGCCAGTACATTTAAGATATAACAAGATATAGAAAAATGTCAAAGTTTTCTACTACAATTTAAAGCCTATGACCTTGTATAACTAGTCAAGGTCATGACTAAGGTCGTCATATTGAGGCATTTTCTCTGCCTGGTTATCATAAGTGTTTGGCTTTAAAACTATGTCAAAATCCTTTTGTTTACAACCTTTTTTAAAACCCAAATATAGCAATATAGCTGTTGAATATGTGCTATGAAGTAAATATCATAATCGATGTTTAGTTAAAACTGCAAATTTTAGATGCATCTATTGGGAAACCTTTTTTTTTTTTTGGTTTTTGACAATATAACGTACTATTTTAAGAAGAAGAAATAATATACTGAAATATATTAATTTTTGCTTATAACAAGAGTATATTATTTGTTGATTCTATAAGCATTGGCTTAGCAGACCACAGGCGAAGCAAGAGAGTGTCCTTCTACAGCACAGGCTTAGGAGGACACAATGTAAACCATAGCAGAGTTCGCGGCTGGAAGATGAGGACATTTGGCACCATTCTCAAAGAACTGGGACATGAACATGTGAGTTACTGGGAAAATTAGCCTTTCTATAAAATTATCCTTTCTATAAAATTAGCCTTTCTATAAAATTAGCCTTTCATAAAATTAGCCTCTCTATAAAATTAGTCTTTCCTTTGGAAGGTTATCTGTGACATATTTATTTTTACCATTTATGAAATCATTATGAAATATTTATTATGCCAAGATGAAATAACACACCACACATGCACAAATTACCCTCACACATACACAAATAATTAAGGAATATTCAGTAAGAATAAAAAGATCTGAACATTATTATTTCCATACCTGAATATATATCATGATAAGAAATGTTATCCTTGTTTATATTTGTCAATATATATATATAGTAGTTATTTATATTTATGTAGTTATTTATATTTAGTTATTTTTTATATGTAGTTATTTATATTTATGTAGTTATTTATATATTATGAGTAGTTATTTATATTTATGCTTTCAGAGAACAGTGGATGTGTTAAAGATAGACATTGAATCGTCTGAATGGTCAGCATTCAATACAATGTTGAAAGAAGGGTCACTCAAATATGTTAAGCAGTTAGCTGTGGAACTGCATGCGCTCAGGGACACTTGTGATAATTATGTTTATTTCTGGAGGATACTGGTTGGACTGCATAATGCAGGATTTGAAAGATGGTCTTATAAATCGCTCAACAGCAATTGTTTTACCCGTAAATGGGGCATTTTTTATGAATACTGCCCACAGGCTAATGTGTATTTCATAAATACCAAATACACACAACCGATCACATGGAAGGTCAGTTCCATAAAATATTAAAATACAACATAAGATGGGAGTTGATATTTAAAAGATATGAATTGGGAAGTGAGGATACCTTATATTTGGTTACAATTACACACACTGTAGTTGATAAGCTTCACCTCCCCCTCCTAATGCCATTAAAAGGTATACTAGGGATGGCTACAGTCAAGGGTCAAAGCTGGAAGTATTTTCCTTTTGTTTTGAAGTGGCACCTTTTATTACTCACAAATAGGGAAGGGTGATGCAGAAAACTTTTACGATGTCTTCCCAACATTTTGAGTAATAAGGACCTGGAGTATTGATATCAGGACATCAACACAGTGAGTACAGACACCTTGTACGTTACTAAGACCTGCATTTTGTCATGAGAGAACAAACCTGGCAGAATTCAGATGTGAAATACTGGAGTGAGATGCTGTCATGGGGGATTAAAAGATTGAGTAGGTGGAATGGTAAATGTGTTCCCGCCTTTTACCAGAAAATCATTTGTGATAGCTGTTGCCAGGTTGTGAAAGCACTAAAACATCGTGGCTTTTAGTTGGTCGTACATTGCATCAAAATCCCTTCAGGGCCTAACACTTATAGCTTACAAATGTTAATGGTCAGTTCATGACTTGTTACAAGGTTAATTGAAATGATATCTTATATATTATCTAAATATATTCACTATATAGATGTCAACACTTTTAATGCAGCTAAGCTGAAATTCATATATTCACATATAGTCTCACTTTATATTTAAGTAGTACGTTTCAGTATAAAATGTTTTGTAAGGAATCTGTATCTAATGTATATGTATATAATGCACCTGACTCAATTAAATTGTACATTACCGAGATAAAAATACAATACAATTCTATTGTCAGTGGAAGCCTGCAAAATGTGGAGAAGGTTGTTCTTACAGGTCAAGAAAAGTCATGTTGTAATGTCTGGGCTTGCTGGGAAAAATTACAAAAATAATAGAATACATTGTCTTTGTTGTTTTATTTAATGTCTCCGTTCATTACCTGTCTCCAATGGTGAGCCCAGCCAGTTACCCTCTCCTGTTTTGTTGGGGGGGGGGGGGACTACATATTGAATAGGACATAGTGGCAAAGCACTGTTTGCACGTATTGCTCATTAAAATTATAATAATAAATGTAAACTAAATATAATATTATGCTATATGAATTTTTAGCCAAGCTGTGTAAGCACTGAAATATGTGGGCTGTAAGTTGGCTAAAAGATGGCTCAAAATCACTTTTGGCCAAAAAGGTAATGGTCTCAATATTTTTATAGTTGACCCATGACCTCATTTAATCACTAGAGAGGCGTCACCTGATAGCAACTTTCATAACAACATCACATTATCACCAATATCAACATTAGAATTTGCAGGGAATTTTTCTGATAGACCCAAAGGAAATGAACAAAATTTATCCATCACTAGAAATGGCAGACATAGGGATATAACTTTTTTACTACTCAGAATACATCTACAAATGATATGTGATCGAATGTCAACCTTCTTAGGTTATTTTGATCAAATATTGCCAGTGACCTTGGAGTGACCTTTCAATGACCTTGAACATAGAAAGCCTATTTCCACGAAATTATCTACATGTTTTATTATCCTACCATCTACATCTTTCAAATACGAGCTCGTAGAGTCCTTATTCATCAAAATCTGTTCATAATTAACAATTTGAGAGCAATTTATAGTTTTGTGGTCAATCTATAAGGGAAAACAGAGGAAAATACTATAATACTAAGTTTCTTTGAAATAATATAACAATGCCAGCTTATTGGGGGTTAGTTTATGAAAATATATAGAATACTGCACAGAAAAAAACATTAATACTAAAAATAAATTGAAAAAAAAGTCCGTCAATTTCAAGATTTATTATGAAGCTAAAATGATTAAAAATAGCTTAAATCGGTAGGGTTACAAAAGTGACAAATTGACGGACTTTAATTTGACCTCATATTTATTTTTGAGGTATTAGATAAATTAAATATTAATCTAATTTCAGAAAATAATCAGCAATAAGTTGCTCTTATCAGAATAATACCTAAAAAAAAAAATATTCCCTGAAAAATATGAGAAAATTAGTCATGAATAGAAATGATTAAAAAAATATATAATAAAAAATATATTGAATGTAGAGACAATTGGGTTATAACATTTAGTAGCTGATGTATTTCTAAAGAAAATTCATGTATTTGATTTTTCTCAACAATATGAGGAAGTTAGTGAAATCCTTTTATGAATATGTCTATGAAACACACCACTAAAAGTGGCTAATCATTAAAATGGCCTATGACCCTTTTTACTATTTGGATAATTCTATTAGTAATACATGACAGGTCCATTTGATTGTTTCCACCTCAGCCATTAAAATGAGGTATTGGATTTGCCTAAAAATGCTGAATCTCTGTCTATCCATCCAAAATGAAATGTTTTGTCCACAAGCAACTGTACCTGACTTGAGAAGTGAAACACTGCTATAAGGAACAGTCATGGGGATTATAAAATATAAAACTATGAAAACCATTTGTGATACATGCAGCTAAACTGTGAAAACACACAAACCAAGATCATTGAAATTTGGTGGAAGATTGCATCAAAATCTCCTAAGGACCTCAGACACTGAAAGTGCTCTGCAGGGTGTTTTCTGGACGTCCGCTCCTCCCACTGCTATAAACCCGTTACATGCGCTATGTCACTCATTCTCGCTGATGCATATTCAAATCAAGTGCCCATGTATATGTTGATAAAAATCATTTATATGAATGAATGAATGAATTCGTAATGGCATATCGATACATTACCATCATTTTGTGTCATTTATTTAGTACCAGGTATGTATTTAAACTATTGTAAATATGGATAAATGATCAGTGTAAAACATACAATAAACAATTGCAATAATTATAGCAAATAACAGTAAACAGCATTTAAACAAACAATGGACGCCACACTTTAAACATCCCTAAATTGTAGTTACTATGATAGCCTAAGTATATTTTCAGCCGGGGCATTCTAGAAATCACAGCGAGACTCAGGTTTGTTGAAGTCATTGTGGAACGTGCTGGCTCAACCAAAGAAAAGTTTGACTTGATAGAGGTATCTGGCCTTTAAAATATGCACAACATCTGATTGGTCACGTTCTATATCCTACGTCATGATCAACATCCCATGTAAACAAATGGATCATTTATCTTTCTTTTTTTTCTTTCTTTTTTTTTTTTTGGGGGGGGGCGGTATATTGGTGTCTGGTTGGAAACCTATACCATTGATATACAGTTTCTTTGTTTGTGGAATTTAAATCACTTCAAAATTATTTTTGTCATTTCATGATGAGACCTGATTTATCAGCTTTCACCATAAGGAAAAATCAGGTTATATTTTATGCCCCCACAGTAAAGTAGTGCTCCACCCCCTGATTGTTTTTATATGACTATTTTGGTATATGTGCCATTAACATCTCACCTCATTTATTGATTTATTCACTTTCCAGTCATAACAATGACTCCAATTGGCAATGTAACAACATGTGTGCTGCAGTCTGGTAAGTGCACTTGCACTCTGCACTCTGATCTAATTAAGAGACACTGTTAAATATCTAGACCCCTGCCCAATCCCCATGACAGTGACCTTGATGAAGATAACATAGTCTACTGTATGCATTATATAACACCATACGTATTGTCATTTCTTCCCAGATTGATATTGGCTTCATTGTACTTCATGCTTCCATGAAGGAGGACACACTCTAGCTGTAAGATGCTGCTTCCATAATACCTAACACTCAATACCAGCAGCAATTAAGTAGGTTATTTATAGCAACAGTGGCGGATCCAGGCGGGGGCAAACGAACAAAACAAGGTAACAAACACACACAGGTTAACACCCACATGGACATAGGACAGACAGAGTGATTTCTAAGAGTACCTCAATAAATTAATTGCAAAACATATCAGTTTTATTGTAGCTTTATTGTATGCAATAAATAACAAACTTCTGTCCTCAACATGTAAAGGTAGCCTGTACCTGTACCTGAGTTTGATGATTATAGTATGTAGAGTAATATCATATAAACTTAACAATTTTAAATTCATCTAATATAAATAATTGTTGTATTAAGTTATATTCACGTATTAGATACCTGAAGCACTTCAAAATACATATTTAGAATAAAAAAGTATAACTTATTAATAATAGATTTGCACTGTACCTAACTATATCTCAATATAGTATTGTTTTACAATATATTACAGTATATGTGTAAAATAATTAGTCACATCCCATCGTAATTAGCACTCATATTTTTCATATATTATCAACATTAAAAGAATCAAAACCTAAATCACAGCTGCACTGATAATTCATTGGAAGAACCATAATAAAAGATAGTCAAGCCACAACGCATATGCACATGCAATCACATATAAAATGATAAATAAAATTCCATGTCAAAAACCCAATTAAAAATATTACTATATATTTCATCTGACATCATAGGAGCTCTACCTCAACAAAGAATTTATATATAACATGGAAATACACATTTGAGCACGAGCCTTCATCACAAGTCGACTGAATAGACAGCCTGAGCATATCAAGCAAACACACTCTCAGTCTTCATATAATCTAACAACATTATGATTAAAATACCATATCTACAACATGGCAGTGTAAAAAATAAGGATTCAAATCACCTATTTCACATTTGTGAATAAATGTATCAAAGATATTTTGGTGATATATATATATATATATATATATATATATATATATATATATATATATATATATATATATATATATATATATATATATAAATATTAGAAATAGTTCACAGCAATTGTCCTTTCATAAGAGAGACACACTAGGATTCAAATCACCTATTTCACATTTGTGAATAAATGTATCAAAGATATTTTGGTGATATATATATATATATATATATATATATATATATATATATATATATATATATATATATATATATATATATATATATATATATAAATATTAGAAATAGTTCACAGCAATTGTCCTTTCATAAGAGAGACACACTAGTGTCCTCAGTCTACAGGTTTCGGAGGGAGAACAGCATCTTTGGGTCCATCCATATCAATGCGGATACCAACATAGGATGGAAATCTGGGTACTCCACTGACAGTCAGCTCTTGAAATCGATAGGTGATGATGCTTCCTTTTTTGGGTGGCTTTCTCCTGTCTTTGTCTGATAAACTGAAATATCATTAACAGAAAATAACATGATGTCATTATATTGTGTGAATTGAAAGAATAGAGTAACAATCCAGTACTGCAAATTTGACTCTTACCCTGACCCCACTTTGAAAATCTTTCCACATTCCATTTCACATCTGAGGGCACCAACTACACTTGCATTCCGTCCCTTTCCTGGCTCAAAGCCAATCACCTTGGCCTGGAATAAATCAGGAGTCCTATTTAGTTGAATTTTGAATTTTGAGGATATAATAATGTTAAAACATTATATATGTATGTACATGCATTTCTATTTTGATTCGGGAACAAATCTATATTGATGATACAGAATAATGTAAAGTTATAGGTGATAAAGATTCTCTTTTTATATTTGTCCTTTGACCATCATGTTGACGTTTCAAATGTTTGTCAATTATATTTCTGTGAATAAGATCAAGTTCGTATTGGCAGTTTTGAATTGTTAATGTGTATTTTTCCTACAATTTCATAAGCATTTCTAATTCTAATCTATTCTCATCTCTTCTAATGTTATCTAACCTATGAATGCCAGAATTATCTTACATTAACCCAAGGATAAACTTTTAAAAAAACTTCTAATTTCTTTTTCACCAAACTAAAACATATTTCATCTTAGTAAGATATTACATTGAGACTTAGTTGGTCACTAGGAGAAACATATTTTCAATAATCCATATAAATATCACACATTAATTACTGCATCTGGAAACAAATGAGGCTGTTCTACCATGTGATATTCTAGCAATAAGAATTGTACTCACCTCAGCATCATGAAAAGTTTTGATCTTCAGCGAGGCATGTGAGCGGCTATGTTCATATTTGGACCCAGGTTTACGGATCATCACTCCTTCTCCACCCAAGTCTTCTATCCTCTTCAATTCCTCTTGTAAGTTATCTTTGCCTTTACACTTGTTTTGCTCCACAACCGTGGCATATGGCACATTATTCTCATCAAAATATTTGTTATATGTTTTCATTCTGTCTTCAAATGGTTGTTTACCCAAGGATGGTGCATCAAATATCTGAAGTAAGAATATATTAAAAATGACAGATTTGTTACATATTGAAACATAATTTGATCAAAACTCAACAATTGCCTTTTCATCTGCTTACATGATATTTCAGTTTTTTCCAGTCATCACACTCTGCTGTTTTCACAATGCTGACAGTAGTCTGGAACTTCCCTCGACCCCCGAACAGCTCCCCATCCAGAGTCATATCAGATGGAAAATTTTTAATGAACCATTGTGGTGGAATAAATTCATTGCCAAGGCGAGAGAAAAATTTTCTGCAATATCAAAAATATATATTTAGTATATTCATTATCTCTACTTTTAAATTCAATCTCGTACATGTATGTTGAAATTGTGGGAGGTAAATGAAGTCAAAATATTATCCTATCCCTCTTGGGCCTTACCTTCCATTCCAATATGCTCTTACACCGTCAAGTTTTTCACTCATCCACCATCCCTTAGGGTCAACACTGGAATGATTTTAAACAAGAATAAAAATCTCTGCCTTAAGAGGTAAGTAGGCTTAAATTGTTGATGTTAACATAACTGATATTAAGTTACCTTTCTGTCCATTTGTGGGCAAGCATGACTTGGATGTTTGTATGTGTCGGTTTCCTAGTTGGAGGTGGTGTCCTCTTGGACCGCCCAGAAGGCCATATTGTCTCTTCTCCTGCTCTGGTGTTTTCAAACTCTTCTCCTAGGAGAGCCTTTAGATGTTTGCATGTCCTTTTGTTTACTGCTTTGTTTTGATTCTTCCAGCCCGGACAGGTACAGTAGTAAGAGTTCCCGACTCTCTTCATAGTGTATGCTTGGCCCTTTACACTAACGCTCTCACCATCTGCTAAGGACGTCTTAGGCTGAGCAACAGATTTCACATCCACATCCATCAGCTCAGTATCTCCATCATCGCTCTTTGTCATTGATCTTGTCTTGCGTAAAACAGCTGTAAAAATATAACATAAAAATATCCAGGCAAAGGAAAAAAGATATTTTTATATTGAACAGAATTATGTGTCCTCTCCTTGGGCTATTGCATCAGGTTCACTATAGCAACCTCTCCAATGATGGATGGTACATAAAGCGACCTATAACATTGTTTTTTGCTTTATTGGGTGATTCTTATTGGTCTGCGCAATGAGAGAGGGTGTGGCTTAAAATGCTGCCATATTGAAATTGACTATTGTCTTAGAACACAAGACTCTCATGATTAAATGAATAACAATTGAGTGTTGATTTTGTATGCTGATGTAGACCATACGTGCTAGGCCAGTAAACAGAGAGAGAAAGCTTTGAACAGCTGAGTAAATTATGTGTCATTATTATGTAAATATAAGCACTCAGACTTACTTTTGGTAGCCAATGTTTGAGACGGATGCTGGAAAGCTTTGCGATGGTTTGCATCTCTTCGATAACATTTCTCCCAGTATTTGCATTTGGGCCTTTTATCGTTTTCCTCATTACTGTCTGTGTCAGTTTTGATTTTCTTGGGTGGAGAGGCACCTGAATCATCATCTTCCACATCAGTGTCGTCATCATCTGCGGGCCTCTTTGCCGGGGATTTACTACCTCGGCCTGCACCATTGTCCTCTTCATCACTTATATCATGATTAATAGCCCTTGGCCCCTACACAAAGATAGGTTTCCTCTTGATAAATCATTTCCATTGATATAAAAATCATTTTTGTATGTGAAAGATTAGAAAGGTTAAACCTAAGCGAATGGCCTTAGATCCATGCTGATCATTGCTTTTTTGTAATGTTTGTGAACATTTTGAGGAAATTGCTTCATTAATGATTATTTAAGCATAGCTAAAAATCTAAATAGTACTGCAACTTACGTTCACATCCCTCTTCATTTTGGTAGTTTTGGATAAAAGTGCTCTCCACTCCTTCTCTGACATGGTTTTTATCACTGCAATACAATTGAAATGAACATTTTTTGTACCTCAATAATTTAAATGAAACATTGAGATGTACTTTATCACGTTAACTATGACATATAGAGCTTTCACTGTTTGGCTGATAGATCTTGATGGGTGTCATTGTTATTTTATTAAAAAGACATCTTGTCAGGCATGACCTGTTGTGCATCTTGTTCTTCATTATTATCATTACGTTTTTATTGATCTATTGACAAGGCTTTTGCTATTTCATGCTACATACGGTAGTAGTCCCTGGCCTTGTCCAGTGCCTGTCCAGCATCTTCACCATAGATGAGAATGTGAACCATTCTGCTTGGTCCAGACTTGATGACACAGCCATACTCCTCCGCTTCCTCTTGCATCTCTCGCCTGGTGCCACCCTGGAACTTTCCTGTGAAGCATACCCACTTCCCATACAACCTTGGCTCCTCTGTGAAAAAAAGTTTATGAAAATAAATATTTATTTATATCATTACAAAATGACAAATATTGGCCAATAGCTTCTATGCTGACGATTCATTGCTTTATTGTAATGCTTTTGAAGATGGTTATGCTTTTAAACCAGATATACCTGCATATTGCATCATAAATGAATCAAATCCTTTCCTTGGGCATACTTGAGCAGACAATTTGGCCAATCAAAAAGAATGTTACAAATTGAATTTGGCCCAAGCCTTTGTTGTCAACACAATTATCATTGGCTGTTATTCAAAATGAATATTTCCTTGACAATTCAGTGATAGCTATTAGATTTTATTTCTTTATATTTCATCACAAAATAGAAGTAGAAATATGTGTCTATTAGAGCACTGATCCCCTGAAAATACAACATCTTATAAACATATAGCTAAGAACTCCAACCAGTAGCTTCAGAGGAAAAGATTGAAGTTGACGGACAAACAGAATGACAGAAAATGATTACTACATAAGCTATGCTGACATGGTCAGGATGGTTGATAAAAATGAGCTTCTCTCTGAACTATCAGTGATGCTTGAATCCTTACTTTTGGGGGCATCTTCTGAAATATCCATGTCTTCTTCTGCTTCTTCGTCTCTCGGGTGAAGAAACTCATTCTTATGGTTTTCATCTTTCCTGAAGCACTTCTCCCAGTATTTGCATCTGACTTTGCCACCAGCAGCCATCACCGTTTTTTATATCGGTCTATTTCTGATTATGATATTATCTGTATTTAACATAATGAAAACAATGATATTTAGAATATAATGTAAACCCTGGGCAGTTGCACACAGATATACACAAATACGCATTTGCTTAAGTTAATCTAAAGAAGTTTTTGTTTTTATTTTTGGCCCTGTGGATGCCCCTTTTTATTATCAAACAATCTTATTCTTGAAGTTGATCTTTGAGATATAATGTAAAATGATGTATGCAGAAGAAATCATTGATTCAATCATTTCTCACACATGAAAAGGGGATTGTTCATAAGATGAGTTCTTCAAGTTGTCAACAACCTTCATCTTGGAAGAACAACTGGAAGTTCTCAATGTCTAAGCATGCTGAGAGAATCAGACAATTGGGACCCTGGGTTTGTGGAAGGACTCGGAGAAGGGTACAGATACCAAACAGGTAGGCACTATAAGCGACAAAAAAATTGTTCTTGGGTTCTTCCTTCCAAATGTGTAAGTTTTCAATGATGTGAGCCTTGCTAATCATACTTGACAGAAAATAATATATTTTGATTTCATCATGTATATCAGCTGCACAGCTCTGTTGTCGTCGGCTTTTCCACATGCCTTGACTGACCCTTTACAGCATAAAAGAGGGTCATGAGGGATTCTAAAAGTCAACGATAAACGCCACTACAGCCAAATATATTCTCAATTGTGTGAGTGGGATTGGTGGATTATTGACGAGAAGCAAAATGTGTGAGCGTGTTGACCAGGTTAAGGTGACAGATTTGAAAGAAATGGTATTGCAGTATCATTAATTGGCTGCCATATATCACCAGTTTTCTTCTCATAGGTTAGCCGACCATTTCGGCCTCTTGTGGAGCAAACCTCCACTGGCCGCAGACTGACATCTGGCGGTTAATATTTGAAGTTTTGTCCCAAATAGAGAGGAGTTTCCGTTAAAATAATTTCTTTCCAAAAGGCACACATGATTACTGGCTTTGCATGGTTGGGGTCAATATTTCCTTCATTTGGGAGAAAAAACTCAAAAACAAAACAAAGAAGAAAAAACAGAAACAAAAACCAATTCTATATGTCCTGATGGCATTTCGTTCAAATATAACCCCAATATAAAGAATTCATTTGTGTTTTCTGTTACAGTCAAAGTCATTTTTTTTTTTTGTATTTTCTACTCTTTCAAAAACAATTTTAAACATTCTGACATGTATATCGCGCAAATAAAACCCTGACAATGCAGATTTCACCTTTGATTTCCGCAAAGTCATCATTTTTAAAAAATAATTTCTACGTTTGCAAAAACAAAAAAAAGTGAAAAACGGCGTCCCTTGGCAGCAATTTGTAAATTTAGTAACGTCCCATCTGTCAAGATTATATGTGTTTTTCTGCCTGCATTATCTATAAAACTTCAATAACAAGAGCTGAGATCTGTTAACTATCGCCGGGCCACCCTTTGAGCGTGTCAGGACATCTTGTAGTGGTACAGAAATGATTATAAAGAAGTGCTGTCATTTCTTGAGTGGATCCTGTTATTACACGTTTACATATTGAACAGTGGAAGCCATTGTATGTATTTGTGGCTTGATTAAAGTGCCTTATGAGAGGTGCTGATGTTTTCCACAGAGAAGGATAGACCCAAATGATAAAGATAAATTAATAATCTTATCCATCCACAACATCAAAATACTGTTTTGTGCCACGCCCCCTTTTTGACAGCTCTCAGACTGTCAAAGTGTTTCCTTCTCAAATTGTCCTCAGTAATGCCTTTAATGCTTGTTTATTTATGGAAAATCCCTACAGGGAATGTGTTGTGGAGTTTAGTAAGTTGATCATGGCAGGACTCACCTTGTTTCTGCCTGGTGAGACCGATATGTTTTCTGAACATTCGCCTGTGCGCAAGCATTTATAGCCACTCGCTGGCAATGTTTGGTCTAAAAATAACTTGTGATGACGTGCGTCATGGACAGGTTAAGGCAGGTCTTCGCGACTGTTTGTTTACATACAATGTATGCACTCGATTGACACCCGCCGTTTCACTTCACTGTTAGTGCGAGCGGAAGATCGCGGATCTCCAAATTGTCCGGCCGATTTTGCCGAGGGTTATCGGAGGTCGAAGTTCTGCGTCCCCATATCTGTCAACGGCGACTGCCTTTTAATCTCAAGCGTCCACCATAATCTGTCAACGGCGGCTGCTGACTCAATCGTGAACAAACAGCATAACCCGAGCAAACTCGCCGGTCCCAATCGTGTGAAGCCATAAATAGGTTATTCGATTTCCGCTTCCGTGAAGATCACGCGCGACATCAGACTTTGTAACAACAATAAACAGATTGAGATTCAGGTTTGAGCCATTTGTAAGACAACTGTCTCGCCTTATGAGGTCAGTATATTCATTTGGTACCCCACCCAGATCTATTTGCTCTTTTCTGCAGGTAAGGTGGAAAGGCAGTGATTTGTATGCAGTTTTTATTTTGCTAAATATTCATTCCTTATTCTGTCTTTGCTGACAATGAAATAAATGCCTTTGAAATAAATGTCTTTGAATATCTGTCATATTTTAACATGACAGTTTTGAAGCTGACTTTCACCGATACAATGTAATCTCACCAAAAAGATAAAATAGTGACAGTATATGGCACATCAAGCTTTTGTAAAAGAGAAGATTAATACCCTCCAGAGCAGGACTTCTTTACCATATCAGTCAGTCCCTGCCACCAAAGGTAGAAAGGTGCCCACAGAATCGACCGCAAGTCATCAGTATTTCAGAAAATCTGGCTGTGAATTGATTGGCGGGGAGTAAATGCTAACTGAAATAGATTCAGTTTTGTTCTGACAGCTGCACGGAGTTAAGTGATCAATTTAAGTGTCAGACACCTGATTACAGTTTGTGAACTGATGTTGCTCAATTCAGATTTGATATTTTTGTGACTGCAGAGGTAGTAATTGAATACTACATCTGTAATGAGTAGATTAACTCAAAATTCATGGTGAAATTGACTTGCCTTGGTGTGAAGGAACAGTGATCAATTCAAATTATTGTAAACGACATAGCGACGATGCCTATATTTTACAAGGAAATCTAAAATATTTTATTTTTTTGGATTCCACATCTTGCAAAAACTGTGATGTGTGTTCTCGGCATGGCGAGGCAGAGTCATATATTACCTCTGCCGCAATACGTTATTCCTTGCATAGATTTGTTCTACACATTTTAGCATTCGATTACCATACAGTTTGCCAATTGGTTGGCTCTTGTACAGTTCATGCACAACAACACAACCAGGATCATTCATAATTTGGGAGGGGGTATATTTGAAACATCTGGTTGAAAAAGTACACCATTGATATCAATAAGCATAAACATGAAAAAGAGTTCCCCCTATTCGAGCATGTTTATGCCATTAACGTTAGGGGGAACAGGGACACTTCATGCAGAGGATCACAACTGTATGAAATGTGTTGTTGACTGTTGCTAAGATACCAAAAATGCATGACGTCACTATTTCATTGATAAATAGCCACACCACCATTATGACGTCATTAATCCTTCAACTGCATGAAATAGTGCACCATTATAACCCACCAAAACCAACTAAATAAATACCATATATATATCGGTTCAGATGGGATCAATGCTTATTAATACACATGAAAACATCATGTATTGATCTTTTATGACTAATCCATCAGCCAGTAGTTGCTGCATTAGACCTCATCACTGCCCAGTGATACAAAATTAGAAGTAAATTAAACATAATATTTCTCAAAATTTCCCATGCTTTTTATGTCAAATTTGAGAAGTTTTGCAAGTTTAATTACCAAAATTTAAGAACAGGTTTACTCCAAATATTATTCTATTTAGTTTAAATAGAGAGAATTTTGATTAATGGTCTCTATTTTGAGATATCTAACTTTCTTCAAATTCAAGTAAAAAATTACCAAATGGTGTCAAAAATTTACATTTATTTGAATCATTATATTTACAAAAACACAAATTACTTGAGTTATAAGACATCTTTTAAAATTCTGTCTATTTAAACTAAATAACATCATTCTAGATAAAGATTAATGCCTTGGTTATGCAGATTGCTAGTGTAGTTATGCCCAAAAATGTTTTTCAAGTAAGCTCTATCCTTTCTTTAATTGTTACCAAAAAAACCATCTTTTTCTGATTTTTGCTTCAACTATGAATCTAAAATGATTAAAAATGAGAAAATTTTTAAAACAAATTAAAAATCTAATCAAAAGAAAAATCCATCCCTGAGCATTTGATACATTTAAGACTGAAATCCGTTTTGTAGTTATATTCATACAAAGCAATTATCTTGCATCATGTAATTTTTTGGGGTTCAAATTTTTGGCGGGAAAAAAGAACTTTAGAAGACACTGGTCCCCCTAACGTTAAGAGACCTACTTGTATATACTCCATCCACGTTTATGATACATTAATCTTCAAGTTTGGACAGCAGTATTGGAAGATGGACAGATAAGAACTAGTCTGGTCAAATTCAAATCATTTTATTACACTAAAATGTACACATGGTATATCATGGCAATCCCCTAGTCCCCATCGACTACTATAATACCCACCCCTTTTAAAGAAATTAAGCAGTAATCTTATAATTTGGTATTTTAAAACCATATCTTCATTCGAACATCATGACATACTACAGTTTGACACAAGAGGAATAAGGTAAGTTGTAATAAGACAGATGCAGAAGTTGCACTATCAGCGGAGATCTGAGAACCTTTTCTTTTACCTCATCTGAGACACTGGGGCCGCAGTGTTTGTCATCATTCTGGCACTATTCAAAGGATGATACCTTTGATGACTTCAAAAGCATATTTTCATAATCTCATGACTTCATTTTACCTTACAGTGCCTCTTTGATAATATGCCTCATAAAATGATGCCAAGAAAGAAGTGTGCTTTCAAGAGGGGGCATTTAATTAGGTTCTTGTTTAAATAGGGTTTAAATACACCTTTTGAAGCACTTTTATGCTAAAGGAAATAGATATGACAAGCCAAAATATTCATGACCATTTTTTTATTTGTATCCATTTCTTTCTAAGTAAGTGCATAATTCTTTTAAGTAATACTCTGTAATGGTAACGAAACCTAAGATATCTAACTGTAACAGTCTGTACACAAGTACATTATCTGCTTGTACATATCTAGCTGTCCTATAGATTCATTTTGTGATAAGGATAATAATACTTCTCAGGTATAGGAATACTCTCACTACAGTTTATTTAAGGCATATTTAAAGCATTTTTCCAAGTGTATAATTAGATGAAATGTTAATGTGAAATTTTCAAAACTAAAGTTAACATCTTTTTATATTGTTAGCAATTACTGCAATCATTATCATGGCTACATTTAGTAAAATCTACAAAATACACACAGAACTGCCTTTCTCTTAATCCCACGATAACCTACACATTAAGTCATTTCTGTACGTACATTAGGAGCCGAGATTTGACATGTACAATATTTTAAAAACTATATCAAAATCTTGTTATATCGTTTGCAACCGTTTACGGTAGTCATTCTCAGGGCCAAAACTGTCTTCCTCTTGTTCTTATGATTTCAACCACGATCACAGCATTATTCTATTCTTGATTGATCTAACTTTGACAATCCCAGTCTCACCGTCAGAAAATGAAAGAAGATGGCCAACTATAACCTAAACAACCACCTCACTGTCAATATGTCATCATCCCAAATAAGGAAATTTGATCCAGACAACAGCATCTGTTCTTGAATGGCAGGAACACAGACTGTACAAAGAGAAGGCCAACATTCATGGAAGGTTGAGATGTTTCCAGGCCAAGATGTCTCATTTATTTGTAACTGTAGGTGAGACTGAGATGCTCTCAGTAGAGAATGATGTTTGTGAAGCTGTTCAGTGCAGGAGGAAATTTGTGAAAAGTAAAGAGCTCAGTTATGTTGTGAATGAATAGGTAGTCTTCCTGGAAGAAATCATGAAAAAGATTACAGAGCAGAATGAAGAGAATAACATCCCTTCTAAAGTTGATGTGTTGGCTAGATTGAGGGCGATGGCTAAAGACATGATGCATATTTGTAGACAGGTTCTTACTGTATTGTGGTATGAACATTCATTAACTATTAACGACATACTGTCCAGTGTGAATACTTTTTTCCCATGCATCCATTTTGTGCAGAGAAGTCATACTTCAGGTTTTACTGCGCAGTGGGCTCGACCCCAGATATCTTAAATAATGCTAATGAAGCAGGCAATTTAACATCTAAGGTCTCATCAGGCAGAGGATGCGTGGACCAAGAAAACCTTAATAATGTTAATCTCTAACAAATATTGCAACAAGAACAGCAATATCAAATGGTAACAACACTCTTAAAACAAATGAACATTTGTAATCTATTGTAAAATAAAAACAAGCATCCAAGTATCACATGAGAATTATTGTTTTATTTCTTACAAAATCATTCATGAAAGTACAAAATGAAAATGCAGGAATTGAACAATGTCCCAGAATGCTCCTCAGAGCACCTGAAAATTAAATTCCAAGTGGGGGGATCTTATTACACCATATTTTATATCAGTAAAACATAATTTAGGTGTAATCCATATGATTCAATCTGGATAACATCAATAATGTTCAAAGACACAATAAAACTGGCTTGAAACGTTTTTAATATTTGAGTATTAGATGGTGCTGATCGTAGACTTAACATTATTTTCACAGTGAACCATTAATCCATAAAAAAGTTTGTTGGATCATTCTTGACGCCGAATATAAGTGGTGCTGGACATTTCATATTTTTACACTGGAATAAAATAAGGAACATTTTATGTACAAAAGATACACACAGAACCTTTTGTTTTCAATGATACATTGGTTTGATTAGGAATTAGAGCTTTGATTGATAATCTGCGCCCTTTTCCCATTCTAATTGTCTTTCTGACTAAAATGTTGAAACATATGCTGATACACAAATCCAGGAGAAAATGGGTTAATCCTCCCAACAAACAAGTTTTAAATAGTTTAGTTTTTACGATGTACCTCAAGCACATGAGTCAACCCGGCTATGCATTGCTCATCTGGTCAACCTGAGGCTTAATTTATATTTTCTGGAGGTAACCAAATGATAATTCTGAAAATGTTAGTACAAAAAGATTATGATTTAATTAAACATTTCAAAAATCCAGGAAGATACTTTTATTCATTTCAGAACAAAAAATAAAGATAGTTCAATATTAGACGCCCTGGGCCGTGGCAGCTTATTAGCACCAGTTCCTCTGTGGTGATCCAAAGGTCGTGGGTTCGATCCCCGGCCGAGATTGAATTCATGATACAATTTCACATATGAGCTCAAGACTGTGCCAAAGGGTTAACCCGTAGTCCTTGTAAATCTGTGACCGGGTGGGTTGTCATGTCGAGGATCTGCAACATGACAATTCAGTGAGGCAGCACTATATCTGCTACAAGTAGGTCTTATCACGAAATGACTGAAATAATGTTGAAAGTGATGTAAAACCCCATACAAACAAACAAAGCTATATTCAACAATTGCCATGGAGATGTTTTGGACCATGGTTATCAGTGTCAATATATCCACAGGGCAATTGCCGATCTAGAATTTATTAAATGTTGCTTAGATATCAAAATGTTACTGAAATTACCACTCCTGCATTTTAGACAGTTTATCCAAAATAGAAGGTGACAGATCTACTCAAACCCCTCTCCCCTCAACGGGAAACTTTCCTTTAAATACAAAAACAAATATTGCTAGTAACAACAAAACCAAGAAGAGGAATAATACCTGAAAATAAAATACATTTCAAAACAATTGCCTTTTTGTCAGTCATTTTTTAACAAAAGCACCTCCTTAGTGGAGGCCCCAGAGTGGAGTGCTTCCAGTTATAATTTAAGCACTTTATATTTTTCAGAAGATGACTCAGAGAGTCTTTTTGTTGGTATGCTGTGCCATACTTGTGCCCTGCTGTATGGAGAGCGCAGTGTTTCCTGATTGGCTGCTCAGCAAGAACTCTGCCTCCACAACCCTAGAGAAGACCAGCCCCAATACCATCTCTCTCACAAACGGCATCATCGCACGAACGTTTGCAATGAAACCAGATTTCTTCACATTGGATTATTATTCTTATGAAAAAAAATCTTCTCTCCTGAGAGCCGTTGGCCCAGAAGCCAGAGTAAGTCCAATCAAGTTTGATGTCTTCTTTTCAAGCAAATATTCATTCCAGATCTATGAATTTTTTGTCATAAATTGTACATCTTTGTGCATGATTAAGACTTTATCAGTTTAGATAGAAGATAGGTATCGAATCTGAATGCCTTTTTGAATAATGGCTAGGGATTTCTTATCCATTATCGTTAGAACATGATTCTCAAAACAACCTTATAAGTGCCATTTGTCACGAGGTATCTAGTTTAATCTGATAGAGAGGATAGTGGACAAGCAGTTTTTGAGCCACTTGCAGGAATATGACAAAACTTTTTCGATGCCACAAACAAGGGTTCTATAGTACAAAAACAGCCCGACTGAATGGTATAGTGTACTGATGGATATTGATAAAAGCAAAAAAGTAATGCCAAGACTAATGCCAAGCCTAATGTGATAAGCTTTTGCCATGGTCACATTTGCGCTGGGCAATGGCTGGAGAGTACAAATCATAATAAAATATTTTTAAATTGCTAAAATAACTGATTAGATATTTTGATTTATTTATTGTTGCTGCCTGTCATATGTGCGTATCGGGCCATGGGCTGTGACGCAGTTGGTTATAGCGCCAGCTTATTAGCACCATCTCCTCTGTGTTGATCCAAAGGTCGCAGGTTCGATCCCCGGTCATGCCAAGATTGAAATCATGATACAATTTCACACATGAGCTTTAGCCCTTGCCTGAAGGGTTAACCTGTTGTCCTTGTAAATCTGTGACCGGACAATTCAGTGAGGCAGCACTATCTGCTACAATTAGGTCTGAAATAATGTTGAAAGTGATGTAAAAACCCAAATAAACAAACAAATTATAATGATAGTGAGTGACAGATCGTTCTTACTGGGTAATATATAGATTGTCTTTATTGGACAATATATAAATAGTATTGTCCTTATTGAGTGATAAACAAATGTTCATTATTGAGTAATAAACAAATGGTCATTATCGGGTGATAAACAAATGGTCCTTATCGGGTGATAAACAAATGGTCATTATCGGGTGATAAACAAATGGTCATTATTGAGTGATAAACAAATGGTCCTTATCGGGTGATAAACAAATGGTCATTATTGGGTGATAAACAAATGTTCATTATTGGGTGATAAACAAATGGTCATTATTGGGTGATAAACAAATGTTCATTATTGGGTGATAACAAATGGTCATTATTGGGTGATAAACAAATGTTCATTATTGAGTAATAAACAAATGGTCATTATCGGGTGATAAACAAATGGTCATTATCGGGTGATAAACAAATGTTCATTATTGGGTGATAAACAAATGGTCATTATCGGATGATAAACAAATGGTCCTTATCGGGTGATAAACAAATGGTCATTATTGGGTGATAAACAAATGGTCATTATTGGGTGATAAACAAATGGTCATTATTGAGTGATAAACAAATGGTCATTATTGAGTGATAAACAAATGGTCCTTATTGGGTGATAAACAAATGGTCATTATTGGGTGATAAACAAATGGTCATTATCGGATGATAAACAAATGGTCCTTATCGGGTGATAAACAAATGGTCATTATTGGGTGATAAACAAATGGTCATTATTGGGTGATAAACAAATGGTCATTATTGAGTGATAAACAAATGGTCATTATCGGGTGATAAACAAATGGTCATTATTGGGTGATAAACAAATGGTCATTATTGGGTGATAAACAAATGGTCATTATTGAGTGATAAACAAATGGTCATTATTGAGTGATAAACAAATGGTCATTATTGAGTAATAAACAAATGTTCATTATTGAGTGATAAACAAATGGTCCTTATCGGGTGATAAACAAATGGTCATTATCGGGTGATAAACAAATGGTCATTATTGAGTGATAAACAAATGGTCATTATTGGGTGATAAACAAATGGTCATTATTGGGTGATAAACAAATGTTCATTATTGAGTAATAAACAAATGGTCATTATTGGGTGATAAACAAATGGTCATTATTGAGTGATAAACAAATGGTCATTATCGGGTGATAAACAAATGGTCATTATTGGGTGATAAATAATTTCTGTCTTGGGGCATCACGTAAGGTCGAGTTCATTCAATGTTAACTAATTTTCTGACAACGTTGTTATCAGGTCTGACCACAACGTTTTCCTTTTACTTGCTCATCTCGTTGAAAAAACGTAGAAAGACAACCAAACCTTATTTCTACGTGCTCACAATGCTGTTTCTACGTTGTATTACCTGTGTTTCCACAAAGTAGCGGCCTTAAATGTGGAAGTTCGTGCAGTATGCCCACCAGCACTGCTTTCCTAAGTTATGGGACAAACAATTATCTAGTCCTCGTGACAAAAAAAAACCACATTTGTAAGGTAGAAGAAGACAGGGAGGTCTATACCCTCAGTTACAAGCCAAATTAATGACCGGAACCGGAAGCAAACAAAAACACCACCATTTCTATCCATGTAAGCCACAAACAACAATACCAACTGTCGGTGTCAGTTATTATTGCATTTACTATGATGTAATGTACTGAGACCAAGGATGTATATTTTTGTTTGCATTTCAGATCGTCCTGGATGGTCATGTTTATGATGTGGGGGGAGTGAAGTCTGGTATTCCTAGAGGTTACCTCAATAGATCCGCTTTAGCACAGGACATCTCAGCCTCACCTGGAGCCTTCCATTTTGTGAAATACTCAGTATCCAAACCTGAGGTACCATATCCATACACCCCACGAAGATATGCACCAAAACACTTAACATGGCCCCCCAAGGGTGTCAGGCTCGAGGTATTATTTCAGTGTCCAAATGCATCTGTGTTCACACACCGCTTCATCAATGTTGTTGTCCACTATGAGATGTATGATGGGATTCCTTTGCTTGTGAAGTGGGTGCAAATTACACCGCAGAATATAGTAGGCACGGACGTGCAGGCCTCCATCGTGTCTGTGGAGTACCTGGCTCTCAACCAGCAATGGGCTGAGCCTTCCAACAGGTGGTTCATCGTGGATAGCAACTTCCCTCACAGCGCAGATATTATGTGGGCTGAGGACCCCGCCGCAGCAGACATGCCGGGCTCCAAGCAGCCAGTCCTCAACTGTACATTCAACAACTACTTTTCAACACCTCTCTTTGTCAGTTATGAGCCCCAGCATCTATTTGAATCATACAAGGTATGATTTGATTCATAGCTGAAAATAACGTTCATAGATTAATTGTAACTTTGTTCTTGATGTTCTTTATTTAGAATGTGGTAACATTGTTTCAGGACATTCATAATGTCCTTGGAATAAGGAAGATATCTTGCAATATGCTTCACTAATATTGATGGTGATATTGATAAGTTCATTTTTTAATCGTATAACTATTCACATTCATTTGCATAACATTTTATCTAAATTACAAACTTTGATCAACATCAAATGTTGAGTGCAAAATATGGTATAAATCTGCAGGTCCATGAGTTGGTGGTGGCGTCTGCAGACCGAGAGAGACAGAGCCTAGCGTACAGCCGGAAGCTACGACTATTAGCACCTCAAACACAGGAGAACCCCATATATTTCCACACAACAAAAGCTGACAACTCTTCAGTCTTCAAGCTTCTTGATCAGCTTGCAGATGTTGGCTTTGAGATGCTTATATTCAGGTGAGTATATCTCTCTGTTTTTCTCATCCCACTTTCTCAGTGAATTCGATATTTACTTGTAATGCCACTATCACATTGTATCTTGGTCATTTTTGTCTTACTTGAGAGAGCTATCGGTGGGATTAAAGTGGGATTTCTATCTGTCCGTCTGTGATCGTTTAAAGCCATGAGCCATATTCTCTTTCATTTTACATCTTCAAAGGTAATATTTGTCACTGATAATAAAACAGTGAACAGTTATACTCCAGGGCAATTCAACATTTAGACTGTCTAAAGATTTAAATTTTACATCAAATGAATATAATGGAAGGGGATTTTGCTTTTGGTGAGATGATGTGACCTATTTATCATTATTGGTATCCGTAATGTAATTTATGTTTTGATGAGCATTCACGCCTCAGTGAGCATGTTAAAGAAAAAAATGACAAGAGTGTTATTCATTGATTATTATAAGTAGAGTTATCAAGTTTGGTAGGATACATATTAATGTAGGATTAGTAAACAAGATGAAAGTCAGATTTCAGTCACACTTCAACAATCACATTCCAGTGAGCACTTTTGCTAAAAAAAAACACATAAAAAAGTTTGCCGTTTTTTTCATCTCTTCTGCTGTACATCAAAGCAAGTCAACATTTAGACAATGTCCAAGCTTGAAACTTAATGGGAATGTGTATCATAATGTTCTCCTCAGAGGCATGTTGACATTTTCTTGCTTGAGTGAACAGTCATGCCTCAATGAACACTTAAAAAACTTTGAATTTGACATTTATTTATTGAGCCGTCATTTTTGGCTAGATGATGCAACGTAGTATTGGTATCATTGACGAATGTCACGCTTTGGTGAACAGCCATACCTCTGAACAATAAAAATAAAATATTGACTATATTGAATTTTATAAGGTTTCAAAGACAGACAGAGCGTTTAGTTATTGAGGGCCGATACATCTTGATGAGTATAATTGTTATTTTAGATAAAGGACATACTTCAGTGACCAGCCAAATCTAAATGAACTTTTGTCATTAAAACATAAACTTTGGTGTATCTATTCTGGCTAATGTACGCATCTAAGCGTTAAAATATGTACTATTATTGTTTCTGTAGTGCTGTAGTGGATTTATTAAGTCGGCACAAGCGGACTTTACTTCAAGAGATACTATAACATTTCAATATGCAGGCCTGGGAATTTTCCTCTGTTTTGTTCTGACGGCTGTACTGATTGGCCAGTTTATGGGTCAGACACCTGATGTTATAACTTGATGTAAGGCAATTCGGATTGAATTATATTTTAGAGAGCTGATAGGTAATAAATACTTAGAACTGATTTTTTGTAGTTGATGTCACAAACTCTGAACTGTATGTTCCAAATGGTTCCAAATTAATTACAGGACAGAGTATCTAGTTGAATTGGTGATCAGTAATGGTACCATATTTATATTGTTTTAGTTTTGGATCTGGATTTAATATAGAATCAGAAAATGAGACGTATATATCTGAAATAAGGGGTCAGGTGGCATACGCCCACAGTCTGGGCCTAGAAGTGGGTGGATATGATCTCATAGCCTGGACCCGCAGTACAGACAACCCAGACTGGGCAGTTATCAACTCCGCTGGAAAACCTAGTGGCAACTCTTGTATGGCATCCAAATGGTAAGATATTATCCTAACCGTATGACATATCTGTTATCGTTTTGCAGTAACTGAAAGTAGCTTTAATAGAATTATGAAAGCAAAGCATATAAGCTATAAACGTATGCAGCATAGCCTCCAATGATTAATATGTGTGAAAGAAAGATTTGTATTAAAATATTTGAAATTTAATGTGATACTTGATTTATGTTAAAACAATTGCATTGACATTTCCTGAAAAGAGAAGATTTTCGTTATAATTGAAGTTCTAAGAAAATTTTCAAACACTCGTAGGTATGAATATCTCCTGGATCATGTGTTGTCATTTTGTGCTAAAACTGGTATTTCTGAGATAATCACAGACGGTCCTTATGGCAATGACTACCAGTGTTTTGCCACTAATCACACCCACCACAATAATGCAGCGGACTCCAGATACTGGAACACCTTGTACCAAGGCCGCTTCTACACCGCACTGCGAGAAAAAAACATCTACATCAACCAACCAGACAACTACTTCTACTTTGGTGGCAACAAAGCTAGTAACTATGTTTCTTCAGCCGTTTGAATAGTGCATTCAAAGCTTTCACGAAATCACAAAGGTTACAGGCAATGTTTTAGAGATTAGGGATGGGGTATTATTTAAATGCTATTTATTTGGTCAGACATCTGTAATAAAAACGGTTGATTTCCCTGAAATGAATCTAAATACACCTGTGCCAGGATTAATGTGGTTTGCTGAAAGTTCCTGGTGCTTTGTTCTCATGTGACCACTGTTGTGGTGCGCAAGCGTGTTAGGTATGAACTAGTAGACAAACACTATAACAAAACATACCGAGTTGGGGAAGCTGGGTGAGCGGATTCAGTGAGTTGGTGATTGCGGAAGGATACCCTGAGCCGAAGGCGAAGGGTATCCGTCCGCCATCATCAACAAACTGAATCTGCTCACACAGCTGACCCGACGAGGCATGTTTTTGTTTTTATACCTCAGACAACTACTGTATTTTTTTAAAATGATACATGAAACAAGATATTTATCGTTAAAAACATTTGTAAATAAAGCGCACCTCATTTGACCCCGTCACGTGACCCAAAAATGGTGCGTACAGCCATAGACTGGTTGCCGCCATCTGTGTATATACACGATGTTCTTGACACTTGATGGGGGACCAGTCTAAAGATGGCCGACGCAAAATAGTTCGCAACTAATCAATACGTGACGAAATAATCGGCATGCTCGTATTCATTGGAAATCTCGTCAATACGCGCATCACTGAGGTATAATAATGGGCAAACTTGACTCCAAATAACTCCAGTGTCCCAATCTGAAGGAGTCCTATTGGTAGCAAACCTTTATATAGCAGGTGTTTGTACTAGATCACTGGTCAGCTAAGCAAAGTTGGTTGACAAAATGTTTAAAGGATGATTTGGATTTAAGCTCATCTCCCTTCAAATGGCAGAGAAATTAATATCGTAAGGCAAAGGTGCTTGAAAATCTGATAACATGAAAGCTTGAATTGAAATATCCAAAGTGCATTACAATCTCCACTTACTTTCTTCCAGTTTGCATTTCAGAAACTAATTGCAATAGGTTGGATAAATAATATAAGATTAAGAGGGAATGTTTTGGGAATATCCACATGTATAATATGGTGATGTTTGTGTAGTGAAGTTATGATTGTGCTTCAGCCCTGGGTTACAACGAGCATCAGTTTGATCTGCCAAGATGGCAGGACCTTAGTGTTAGCAGGCAGGGCATGTACGATGACCTTTACCACATGATCCCCACTGCTGGCTGGATGTTCCTCCCCCTTGTCGTCTACCATGGCGGTGGGGAAGCAGCCGAGTTTGAGCCCCTGGACCAGCACCCAGTGGAGTATGACTGGGCCCTTGCGCAGTACTTTGGAGCAGGTTTGTATTGTTTATTATACATTTTATAGACTATCCTAGTCCAAATATATTAGGACTATCAAGGTCCTCTCGTTGAAATGGGTTTGTGCATCGGGCGAATAATGTCACTAATTATTGGAGGATTGCTCTGATTGGTTCATGTAAATATAGAACAGGGAAATCCCAAAGAACGATCACATAGTTCCAGTGACGTAGGACCGGAATTCCTGCCACAACATACGGGCACCTGCGATGTGGTTTATTGTCCCTATTTGAACAGTCATTAGCGTCTAATACATTTTATGTAGCACAAATGTCGCAAAAAAGAATTGCCAAGTAATTTTGAAAATATTTTATGTTGATATCTCAGTAAATGATAATTGCACAGACGCTATGATGGCCATCATGTCTTCCTTATCTATGTCTTCAATTACATATTTACATAATTAGAGTTGAGCAGAGTGGTAACAAAGCAGAGCTACTTACCTTGATACTTACCTTGATACTTACCTTGATACTTACCTTGATACTTGCCTTGATACTTACCTTGATACTTACCTTGATACTTACCTTGATACTTACCTTGATACTTACCTTGATACTTGCCTTGATACTTGCCTTGATACTTGCTTTGATACTTACCTTGATACTTACCTTGATACTTACCTTATTCTTCTCCTTATTTACAGGAGTGGCAATAACATTGCGTGGATATGAACCTTATGATAATAATATTACCAAAGCCATTGTCAAGAAATGGATATCTTTTTACAAACAATACAGAGATATTTTAACAAGTGACATTATACATATTAGGAGAGCTGACATGCAAAGCATCGATGCATTTATGCATGTTAACCCGTTTATAAAAAATAAAGGACTTGTCATGGTCTTCAATCCCACAGATCACAAAATAAATTTTGATTTAGACATACCTCTTTATTACACTGGACTCACAGATTCTGCTAACATATCCCATGAAGGCATTACTCCCAAAGTATACACACTGAGCAGAGATTTCCACATAACCGTGAGTATTGCCTTGCAGCCACTTGGATATACGTGGTATCTGATTCAGTGATGTGCTCCTTCTATAATTCAAGTGCCATACAAAAATCATTGTCTTTGCTTGGACCAGCAGTCATTAGACATAGAAGGCAGCTACAATATCAACAACATTTACAAAGAAGAAATCATATTGTGCTGTGAACAATATATTTTTTATATATTTGGAGAGGATATATATATATATATATATATATATATATATATATATATATATATATATATATATATATATATATATATATATATATATATATATATATGCTGAACACTGTCAAATATTTCTAAGGAATGTTTACAGGACTATTAGAAGAAAGTGTCATATAAACTAGTAATGACCAATGCATAATGTACTGTAAACGTTGATCTTGTGTAAAGATTCTTTTTCTGATGTATCGATCACATGTAGGAAATAATGAGTAAATTAAATATATTTCTACAAAAAGTAAAAGCCTTTATCAAAGTCTTTGACAATGAATGGAAATGTTGAATAAAAATTCTTTTAAATTCAATATTCAAAATATACAATTCTGCTTGGTGATCTGTATGAATTTATTGGGGAAAAATATATGTTAAAATAAAAAAGATATTTGACAGTTTTTCATGCATCATAGATAAAGAATAATTATCATCGTGGAAGAATAATAAAGCTTAATGTCTTTTTCCCCCTGTTTGAGACTGCTCTAAATATTCCCTTTAATTTTTTAAAATTATTTTCAAGGTCATAGAAGACAATTTTCTAAATCATCTGAATATGATATTTGTCCAAATACTACACATACAATTCATTGTCACCACATTTATCTGACATTATATGTTTGTTCACATTTATTTGTGAATAGATTATGTAACTAGGTCACATTAACCTATTTAAATGCCAAATCGGTCACAATTTCCAAAACAATGGAGAAGCTGATCCTGAACTTGATGTTATGGATATATGGATTGCAAATAAAGATTATTTCTTTAGATGATGCTTTTTGTTGACTTTTTGTCAAGGTCAAGGTCAAAACTAGTAATATTGTTACTTTTATTGACTTTGCTCTCTTGACTGTTAGAATTTAGCAACATCGATGTAACTTGGAATATGTGATTGAACTTGGGTTGGTTGGGAGGAGTAATCAATGTTACCGAGTAACAGTGACATTTATAAAGGCTAAATTGGATTGTTTACATTTTTTACATTTGGGTGTGGCCAGGGTACAGATAAGCCTTGTAATAGGATAATAGAAGAGCGGGGAATGAATGTGCAGTTGATGCTATAATTGGAACATGACATATTTCCGGGATTAATTACCATTCTTTTTATTTATGTTAATATGCTTAGCATTCTGGGAACAACATAATCTCTCTTGTACTACAAAAGAAACATGAGTGAGTGAGTCACAGCCACACCTTTGTCGTTTGATTGAGCTTCCAACATCTGCATTCTAAATTTGGGAGTGACAGGAGGCAGTCACATTTTAATTTCTCTCACAATAAAGTACAATGTAACCTGAACACTTAATTGCAAGAGAAATGTACATGTCAGGGTGGTGACTGGAAAGTGTCAATGCCACTTTGAATAGGATTTCCTCCAACAATCATGAAGCATTATTGCTTTGCTGTTTAATATCAACTACATAACATGTAAACCTATGAAATGGCAGTCCTATAGTGGGATCCTACACATCAATCAATGAAAGCTACAAGAATTAACATTGATTTTTTGAGTCATTTAATTACATTTGACTTTATTATTTTACATATATTATTTCAAATGATATATTATAGTCATAGTTTTTTTATTTTTAAATTGCTACTTTAGTTACCCATAACAATTAATTGAATTTACTAAGTAGAGCTGGTGACCAGATTAAATGACACACATCCATGGTCACAAGAAGAAACTTTTGCTTGTTTCAAAGGCTGGGTGTCAGGCTAGCATGCAAGCCACAAGGGTTGGTTCCTGTCTGCTGAGAAGGTGGACTTCAATAAGGTTATTTATATGTATGTATATATATATATATATTTATGTGTGTGTGTGTGTGTGAAATATATGTCCTGAGATATTGAAATGGGAAGGGAACGCCAAACAGACAGAAGAATGGTGAAAGAGCATCATAGAACTTGTATCCCAGAGCAAGGATCATTATAAGTGAACAAAAAAGTAGTTTGACCTTGTAGGATAGTTTACTGGTGATTGAATCTCAAAATGCGCAAATAGATGCTTTAAAGAGAAGAATACGTATTTGTCACATGTCCTCAATCTTCCATCAACTCCTTAAGTTAATATGAGAAGAAAGGATAGCTCTGAATTAAGTCAGGACATTTGAGAACTAGAATTCATAAGGTCAAATTTGAATGAAGCATTTCAGGTGTCTGAATTGTTTCTTTAATTTACAAAGAACAGTTGCCTCTACGATCAGTGCAAGTAATACTAACTGAAATGATTCTTACCCTTCAAAAAGAAGAGGGATTCATGAAATGTATCGGATATCATATATGAATACAGTTGAGAAATTAATTATCTTTAGTGGGTCAGTACAAGACAGTGAACACAGATAGGACCTTGATAATGGGTCACGAGTTTAATTCTGGCAGGGCAACGATTAAATGCATGATACAATTCCACATAGTAGATCGATGAGGCCTATGCCTGAGTAACTTCTTACTGTCCAGACTTAACCTGCACTAGTTTTTTTTTTTTTTTTTTTAAATTTTGAATATAAGAATTTAAGTTTTTTAATAATGACAAGTGCCTTCGGCTGGGAAAGGATGCTGTCTCTCACTTATGCAGCTGTCTCTCACTGCTATAACTGTCTCTCACTGTTGTAATTATCTCTCACTTATGCAGCTGTCTCTCCCTTGCACATCTATCTCACTGATGCAGCTGTCTCTTATATGTGCAGCTATCTCACTTATGTAACTCTCTCATTTGTGCAGCTGTTTCTCACTTGTGCAGCTATCTATCTCTGCTGTAACTACCCCTCACTTGTGCAGCTATTTCTCACTGTTGTAACTGTCTCTCACTTTGCAGTTATCTCACTTATGCAGCTGTCTCTCACTTGTTCAGTTATCTATCTGTGTTATAACTCTCACTTTTGTAACTATCACTCACCTATGCAGCTGTCTCTCCCTTGTACAACTATATCTCACTGATACAGCTGTCTCTCACTTATGCAGCTGTCTCTCACTTGTGCAGCTATCTATCTCTGCTGTAACTGTCGCTGTTGTAATTATCTCTCACTTATGCAGCTGTCTCTCCCTTGTACAGCTGTCTCACTGATGCAGCTGTCTCTTACATGTGCAGCTATCTCTCACTTATGCAGCTGTTTCTCATTTGTGCAGCTATCTATCTCTGCTGTAACTAACCCTCGCTTGTGCAGCTATCTCTCACTTTGCAGTTATCTCACTTATACAGCTGTCCCTCACTTGTTCAGTTATCTATCTGTGTTATAACTGTCTCACTTTTGTAACTATCTCACCTATGCAGCTGTCTCTCCCTTGTACATCTATCTCTCACTGATGCAGCTGTCTCACATATATGCAGCTATCTCTCACTTATACAGCTGTCCCTCACTTGTGCAGCTATCTATCTCTGCTGTAACTGTCTCTCGCTGTTGTTATTATCTCTCACTGATGCAGCTGTCTCACATATATGCAACTATCTCTCACTTATACAGCTGTCCCTCACTTGTGCAGCTATCTATCTCTGCTGTAACTGTCTCTCGCTGTTGTTATTATCTCTCACTTATGCAGCTGTCTCTCCCTTGCACAGCTATCTCACTGATGCAGCTGTCTCTTACATGTGCAGCTATCTCACTTATGTAACTCTCTCATTTGTGCAGCTATCTCTTACTGCTGTAACTATTTCTCAATGCTGTAACTATCACTTTGCAGTCATCTCACTTATGTAGCTGTCTCTTATTTATGCAGATATCTCTCCCTGTTGTAACTGTCTCACTATTGCAGCTATCTCTCAATATTGCAACTATTGTAACCATTTCTCATTTGTTGTAACTATCTCTCACCTTTTCATGTCTCAATACAGCTATCTCTTATTCATGCAGCTATCTCTTATTTATACAGCTATATCTTATCTATGCAGCTATCTCTTATTTATGCAGCTATCTCTTATTTATGCAGCTATCTCTTATTTATGCAGCTATCTCTTATTTATGTAGCTATCACTTATTTATGCAGCTATCTCTTATTTTTGCAGTTATCTCTTATTTATGCAGCTATCTCTTGCTGTTGTAGCTGTCTATCACTTGCTATCTCTCAATTATGCAGCTATCTCTTATTCATGCAGCTATCTCTTATTTATACAACTATATCTTATTTATGCAGCTATCTCTTATTTATGCAGTTATCTCTTATTTATGCAGTTATCTCTTATTTATGCAGCTATCTCTTATTTATGCAGCTATCTCTTATTTGTGCAGCTATCTCTCGGTTATGCAGCTATCTCTCAGTTATGCAGCTATCTCTTATAAAAATATCTGCATTTCACCCATATAGACCCCTTTGTACAAAACCTTGCAGGGCCTCAATAAGTAGGTCAATAAATAGGTCAACCTTGCAGGGCCTCAATAATTAGGTCAATAAATAGGTCAATTTACCGATGGTTAAAAACAAAGCTCTAATACAGAAATATAGGCAATTTGTGGGTAAAATGTCACATCTAACATGATTCTGACAAAAAATAAGTGATAATTGTGCCATTCATAATATGCTAAAAGAGCAACCCTTCACATAAACTTGCAAAACAAAAGTGAAGTGGGGATTAGTTTAGCGTCACTTCCACCAGAGGGCAGGCAACGTGGTGACGGAACTGCGAGATCACACACTCATATCAGTGGCAACTTTTATCGCGGCCAATACCTCATATAGCAACTTTTTTTTTTTTTTTCAAATCTCGTCACCCTTCCTCTCTGATCACGTTCATGCTTTTTTTATATATGTATGTAATAATAATTTAAAGGTTGTATATGGTGCCATCTTGTAACCGTCCATTGTGCGGCGATTGTGTTGCTAGAACATTTGGACACCCCTCAACCCTCATACAAAATTTGGTGACCTTTGAATTGACCTGCGCTAGTTTTTTTCCACTTATGTTTCATATAATGTGTTGATAATTTAATTTTTCTTTATTTTCTTTAATATAAAGTGCCACAAAATACATTCCAATGACATTTCGAAGATGGTATTGCAAATATGACATGTTAACCTCATCTATCGATTTTGTACCAAAATCTGATTAATTAACTGTGAATAGTGAATAAATAACAAGCTTCACACACGTCAGGAAATAATGGAATAACGTTGAAAATGACGTAAAACCCCAAATAAATCTATTAAACTTTTCAATCCCACTTGTTTCTTACTCCAGTGCATGTTCCCTTTTAGATTTGGACATTTGATTTTATGGGCTAAGGCCTCGTATACATATACATACACATATACACAATTTCATGATGTGATGTTTTTTATTAGTAATATTGAAAACAAAAATAAAAACTGTAATATTTCAATTCATTAACATGAGTTAGGCGAAGCACCTAAACATTGAATCCCGCTATGTGGTCTTACCGGTTCAGGTTTATCAAACATTTAATTATATAACTTACTGTAACTATTTTAAATGAAACCATATTAAACGGGAATCGTCCATATATAATTGAACATAATGTAAGTTGAACCAATATGTGAATTTTAAACGTTTTTTTTCCTTAGCCTCTATCTACCCTAGGTTAGCACACCTTCAGTATTCATGAGTGTCTTACCCCCCACTATGATATACGAGTCACATATCGGAGGTCTTAAGACATCAATATGAATTCATTATAATGTCCAATAAGAACTACTTATTATTCCTGGATAAAAATATTTTATTTTATTGAGGTCCTTAATTTTATTAATCTTTAGTCTTGGAAAGAATAGATGTACAAACGTTGAAGGAAAATGCTAGTCATTGTCTTGATTAAATAAGGAATACATGATAGATTACTGGAATAATATGTTTAGTTTCAATTTTACAATATGCACAATACAATCATTCATTGAGTGAATTGAGTGAATCTACAGCTTTTACTGCGAACACTGTGAAATACAAAATGACGATGACAACGGAAAGTACTGTAACGAGAATACCAGCAATGCTTAGTCCCATGGATATCTTGCCCTTGGTTTTAGCTCCCTCCAGATCCCCATCATCTGCCGTGCTGCTGGACATCACCGAAAATACGATGGCAATCACACCTGAAACAAACAATAGTCACATCTGAAACATGTACGTTAAGTTCAGTAAGCACACCTGAACACAGACAGTAGGCACTACTGAAACATGTACAGTAACAAACCTGAAACACAAACAATAATCACATCTGAAACATGTGCAGTAAGCTTACCTGAAATAAACAAAATAGTCACATCTGAAACATGTACAGTAAGCTAACCTGAAATAAACAAAATAGTCACATCTGAAACATGCACAGTAAGCAAACCTGAAACACAAACAATAGGCTGATCTGAAACATGCACAGTAAACAAACCTGAAACACAATAGGCACAAATGAAACATGTACGGTAACAAACCTGAAACACGGCTGAAACAAACAAAATAGTCACATCTCATACACAAACAAAAGTCACATCTGAGACATGCACAAATTTAAAATCAATTTCAAAAATGTCATATATTTAGATTTCAAACATTTATCCAATTATTTCATCATTTTGTGGCATGATGGTAAACTGTACACCCACTTTATAAACCATATATATGTATATAATATGTATATATATATATATATATTATATATATATATATATATATATATATATATATATATATATATATATATATATATATATATATATATATAGATTTAATAAAGTATATATTTAATAAAGTGATAAAGATGTTGACTATTTGTGTGATTTACCAGTGAGAAGGTCAAGTCAAACTTTTCAACATGGCTTAGTGGGTAACACATCTGTCTCCCATGCTAAAGGTCTGAGGTTCAATTCCTGATTTGGACAATTTATATTTTCATGGTGAAGATGAAATCTTCATTTTGAAGTTTTATTTTAGCAATATGCAGATCAGTACATATAGAATTGAAACAGTTTTTGTTTAGGCAGAAAGTATAAAAAATAATGACTTAAAACAAAAACCAAAGGTGAAATCTCCATGTTCGGATCTTATTTGAACAATATGAAAGTCAGAACATTCAATTGTTATACAATGCTGTGACCTTAAAGTTGCCATGGGGTGACATATGGCTCAGTGGTTAAGATGTCTGTCATCAATGCTAAAGGTTCAGGCTTCAAATCCAAATTGGAAAAAGTACTATTTTCATGCTTAAGGTGAACTTTTCATATTGGGTATTATTTGAGCAATATGCATGTCAGAACTTAAAGATTTGAATATGTTTTGTTTTGCCAACAAAGAAAATATGAAAAATAGTAATTTTATAAAGAAAACAAATATGAAATCTTCACAACAGACATGTTTACAAAAGAAACTATAACATGGATCCAATTTCTTGATTTTATCATAGATTTTAAACTTCGATTAAGTTGGTCATGCGACCAACCTTGAGCATCCATGAATATATCCAGTGCAATGCAATAGTTCCAAATGTTTCAGCATTGGCATGTGTATCACAGGTCTGATGATATTCTTTAGCCTTTTTGTCATGGCTGAGCTTGAAGGTGTTTAAACACTATTAACAATATAAAATTAGACTTTCTATATTGTTCTATATTTAACATAAATTCAAATATTGCAATCATTATTTTATATCTTTTTAAATAATTACCAAATATTGTAATCATTATTATCAAATAAAATCACAATTTAGATAAAGAAATATGTGTAGTAATAATGCTCAGATGTGTGTACAGTGATTTGCCCACTATTTTGGACATGTGAAAGTGACATACACCTTACTAATCTGAGTACTAATCTCAGCAAACAAGCATTCCCAGCATGATGCCACCTCATATTTTTAATCTCTACTGCTGGTACCCTGACCTGAGCCTTTCCTCTTTTTGTCAGGTGTTTTGGCTTAAGGCAAAGGTGATGGTAGTAAAGTTTCTCTTGATGCTAAATAAGTTTATTCTCATATATACCAAAGTCTCTCATCTCATCTATATAACTCATCTATATAACAGAATTCTAACCATCTATCAAGTGCAGTGGGATTACATATTCGTTGGTATACAATATGATCATAAATATTTATTGTTGAGGTTTTGAACACATTTGTAGATATATCATCTGATATCATTTCTAATTTGTTATTGGAGCTGGTACATGTGATATCTTTTGCCATAATTTCATTAATCCGCTTTGATGGAATGCCTCTATATTCGCTAATAATGTGTATAAAGTTTACATTATGTTCTGTACAAAATGTCAATAGGTCTTTTACTTTTATAATGCCTGCTCTGTATAACTGTGACCATATAAGTGGCCTTGGTGTTGTTTTTTTTGTTTTTTTTAGATTATCAGGTAACTGAATATATCAGTTATTCTACTATATTTGCTCCAGTCTGTTCTCCGGATTGGTGAAACGTTATGTGTGTTCCAAAAAATCAAATAGTTAAGAACAGGAAGCATGATATTCTTTATTGCAGTATCTGTCATATTGTATTCAATGAAATGCATTAAACTGTAAGGGTTTATAAGGCTGGTGAGAATACATTTCCACTTTGAACTTAAGTAACTAAGAAGTCTAATTATCCTTGAAATTGAATTTGGAATAACAATTGATTTAATGTCGACTCAACGTCGATGACTCTACACTCTAAAATGGCAGTGTAATATACTGTAAATAAATATATGTAAATACCCTATATTAATATATACTAATATTAATATATACATTAGTAAATACTGTATATTAATATATATACCATATATTAGTAAATACCCTCTATTAACAAATGCCCTATATTAGTAAATACCCTATATTAATATAAACCCTATATTAGTAAATACCCTATATTAATATATACCATATATTAATATATACCATATGTTAGTAAATACCCTATATTAGTAAATACCCTATATTAGTAATGCATCTTGTATCAGTAAGATGATTTGCCCTTAATTATATTATGTCACAACTGAATGACCTTATTGTTGTGCATTAAATAAGGAGGAAAATAAATAAATTATGACAATAAGTTTCAAACAAATACTGTGGACTTTGTTAATAGATGTAGCAAATGCATGATGGATTTTGTTATTTACACAATTTGTCAAGGATGAAAAACCCTTACCAAAGATGACGTTACAACAAATTGTTGTGAAGATGGCCAGGCCTAAGTAGTCTGAGGGTTTAGCCTGAGGCGCCTGGGTAATCACTGTCACATTGCCACCTCCATAACCCTTGTTTGAAATATATGATACAGAGATTATCGTAAAATAAAGAGAAAGAATTGTCATAACACTGTCACATCTAATTACTAGTAACACAAGTGTTCAATACAAAAGTACATGGTTGTATGTATCAATTTCTTTATGATATTATTTAAGAACAAATATATATTTAAAGTATAGGTTAAATTCAAAGGATATGCATACCGGCTGTTGAGGGTAAGCTGGTCCAGGGTAAACTTGCCCAGGGAGCGGCTGTCCAGGGGGTGGTTGTCCATAAGGGGGCGGTAGCTGAGGATATGCCCTATATTAGTAAATACCCCATGTTAGAAAATGCCCTATATTAGTAAATGCCCTAAATAAGTAGATGCCCTATATTAGTATATACCCTATATTAGTAAATGTCCCATGTTAGTAAATGCCCTAAATAAGTAAATGCCCTATATTAGTAAATACCCTATGTTAGTCAATACCCTATATTAGTAAATACCCTATGTTAGAAAATGCCCTATATTAGTAAATGCCCTACATAAGTAAATGCCCTAAATAAGTAAATGCCCTATATTAGTAAATGCCCTATGTTAGAAAATGCCCTATATTAGTAAATGCCCTATATAAGTAAATGCCCTAAATAAGTAAATGCCTTATATTAGTAAATACCCTATGTTAGGAAATACCATATATTAGTAAATACCCTATGTTAGAAAATGCCCTATATTAGTAAATGCCCTAAATAAGTAAATGCCCTAAATAAGTAAATGCCCTATATTAGTAAATGCCCTGTTAGAAAATGCCCTGTATTAGAAAATGCCCTATATATGTAAATGCCCTATATATGTAAATGCCCTATATTAATAAATACCCTATATTAATAAATACCATATATTAGTAAATACCCTATGTTAGCAATTTCCCTATGTTAGTAAATACCCTATATTAGTAAATACCCTATATTAGTAAATACCCTATATTAGTAAATGCCCTATATTATTAAATACCCTATATTAATAAATACCCTACATTAGTCAATGCCCTATATTAGTAAATAACCCTATAATAGTAAATACCCTATATTAGTATATATCCTATATTAGAATATATCCTATATTAGAATATACCCTGTATTAGTATATACCCTGTATTAGTATATACCCTATATAAGTATATACCCTATATTAGATTATACCCTATATTAGAATATACCCTTCATTAGAATATACCATAATAATAATGATAAATAATAATAATAACAATAATAATACCAGATACCAGACAAGTCTGTTCATAGCACTAATATATACCATATATTAGCATATACCATAAACTAGTATATACCATACATTAGTATATACCATATATTAGTATACTCCATATATTAGCATTTATCATAAATTAGTTTATTATATTGCATATTAGCATGTATCATATATTAGTCTATGCTGTACATGTATATTAGTCTAAACCATATATTGACAATAGACAACTATTAGCATATTGTCTTTGAATATATAATACAGATTATGAAAGCAATTTATTCAAAGTACATAAAATGAAACAGTAAAAATAATGATAGTGATAATGTTTATTATAATGTATCGATGTATAAGAATAGCACTCGTGCTGAGTCTTTGTAAGTCAATTTGAATGAAGAAAATATTATACAAATCACAAACATGGTTTACTTTGACAATGATCTTTAGTTTCCACATATTATGGAGAATGGTGGAAATTATCAATAATTGTCAAAGAATAAATGATTTATCAACAGATTGCCACGATGTCAGGACGTACCACGCATTTTATGATTTAAAAACTAATGTAACCATGAATAAATGACATTTATGAAAACATACAAGTGAAAGAAGATACACTAATATTCCAATAACCAAATTCAATATTAACCACAATCAGAAGAGGGTTTGACAAGACGTCTCTAGTTTTCATATAACGCGTCTCACTGTAAATCGAAGCTCTTTTATAGACAATCCTTGTCCAGAGATATTAGGACAAGCAAGACGTCTCGTTGAAAAAGATTTGTGCAGTGGGCGAATAATGTCACAAGTTATTGGAGGATTGCTCTGATTGGTTCACGTAAATATAGAATTAGAAACCCCAAACAACGACCCCATATTTCCAGTGACGTGACAGGGGAACCTAAGTTACCCTCATTCTTTTGTCACCTGTGCTCATGAATGCCAGATATTCATTCAGTGGACAATGTATCATCTCATATTTAACAGTTTAGCACAGTCAGTTTTAATATGTTTGACTGTGAAATGGGTTGATAAATTATTAATATTATTTCCTATTATATTGAGATATATATGATAATTACCAATAGCTACATTGACATTTGCTAATTTCACAATATAGTTTGAATGTACGCATCATACAAAATAGCATTATTGTCGTTAGATATGTAGCCATCAATAAAAACCTTAGCAATTTCATATTCACAATAGGTGGGTTAAAAAGAATCTTTAATGGGGAGTCAAACAATCAAGGCGATAGAATAGTTACAATTAAGGTGATAAAATAAAAGTCTTCCTTTGCTCAAAAGAAAGGTTCTGCCTCATGGAGTTAATCTTTCAACGTTAATGATCAGACATTGGAAAATTTTGATCATCGTCTTTAAACTGGATTTAGACAGACAAAAATTACGTTTACATTGTATATCAATGAAATACCACGCTTTTTAAATTTATTGCATTACTTTATATTATGTGTGACTCCTGGGATAATAAGGTCAAAGGTCAAGTAAGGCTGACCTAACAGTCCCAAGAACAGAGCAGAAGTCTCCAGGAGAAAATGCCTTCAATGCAATTCTGGTGAAACTCAGTAACGATATTTCTACAAGATAAATAATAGTGACATTTCTGTTTCAGAAGCATTAATAAGTGCTTTGAACAGTCACTGCTGGTATCAGCTCTGTATGAAATTCCTGACCCACTCAGCATGTGCAACGCAGACAGTGCTACGTGGCCATTCGCATCTCCTCCGCACAAAATAGTCAACATGTTGAAAATTAAGGCCCAAAATTAAGGAATTTAGAAGGAAAACTGAATAAGGCATTAGAGTGTGCGTTTGCGTTGCGTAGACTTCCGAAGTCATTCCGAATGCCCAAATTTTCCCGCCCCCATTGACCCACTTTCCATATCCGCTACAATGAGACTGCCACAAGGAATGATTATCATCAAGGAACGATTATTATAGACAATTATTACCATGAAAAAATAACTATCATGAGGAATGATTATCATGAAGGAATGATTATCATGAAGGAATGATTATCAAGAACGAACCATTATCATGAAAGAATGATTATCATGAAGGAATGATTATCATGAAGGAATGATTATCATGAAGGAATGATTATCATGAAGGAATGATTATCATGAGGAATTATTATCATGAAGGAATGATTATCATGAAGGAATGATTATCATGAAGGAATGATTATCATCAAGAAATGATTATCATCAAGGAATAATTATCACCAAGGAATAATTATCACCAAGGAATATTTGGAAGCGTATAAAGAACAAATAACTTGAGTTAAATTATGAGATAAATGTGTGTTGAGTACTTACCCCGGGTCTGCCATGTTGTCCTCTGTTGAGTGGATTCTTCAATGGTCAAGGTATATAACTCCATCACCATGGTATACCATGACGAAGCCCATTTCTAATTCTAAATTCTCTGATCATGAATAATGTAAAACATTTCAATTTGATATTTGGCATAATTTCGCATATAGATAAATAATTTATTGTTAATTCTGTGGCATGCACACTGTTCTGGATTTTGTTTGTATATCAAAAGGTGATTTATAGTGTGTAGGAATGATGACAAGGTGATTTTATGAAAACAAGAACAAATGTTACCAATATGTTGATGAATTATTAACTGAGTACAACAAATTGACAAGTATACTTGATAAACATGCCCCGATGGTAGAAAAAACCATAAATAACAGGAAACCAGCACCTTGGTTATCGGATGAGATTAAAAATGAAAAAAAGAAAAAAAGAAGACTTGAAAGAAAATATGACAAAACCCGTCTTTCCTCTGATAAAATTCAATTTCAACTACAAAGAAATAAATACAACAAAATGATTAGGGACTCAAGAAATAGTTATTACTCAGGAATAATAAATTTAAATAAATCGGATCCAAAAAAACTTTTTAAAATACTAAATAAACTACTACGCACTAAAGAGGACACCCCCTTCCCCAAACATAATGATAGCAAGGAGTTGGCATCTGAATTTAATAATTTTTTTCTAGAAAAAATCTCAAACCTGAGGGAAAGTATGGATAAAAATGATAATACAACATCGCCTTTGATTGAGAAAGTCAAATTCAGTACTCACCTGGATAAATTTGCATTATTAAATGATGCAGAGGTAGCAAAGTTAATTAAAGATGCAGCAAAGAAGTCATGTGAACTTGATCCCATCCCAACCTGGCTTCTGGCTGAGTGTGTGGGTCCTCTACTACCACTAATAAAAGCAATTATTAATAAATCTATATCAATGGGAAACATGCCGGATGACCTAAAGATGGCCATCATCAGACCATTAATCAAAAAACTGGGCCTAGAATTGATAAAGAAAAATTCTAGACCGGTCTCAAATCTTGCCTACCTATCTAAATTAATAGAAAGGGCGGTTGCTACACAATTTGTTGGTCACCTTATTAAAAATGATATTCAATGTATATTTCAATCTGCATATAAGGAATTCCATAGCACTGAGACCGCGTTGCTAAGGGTACAGAATGACATCTTAATGGATATTGATAATGGTAAAACGGTAATGCTGGTACTACTTGATTTGTCAGCGGCTTTTGATACTATTGATCATAACATATTATTGAACAGGTTGGAAAAAAGATGTGGCATTAGGGGCATGGCCTTACAATGGTTTCGGTCATATCTATCAAATAGAAAACAATGTGTAACAATTGAGGGCAAAAGATCTGAAAATATGAATATTAGTTATGGAGTTCCCCAGGGCTCTGTCCTTGGACCATTATTGTTCACAGCATATATGGAACCCTTATCGGACATTATTGGTAATTTTGGTCTTAAACACCATATCTATGCTGATGAAATTCTTCAGAAAACTGCAAACACACTTGCTCATGCATTTGTTACTTCTACTCTGGATTATGGAAATGCTCTTCTTGCAGGTTTACCAAAGTGCGAAATAGCCAAATTGCAGAAATTACAGAATGCTGCAGCAAAAGTAGTGGGTAAACTCAAAAAGAGGGATCACTTTACACAAAAACTTATGGACCTTCATTGGTTGCCAGTGGAAGCTAGGATTGACTTTAAAATATCCCTATTAACATGGAAGGTGCAAAATGGCTTTGCCCCAGAATACCTTTCTCAGTTATTAAATTGTAAAAAATCTGAATTGGGACTAAGATCAAACAATAAAAATTAATATGTAGTGCCCAAGACTAACATGAAAACATATGGTGACAGGGCTTTCATGGTATATGCTCCGAAAAATTGGAATGCCCTGCCCCTCGAAGTGAAAAACTGTAAAACAATAGATAACTTCAAGAAAAAATTAAAAACATATTTATTCAGAAAGCATTACCTCGAGAAGCGCTTAGAGCAGACTTAGTCTGATGTAGCGCTATATAAATCATTATTATTATTATTATTATTATTATTATTATGTTAAATGTGCTTATGAAAGAACCAGATGCATTCCACTGTGACCAAGAAATATGATTATAGTTTAAACATATATTGTGAATCTAGTTAATAATTGTGAAAAGTTTCAAATATATGTTTTCTCCAGAGAGAACCGCGTCAAGCTTCCTGTACCAACAACTGTTTTTTCCCTTCAAATGTGTATATACCCATTTTCTTAATGAAATGTCTTGTGTTCCGTGAAAATTTACTTTAAATTGTTCCAAAGTCAGTCTTAAAAACCAGATCACTTTGATGTTCAGAATTGCTTGGCAGTTCGAGGAGTTATAAAACGTCACAATACATTTTCATAAGAGTTCACAATACATTTTCACAATACATTTTAATGTGAGTTCACAAAAGCAATTGGCATCCCTTCCAGAGTCCACACCAGCTGCTTCACACCAGGCTTTACACTCTGGAAAGGAAGTTCCTGAAAGTTGACCACCTTCCAGTTCCCAATGTAGTTAAATCTATGGAAAGCTATTTCAGTCAGTCACAGTCCTTGGGAAATAGCTGTATCTATGAGGGTTACATCTTGTCATCATTTCTATACTACAGCAATATCCCTGGTTATTCCAGGTCAGATTCCAGGTCAGATTCCAGGTCAGATTCCAGGTCAGATTCCAGGTCAGATTCCAGGTCAGATTCCAGGTCAGATTCCAGGTCAGATTCATCGTTATTGATAACTACACTCTGTTCACGGTTTGTAAGCCAGTTATTTTTTTACCTGTGAACCGACCTGCCATGCGATTCCATAAAGTTAGAGCTTATGTTTTAGTCTTTCATGGGAAACTGTGTCAAAGGCTAAACCAAACGAAAAAATGAGCATGTCAAGATTTTGCCCCTCATTTCTAGCTTTGAGTATATGTAACCTTTGAGTATATGCAACCTGTAAGGTTGTGATTAACTGTGATTCACATTCATGAGTGACCTGTTCTGAAACTATGCTGAAAGTTTTCCAGGATATCGTAAGGTTCGCAGAGGATCGCAGCGCTTGTTTTATTCACACACCTCCTAGATGGTATGTACACCTCCTAGATGGTATGTACACCTCCTAAATAGTATGTACACCTCCTACATGGTATGTACACCTCCTAAATGGTATGTACACCTCCTAGATGGTATGTACACCTCCTAAATGGTATGTACACCTCCTAGATGGTATGTACACCTCCTAAATGGTATGTACACCTCCTAGATGGTATGTACACCTCCTAGATGGTATGTACACCTCCTAGATGGTATGTACACCTCCTATTCACACACCTCCTAGATGGTATGTACACCTCCTAGATGGTATGTACACCTCCTAGATGGTATGTACACCTCCTATTCACACACCTCCTAGATGGTATGTACACCTCCTAGATGGTATGTACACCTCCTAGATGGTATGTACACCTCCTAAATGGTATGTACACCTCCTAAATGGTATGTACACCTCCTAAATGGTATGTACACCTCCTAGATGGTATGTACACCTCCTAAATGGTATGTACACCTCTTAGATGGTATGTACACCTCTTAGATGGTATGTACACCTCCGAGATGGTATGTACACCTCCTAAATGGTATGTACACCTCCGAAATGGTATGTACACCTCCTAAATGGTATGTACACCTCCTAAATGGTATGTACACCTCCTAAATGGTATGTACACCTCCTAGATGGTATGTACACCTCCTAGATGGTATGTACACCTCCGAGATGGTATGTACACCTCCTAGATGGTATGTACACCTCCTAAATGGTATGTACACCTCCGAAATGGTATGTACACCTCCTAGATGGTATGTACACCTCCGAGATGGTATGTACACCTCCTAAATGGTATGTACAGTGGTATGTTTAGTAGAATAGGGTCTGGAAATATTTAGTGATGTTTTGTTATTTAAATCCATAATAAACTAGCTCAATAGAACAATGGAAGAAAGCTTTGCAGTCAGCCACAAATCTGTATCAAGTGGTCCACCTCACAACATAGTAGTTCATCTAAGTGCACTACGGGATGCTGCTTCTACGGACACCCGACAATGTAATATCCAAACGAAGTGACTTAATGGCAGGCGAATGCATTCACACTTGTTGTGGTACAGGTAAAATCATTTGCGATAAATGTAGCCAAGCTGTGAAAGCACTGAAACCAAGATGGCCGAAAGTTGGTCGAAGAGTGAATCAAAATCTTTTTAGGGCTTAACACTATGATAGTCATCAATGATAAAAGGATTCAGCATATTTTGGGCTATATCAGCATATTTTGGGCTATATCAGCATATTTTGGCCTATATCAGCATATTTTGGGCTATATCAGCATATTTTGGGCTTTATCGGCATATTTTGGGCTATATCAGCATATTTCGGGCTATATCAGCATATTTTGGGCTATATCAGCATATTTTGGGCTATATCAGCATATTTTGGGCTATATCAGCATATTTTGGGCTATATCAGCATATTTTGGGCTATATCAGCATATTTTGGGCTATATCATATCACTCAGCTCTACAATTAACAGAATTTGTCTAAAATACTGAAAAAAAATCCAAACTATTTCCCAACATTAGCTGTCTGCAAACCAAATGATCAGAATAGGTTTGATCTCAGGCATGTGTGTCTATGTATAGTATCACTATAAGAGAAGGAAAACTCTTGCACCACATTTTTGTCAATATGATTATAAATCGTTAGGTACATTCTAAGATTTAAAAGATAAGGGTATTCTATTGGAAATTTACAAATATTTCACCCCCTGTTGTTCAATTGTTCATAATATTTGCAATGAACTAAATAAGGCATTGTCATGCCCAACCGAGCACAGGATTAAAATAGTATTCTGTTGGACCCTATCATTTCCATGATTTCCTCCACTCGATCACAGATTTGTATACAAATGATCGTAGATTTGGCCAGAAATATTAATCAATGTAAGGCCAGGGTAAGTTTTTAAACACTGAATTTAAGAACTGCATGGCACAGAGCCGAAATATCCACATTTTAAGGTCATGAAAGTAATTTATTAACTCTATACATGGATTAAAAATCCAAGGTTGTGATTTCAGCTTTCATCCCTTTAGTTGTCTATGACAGGAATTGACATTGCATTGATCACACAATTTCGGTACTATCTTGGCTTTTCAGATTCCCTGTTTCCAACGATAATACATAAATCTGATATCTGTTTCTGATATATATTTCTTCAAATTTATCTTTTTTTGGCAATGGGCTAAGGGCAACAACAGAGCTGTTGCATATTGTTGTTAGATATGTAAATGTGCCAACAACGTCAAATAGACATTTGTGTGATAAACATCAGCAATCAATCAATAAACTAAATATAGGCCTTGGAGCTCTGCTGACCATTGCTTTTTTGTAATGTTTGTGAACATTATCTGGAAATTGCTCCATACTTGATTATTTAAACCCTTTTAAAGAGCAGGCGAGAGCAGATGATAATTTTAACCAATCAAATACATGTTTCATATCAGATTTGGTCCCAACTTGTTTTCTGGATTCTCATTTGCTAATATTTGTAATGTTATTCACAATGGCAGCCTCCTTTACAACTCAGTTATAGCTATTAGATTTTTTTAAATAATACAAAATGGAGAAAGATCAGAACTTTATTGAAAATAGATAAAATTGTTTTGTTTTTAATAGCAAATAACTCGAAGAACGCCACACAGTAGTTTCCGAGAGGGTCAAAGTTGACGGACAGAACGATAATGAAATGTCCCCCATCACTGCAGGAGCTAAAAGCAGGAGCTAAAAGCAGCTCTGTTGTGTTCCTTTTTTAAAATAGCTAAGTATGGTTGATAGTGAGAGCATCAAGTCAAAATATCATTGTTATCAAAGTTGTTTCTGACACGAATTCAAAAGGTTTTCAAAGAACAGTATAGCATTGGATCGGGTTTGTTTGAAAACATGGAAGGCAATTTTATGGAAGTTAATTATATGGCAATGACTGAAGAAAACAACATTTATATCAACGTTTCTTTTTTAAATCAGATACATAAGACACGTTATTGAAATTTTCATAGCTATTTGTTTAAGTAGCTATTGATATAGATTTAATCCTAAGTGAGTTCTTTTGCAATTTCAAGGGCGACAGCTTCCACGCCAGCCCAGGTCTCGTCTGTCGCCAGAGGGAGCTCTGATTCCGGAAGTATGAAGCAGTTCTCGCGCTTGCGCTGTTCTATGGTATAAGCATATTTGATTCCTGCCTTTCCTCGGGCCCAATCCATTGAACTTCCCGTCACTCGATCTGCAATAAACCCAAGCAAACTTGAAAATCGCTAAAACAATGTACAATGTATAAATACCATAAATGAGTGCATCTGAATATATTTTTGTACTTTCATATTTATGTACTTTCATAATTAGCCACCAATAAGTCACTGGCCGATTTTATTCAACGGTGACACTGATCAACTTACACGTTTAAAATGCTACCAGCCAAAAAACTAGATATTTAGGTAGGTATGAATTAGGTATTTATGATAAAATGACTGTAGAGTGACGTACATAGAATGCCACTGGGAGTTCCATACTGGAAGGTTTTGCCGTATCTTCTCTGGACAGCATCCACTGCTACCTTGGCCTTATTCTCCTGTCAGGGTAACGCCAAATATACAACAAGAGAGAATATATCATATTATATTACCAGGCAATGTCTTGTAAGGAACAGTTTCTAACAGTAATATTTGATCATTTCCCTTGTCTATAGACTTAAACCAAATAGACGTAGATTTAAAACAGTAATTTAACTATCATTAACTCTGACAATGTTATTGTCGCTCAACGTTAGTATGATGCGTTGTTGATACAGGAGAAACCATCTCACTCAGATAGACTAAATCAGGTCACTAGCCAATAAGGGGAGTGAATGTACTCCACTATTTTCTAATGGTTCTCCTTGACTAAATGCCCCTCTGTTGCTGTATAGAGGTTGAATACATGAGTGTTTTTTCTTTCAAAAAATAACACATTGTTTTGCTGCACATGTGTCAAGTCCTACCAGATCAATTATATCTTGAGGGGTGTCATCTGTGTATCCCCAGGGGTAAAGCCACATCTCAATGCAAGCATGGAAGCTGAAATAGGCGACGAGTGACCCCTGGTGGCGGAGTATGAACTGGCTGACAGCTTTGGTTTCCGGTTCTGACTCAGGATTAGGACCAGGATATCCCCCAGAACATTCAGTGGTTATATCTGAAAAGTTGTTATATGAAACAATTGTTTAACCCCATCATTTCTTTAAGGGTATTTATGGGTGTTGGTAGTGAGTGCCCCCTAGTGGCAGAGGAGTAAATTACCAAAATATTGTACTTGATGGGAATTGGTACATTTACAGTATAAAAATACATTACCTATTAAATTAAAAGCATTCATGGCATGAATCAATATTTATACACCTCAATATTTGAATTAAAAGGTATGATTACAAGTATATTTCTTTTAAAATAGTATTTTGTCCTAATTTTCCTTGATGATAGTTTTCATGAGAAATGAAGAAGACAAGCAAATAAGTTCTGCAGATTACACAACAAGAGTAGGCTTGTTTTTAGCTGTGTTTATTTCATTACATTGGGAAGAAAATTCCCTGTGATCCTAGTGAAACAGATTTTCTCATTTTGATTTGTGTAATTTGGAAATAAAAAGGAAGTTTGGAAATCAGATATGAGAAGGGAGGTGAAAAAATTCATATTTTTGAAATGATCAAGTGTGAACTTTACCTCTATTTTTCTCTTAATGTACTTGAAAAATAGAAAATCTGTTTCACTAGGATCACAGTAAATATTGTCAAGATCACTTTCATAAAGTTGTTTGGAAATCCACTTTATCATGGTCCCACAACCTGCAGAACTTTTTCCCTTTAACATTTTGACATGACAAATAAATTTTGGAGCAGTGATATATTACTACGCCACTTTTTATGAGTTAAAAAGATATGAAGCTTTCAATATAATCAAAGAAATTTGAATGAATGAAAAAGGAACTCTTTTCGCCAGTTGAACATTTTTCCCATACTTTTTTGAAAACATTCCATTTTGGCGTAAAAAGAAAGTAGTTCCCTCAGAAAATCTGCCACCAAAGGACACTCACTACCAACACCCATAAATACCCTTAAAAGAAACACCTATATTTGTAAATATTTATACATCATGTGTGTACATGCTTTTTATGTTTCAAGTATAAATGTTTACTCAATATGATTGTACAAGTTCATGTTTAATTGCAACCAAACATCTATTTGGTCACGCATGAGATCACTCATGACCATTGTGTGACCATATTGTGCAATTCATGACCGTGACCAAATGAGATCACTCATGACCATTGTGTGACCATATTGTGTAATGCATGACCGTAACCAAATAAGATCAGTCATGACATTGGTGAGGTAAGTGTGATCAACAAGGGCCACACAACACCAATGCATGTCCAAATTATGTCACACGATTGCATGCGTGATCATATTTTGTCACATTTATGCATGACCAAATAAATGTTTGGCCCCCTCTGGTGATAATAATTATTATAATCATAACAAGCTCAATACTTTAAAATACGCACTTTTCATGCATCTGGTGATAATAATTATTATAATCATAACAAGCTCAATACTTTAAGATACGCACTTTTCATGCACCTGGTGATAATAATTATTATAATCATAACAAGCTCAATACTTTAAGATACGCACTTTTCCACTCAAAGTTAAAGTTTCTGTTGAGATCTACACCGTAGCAGGAAGGATCTGATGTTGGGGTAAGTGACTTTCTCCAATATCGGTTCTGTAATAACATCATGTATAATTGGGTATAATGCGTGAGGTTTCACTTTATATGTTACATAGCCATAGACCATGCTTTCCCTTGTGACATTGTGATTTTTTTTTCCATGTTGTTACTCATTTAGCCTCCAGGACTGGATTCTATCGACAGGTTCTGGGTCCAAATCGAGGGTCCAAAATTGGGGTTGAGCTCCCGTTATTGTTTTTGCAATCTTTCACCAACATTCAGCCATCATGGTTTCAGTGTTTCAACAGCATGCCTACAGGTATCACAAATGATTTACGTCACAATACAATCGATGCAAATGTTGTCAGGGGTGGGAGAGCTCTGAACCATTCTGGGCAGTAAATCTGGAAATAATACTTCATTCTCGATGCAAACAACAGAGCTACCAATCTGAGTGATATCTGAGGGGTGCCGTGTGGTGAACAATGGCAAAAATAAAATATTTGCTTTCTTTAACCTTTATATATCAACTATCGTACCCAAATGTTGTAGAAAATAACATGCTCATCAGTTATACACATATAAATATGATCTTCTAAAACTGCATTTTAACAAAATATTTGCGTACTTTTAACACAGAAATGTATCCTAGACTAACATTGCATTACGAAGAGTAATTCCCAACTTAAGGGCACATATATTACAGTTAAAACGTTATGGGTGGAATTAAAATCTTTGATTATCTTTTATTGTCAGGAAATGAAGACCAGAATGTTTTGTTCCAGTTATTAGCAGCCATTAATTGTTTCTTTTTTGTGATTTGTTTGTTTTCAGAGCCTGGTGGTTGGAGAAAAAGTATTACTGATGTATAGGATGTAGTGTAGTGGGGGAGGAGGTTGATAGACAGAACCAAACTGACATAGAAAAGTAAGTGTGACAGGAGGTAGGGTAGGTGTGAAGGGAGCACAGCTCATAAGGTCTTCACATAGGGGATATATTACCCAGTGATTCAGTAGTTGACCTCGGGGTCATCCTTGACCCTAGTCTGAACATGAAGGCCCAAATAGCTAGAATGTGCAAGAAGGGCTATTATCACATTCGTAACCTGTCAGCTATCAGACAGTGTCTAGACGAAAAGACTGCTATCACTCTGACCCACGCTTTTGTCACTTCTACCTTGGACTACGGAAATGGCCTTCTTGCTGGCCTTCCCAAATCTGATATCAAGAAGTTGCAGTATCTGCAGAACTCTGCAGCTCGTGTAGTGGGAAGGATCAGGAAGTTTGATCATATATCTGGTAAATTAAAGGACCTACATTGGCTACCTGTTCACACCAGAATTGATTTCAAAATCCTTCTCACAACCTGGAAGGCGTTAAACGGTAAGGCACCGCCTTACCTGCATGACCTAATCCTCATCAAAGATGGGGATAGGTCTCTCAGATCGAATGATGGTACTTACCTGCAAGTCCCGAGGACTAGACTCAGGACAGTGGGTGACAGAGCTTTCTCATCTGTAGGTCCGAGGTTATGGAACCAACTTCCTAATGAGATTAGAACAAGTAGATCGGTCACGAGCTTTAAGAGCAGACTGAAAACCTATCTCTTTAGGAAGCACTTCCCCGACACAGCGCTATGAACAGACTTGTCTGGTATAAGCGCTATAGAAATGTTGTTATTATTATTATTATTATTATTATTATTATTATTATTATTATTATTATTATTATTATTATTATTATTATTATTATTATTATTATTATTATTATTATTATTATTATTATTATTATTATTATTATTATTATTATTATTATTATTATTATTATTATTATTATTATTATTTCCCTAGTTGTGAAGTAGGTGAGGTAGGGGATATTGGAAGCCCCTAGGTCACAGGGATATTGGAATATTGGAAAAAACTAACATTTCATTTGTGTAATGTATAGCTCTAAATCGTATTTTAATTGATTCAAAAGGTTTTGAAAATAGAATTATGTCAAAACTTTATTATCTTGCACGTCAAAACTTTATTATCTTGCACCTTTATTATTGTAGCAATGCCCAAGGCAGCAACTATGATGCCACTTTTGGTCTTGCAACGTCGCGCCTCGATTCATAATTATTCCAAGGTTTGACATGCATGGGTAATACTTGATATACTTGGGTAAGACCTATACGTGTTTCTAATATGTGTGTGACCTATATGTGAGTGACCTACATGGTTGTAAACTACTTGTGTGTGACCTATAGGTATGTGACCTACATGTGTGTGACCTACATGTGTGTGACCTACATGTGTGTGACCTACATGTGTGACTTACGTATGTGTGTGAGTATTCATATCCATCCGGATTCACAACAGGCAGCACAAACCAATCATAAGTCTCTAGTAATGAGGTCACATTGGAGTTGACGCCATGCTGAGTAATTAGCTAAAAAATTGAAAATGAAATCATTGTCAAAGATCAACCAGTTTTACCTCAATTATATTTTGTTATTCCTTTTATAAAAACAAATAACTCAGGAATATTGAATCAGGATGGTTATTAACAATAAATGCATTTAATTATAGTCAGTTATTCCAGTTTTAAAAAAAGTCATATTTTGTCTAAAACATTATATAATGTAAGGGGCAGACCATTATTCATTCAGCGGGGATGGCACAAAGTCTAAAAAGAAATTGGTGAAACCACTTGAGAATGCCAACCTTAAGAATAGAAATTGTTCAAAGGGTCATAGTTTTTAGCTTCAACATTATAGAAGTCAATTTTAGACCTCGGGGAAAAGGAAACATATAAAAAATTGCCTCACTTTGCTCCACACTACAATTGGTACAATCTACCAATAACATGTTTAGGGAGCTAGTCTTGAGGCATCAGCAACAAATACAATTTACAACATAACTTTTAGGGTGACATGAAATCTGAGAGCAATAATAAATGTTATATTGCTGTCAGATACAATCTTTTGCAAATTTCTTTTACATTAACGTTCAGTTTGATTACTTTACTTAACATCTATTATTGGCAAAACATAAACTTTCACAGGATTTCTTAACTTAACATCAATTATAACATCTGAACAATGCCATTTGCTAAATAACACATATTCAACAGTTATATTATTATTTTCTAGGGTTCAAGGCAGATTTTGAACAATTCATACGTCTAAAAAATGTTTGAATTGGGCAGTTTTAAAGTCAAACCTTTATGGTAACCAGGCAGAGAAAATGCTTTTGTGTCAGGCTCTGTCCGTTTGTGTATGGGTCCATGGGTCTGTCTGTCAACAAAGATTTTGACATTTTGCTATCAACAATCTAAGATGTAGGCTTCGCAATTTTTGACACATATGCATCCCATGAAGGCCTAAATAGGGTGACCTCAGCTATGACCTTGACTTGGTCATAGGCTTTAAATTATAACCAAAATCTTATATTGCTGTAACTTGCAATGTATCAGGTTTTATACCCGAATTACATTTATTCCAATTTTGAACATTTGTTCCAATTTCTTCCAAGGTACTTTGGTGATGGATTTTGTGTGTGCAAAATCGGCTGTCAACCTCGGGTACCTCGGGTGCCTGATGTCTAGTAAAAATGTGTCGAGTCCAGGCGATATGTGGTCAGCGCTCGGAGGGCCGTGCAGTGCCCATGTCAAATGTAAGCACATTCATGGCAAATAGGACAAATTAACCTCCTGGTACCCAGGACTTTATAGGCAGTTGAAGTTAACTTCAATAAATGACTACTTGAAATAGTTGAATTAACTGTAAATTAGACTAAGTGTAAATAAAGCATTGTATCATTTTTTGTATCATTCATCCATTTACACATATAAAAGTATAGAAATTGGGATGTTTTCACCCTAAGGGAAACAAATTGGTGGCCCAAGCGACTGAGGAAAAAATGGAGATATTATTCGCTTCGGAAAAAGAAAATTGAGAATGGCTGAGTGCTGGAAAAAATTTCAAAAAAACCCGCAAAATCTTTTTCCTCCACTCCCCCCTGAATGAATAATGGCCCATCCTAAGTAAAGAAATATTTTCTGAGGTAATTTAAATGAATTTCTCCTAAATCATTGGTAAAGTGCCCACCACATATATGATGTGTATGGCTGTGGCAGGGGTGACCCATTCTCTGGCATGTATCCCTCCATCAATCCATATCCCTGGCTTAGTGCTGCCCTCTGATGGAGCCACGCCAACCTGTAACAGATATAAGTGTTAGATTTAAAAATGTGATAACCACTAGCACTAATTTTTTTTTTTTTTTTTGATTTAGATATGCTGGCCGCTCCACTTTTGTCTCGTGGGCACTCAGAGCCTACGCAGCGTGGCTACCCAGCTAGAGGGGAGATCAAAAACACTATCCTGATAAATGAAATTTCAACATTACCCATGATGCTCAGCCAACTACCGCGTGAATATCGTGCACTGTATTGGTTCTATCAGGACTGTTATCGCTGATGATAACTTGACGTAACCATTTTGTTTGTTTGCGATTTCAAGTCATGTTCAACAATATTTCAGTCATTTCGTGACGAGACCTACTTGAAGCAGATGTTGTGCTGCCTAAATGAATTGTCATGAGGAAATGGGGTTATTCTATTGGACTCAGATTTTCGTCCTTCTAGACATGTTCACCAAGTATGTCTGAACACACATTTATCAATCAAAATTAGATCATTAGATCACTTACAAAGATATATATTCGGAGGTATATTTTGAAGAAAAATGTCAAATATCAAATGAACTCAACGCTAGTGGAATAACATGATACTTTGAATGAAAACAATAAGAAGACCATTTAATTATGAAAGGGGTGGAGAAATTGACAGTAATAATAAACAGTAATAATAAAAACATTTTTAGAGCGCTGATACCAGACCAGGTCTGTTTATAGCGCCGGAGTGCCAGAAATGTTCACATATTTACCTTGGCAACCATCATGGGTCTTCCCTCATAAGAATAGCCTATCGTTTCTGTGCTCACCAGATGAGGAAACATCTCGGAAACTAACTCAAGCCAGGAATTTATCTGAAAATTATTTTTCTCATTTAACTAAAAAATACTTTCTTAGAGAAAACACATCGTTCGTGACAGGTGAATGGATTTAATATATACAAAATTCTACATATGAAACAATGAGTAATCACCTCCTGGTGGCGGGAAAATGTATTAATCATCTCATGCCACACATGGCTGTTCCTTGGAGCAAGTCTGGACGGTGCTGCCACCCAGCGCCGCTGGACATCATGATGACGAAACGATGCTGCCTCCCTGTCTATTAATCTACAAAAATTCATATAAAATGTCAGTGAGAATAGAAACACGCCTCCATTTTATAGTTTCTTTTTCAAATGTGTCTGAGCCCTGAAAATCGTTCAAATAAACCCCAATATGAATATTTTAGCATTATTTTTTTATATTTTCTACATTTGCAAAAAAATAAGTCTACATGTTTATGTTCTAAAGTGAATATCGTTTAACATAAATCCCAACATGAAGATTTCATATTCAGCATGAAAAAAGCATTCTGGGATATTAACCCTGGACCTTTAGCATGGAAGACAGACTTCTTACCAACTGAGCCACGTCCAAACCCTAGTTGTGGAACCCCGACTTGCGCGAGCAGAGCTCTGGAGGCTACGTCGGGTTGTGAGGTGTCCCCTATCCCTCGTGAAGAGACAGGTCGCGACACAGTGTCGCGACCTCAGTGTGAACACCACACACACTGTACACTTACTATTAAGATATCCCAAATATCTTACACATCTAATCTTGCTTTCTGGCGAGTTTCATGTCTGAATAAAATCATTTGAAGAAGTTATGAGGGATTACACTTCAGAGGCAGTGAATTCCCCCCATTGATGAGCCATCGTAGGTGTTTGGAGTGTGCGTCAAGATTGGCTGTTTCTAAAGTACGTCATTGCGAGGTCCCAAGAGGGTTGCACGTGTGAAACTGTATTCTAACACACTCGCTAACCAATGTGAGACAAATGCTCACTTTTGGCCCAGATAACCTTTGAACAAAGAATACTTCCTCTTAACATTTTTGGTGGGAGAATTCAAGCCGATATGAATATCAATTTGATTTATGAACGTTTGCCAAACCCCCGTCTGCACCTCCAGTAACTTGATCACATGACACAAGATGACATACATCTCGACAGGGTTTATCTTCTGCTCAGAAATCTTTGTTATTTTCAGCTGGTATTAAGCTCACTTAATGTTTTGCAAAATATAAATATACCAGGTTATTAGTATTACATGCCAGAAAATCAACTTTTTTATTTGTAAAGCCATATTTGTTAGGATAATATCACACCAGATGGGCTGTTTGGAATCTCTTCATGTCTGAATGGGGTGACACTGAAACGGTCATATTGCTGCGACCAGCCCAGCTAGAAGAGAACAAGGAGGACCAAATGCCGTTTCTCTTAAACTATCCAAACCCTGGCATCACTGTGCAAACTTACATATAAAAAGGAACATCCTATACAAGAATATATATGTTTTTCTCCAGACATTATTTTAGACTAACTTGAAGTAAACTTCGAGAATATGATTTGAATCATTTTGTTTCATGACATACACAGAATTAATCATAAAGTGCTTCCCAGATTATAATATTTGGCGGAATCTTACTTACCCCTGCACGTCTGTTTCCTGTGTGACGTAGCGAACATTCAGGGACGCCATGAAACTGACGAACTCCTCAAGAGACTCTGGAGGAACCAGAACCTCCATCGTGCCAGACTCGTCCAGAAAGTCATTCCACACATCTAACTGAGGAAACGATGAAGGCCTCTCAACATATGTGACTTATGTACAGAATATAAATATATTATCATAACTAAGGTTTATTGCACAGGTGTGTATTAACCATTGTAAATAATTTAAGACCTTATAACTGGAAGGACATCCATTAAATCATCACGTGTGAGGCCCCTATAGGGAGCTTTTAGACATTTTGAAGCATATCTCAACCAACTTTCGGCCGCAACGTGTTATGATGGGTTCACAGCCTGGTAACCAGTATTACAAATGATCACAATGCGTGTGAATGCACTCGCGACAATGCCCCAATTAACTTTATAATCTACCCACCATGCCAAAGACTTTCAAATTTTGAGAATTTTCTCATAAGTGAAAAACACGTCATAAAAACATCTTTAATATTTTAAATTTATAGTTTTGATTTCATTATTGGTAAAATTGGCATGCTCAGCAATCACTCAATCACTTTTACAGCTCAGAATTACTGGCTTACCTTGAGATTGGACTCATCAGCAAATATATCCACGATATCTCTGGCCTCAGGTGTCGGGGGCGTGACATGGAGGAGCCGGTACCTGGTCAATATAAAGTGTCTGTTTGTCATTTCATGACGAGACCTACTTGTGGCAGATATAGTGCTGCCTCACTTGTCATGTCGCAAGTCTTTGACTTTACAACTCGCCCAGTCAGACATTTACAAGGACAATGGGTTAACCCTTTAGGAATGGGCCTCAGCTCCTGTGATGAACTGTAACATTTAATTCTCAGTATGGCCGGGAATCGAACCCGCGACCTCACCGCAGAGGAACTGGTGCTAATGAGCTGGCGCTCTAACCAACTGCGCCACGACCCATGACCTTACACCATTCTGACATATCTCTAATGTTAACACCTTCATATTGATATATCCTATTTCTTAATCTTTTAATTTTCTAAATATCTCTCCAATTTAGAAAAAATTTACATTTATAATTTTTTAAATTATTTGTTGGGTTAACCTGATAAAAAATAGCATTAAGATTTGGTTGTTGCCAAATGCCTATCATTTATACCACCAGATGGCATTTCATATTGATATGGCTAAATATTAAAGTTTGAATTATATGAATTAAGATATCTAAAAAAACCGAGATTTATATTAGTGATTTTGCAATCTTTTAATTGTATTATAAATCCACTCCAAATAATAATATGGATCTAATATTGGAAACTCTTTTCCACTGTAACAATTTCCAAAGGATGATTAATATATGTCAGGAAAAAGATTCTTTGAAAAAAAAATGAAAATCGTTTTTAAAAAGCTATTCCAAGATTTTAAAAAAGTAGCAATTTTGTCTGAATTGCAAAAAAATGCAATGCCACTGAATATGAAGAGAGTAATTTTGGAGTTTTATCTATTTTTATTTTTTTTGATGTGGGAAGAATGATCTCTATGCAGTATCACACGTACGGTCGCGATCTAGCAAATAGCTAAAACTTCCAGATTTTACCAAGACCGGAAATAAATACTGCGTTATGTTTGAATACAAAATAAGAAGAACTGCACGGTTGGGCCATCTTTTGTGAATCACATTACGTCTTAGTCTTCTAACAGATTCTGATGCAATATTTGATCATCTTAGAGCCGCAATGTTTTTCGTGTTTTCAAAGTTTGGTTACAGTTATTCATAAATAAGTTTTACACTATCGCAATACGTGTGAATGCTTTCGCCGCTATTCCCTGAATTTTTTTCCTCCATGATTGTTCCTTACTCCCTTGTTTTACCCCCAATGTCAGGCAGATTCTGTGTTTTACCCCCATTGTCAGGCATATTCTGTGTTTTACCCCCAATGTCAGCCATATTCTGTGTTTTACCCCCAATGTCAGGCAGATTCTGTGTTTTACCCCCAATGTCAGGCATATTCTGTGTTTTACCCCCAGTGTCAGGCATATTCTGTGTTTTACCCCCAGTGTCAGGCAGATTCTGTGTTTTACCCCCAATGTCAGCCATATTCTGTGTTTTACCCCCAATGTCAGGCAGATTCTGTGTTTTACCCCCAGTGTCAGGCAGATTCTGTGTTTTACCCCCAGTGTCAGGCATATTCTGTGTTTTACCCCCAATGTCAGGCAGATTCTGTGTTTTACCCCCAGTGTCAGGCATATTCTGTGTTTTACCCCCAGTGTCAGGCATATTCTGTGTTTTACCCCCAATGTCAGGCAGATTCTGTGTTTTACCCCCAATGTCAGGCAGATTCTGTGTTTTACCCCCAGTGTCAGGCATATTCTGTGTTGTACCCCCAATGTCAGGCAGATTCTGTGTTGTACCCCCAATGTCAGGCAGATTCTGTGTTTTACCCCCAGTGTCAGGCAGATTCTGTGTTGTACCCCCAATGTCAGGCAGATTCTGTGCTTTACCCCCAGTGTCAGGCAGATTCTGTGTTTTACCCCCAGTGTCAGGCATATTCTGTGTTGTACCCCCAATGTCAGGCAGATTCTGTGTTGTACCCCCAATGTCAGGCAGATTCTGTGTTTTACCCCCAGTGTCAGGCATATTCTGTGTTGTACCCCCAATGTCAGGCAGATTCTGTGTTGTACCCCCAATGTCAGGCATATTCTGTGTTGTACCCCCAATGTCAGGCAGATTCTGTGCTTTACCCCCAATGTCAGGCAGATTCTGTGCTTTACCCCCAATGTCAGGCAGATTCTGTGCTTTACCCCCAATGTCAGGCAGATTCTGTGTTTTACCCCCAATGTCAGGCAGATTCTGTGTTTTACCCCCAGTGTCAGGCATATTCTGTGTTGTACCCCCAATGTCAGGCAGATTCTGTGTTTTACCCCCAATGTCAGGCAGATTCTGTGTTTTACCCCCAGTGTCAGGCAGATTCTGTGTTGTACCCCCAATGTCAGGCAGATTCTGTGCTTTACCCCCAATGTCAGGCAGATTCTGTGTTGTACCCCCAATGTCAGGCAGATTCTGTGTTTTACCCCCAGTGTCAGGCAGATTCTGTGCTTTACCCCCAATGTCAGGCATATTCTGTGTTTTACCCCCAATGTCAGGCAGATTCTGTGTTTTACCCCCAATGTCAGGCAGATTCTGTGTTTTACCCCCAGTGTCAGGCATATTCTGTGTTGTACCCCCAATGTCAGGCATATTCTGTGTTGTACCCCCAATGTCAGGCAGATTCTGTGTTTTACCCCCAGTGTCAGGCAGATTCTGTGTTGTACCCCCAATGTCAGGCAGATTCTGTGCTTTACCCCCAATGTCAGGCAGATTCTGTGTTTTACCCCCAGTGTCAGGCAGATTCTGTGTTTTACCCCCAGTGTCAGGCAGATTCTGTGTTGTACCCCCAATGTCAGGCAGATTCTGTGCTTTACCCCCAGTGTCAGGCAGATTCTGTGTTGTACCCCCAATGTCAGGCAGATTCTGTGCTTTACCCCCAGTGTCAGGCAGATTCTGTGCTTTACCCCCAGTGTCAGGCAGATTCTGTGTTTTACCCCCAGTGTCAGGCATATTCTGTGTTTTACCCCCAGTGTCAGGCATATTCTGTGTTTTACCCCCAATGTCAGGCATATTCTGTGCTTTACCCCCAATGTCAGGCATATTCTGTGTTTTACCCCCAATGTCAGGCAGATTCTGTGCTTTACCCCCAATGTCAGGCATATTCTGTGTTTTACCCCCAATGTCAGGCATATTCTGTGTTTTACCCCCAGTGTCAGGCAGATTCTGTGTTTTACCCCCAGTGTCAGGCAGATTCTGTGCTTTACCCCCAATGTCAGCCATATTCTGTGTTTTACCCCCAATGTCAGGCAGATTCTGTGCTTTACCCCCAATGTCAGGCATATTCTGTGTTTTACCCCCAATGTCAGGCAGATTCTGTGTTGTACCCCCAATGTCAGGCAGATTCTGTGTTTTACCCCCAGTGTCAGGCAGATTCTGTGTTTTACCCCCAATGTCAGGCATATTCTGTGTTTTACCCCCAATGTCAGGCATATTCTGTGTTGTACCCCCAATGTCAGGCAGATTCTGTGTTTTACCCCCAGTGTCAGGCATATTCTGTGTTTTACCCCCAGTGTCAGGCAGATTCTGTGTTTTACCCCCAGTGTCAGGCAGATTCTGTGCTTTACCCCCAATGTCAGGCAGATTCTGTGTTGTACCCCCAATGTCAGGCAGATTCTGTGTTTTACCCCCAGTGTCAGCCATATTCTGTGTTTTACCCCCAGTGTCAGGCATATTCTGTGTTTACCCCCAATGTCAGGCAGATTCTGTGCTTTACCCCCAGTGTCAGGCAGATTCTGTGTTTTACCCCCAATGTCAGGCATATTCTGTGTTTTACCCCCAATGTCAGGCATATTCTGTGTTTTACCCCCAATGTCAGGCAGATTCTGTGCTTTACCCCCAATGTCAGGCATATTCTGTGTTTTACCCCCAATGTCAGGCATATTCTGTGTTTTACCCCCAATGTCAGCCATATTCTGTGTTTTACCCCCAATGTCAGCCATATTCTGTGTTTTACCCCCAGTGTCAGGCATATTCTGTGTTTTACCCCCAGTGTCAGGCAGATTCTGTGTTTTACCCCCAATGTCAGGCAGATTCTGTGTTTTACCCCCAATGTCAGGCAGATTCTCTTAAAAAACACCATCTATTTTATTACAAAATATAGAATACATAGTTGAAAGGAAACGGTCAAGGTAAATATCAGAATGCTAAAGATGAGGCAACATTGCTTCGGATTATAGAATGTACAGTGTAAGAAGTAGTTGTAGAATATCAACAACTTTTGCTGTATTTTTACAGCAACTGTTAATGTTCCTGAAATAATAGTATGTTCTGCTGTCGCATAACAACAGATATCGTTGTCTCGTGAGAGCAATACGGGTCTTGAAAGAGATCTCTCAAGAGACCTGCTGTCACCATGCAAAACATATATCAACTGGTGATCTGTTAAATATTACAGCAAAAAATACTGTATATCCAAACCAAAAAGCTGCTGTTAATTTGTAGCAAAGGTTGTAGGTAATTGTGCTGCCAGTAACTTTCACTGCATACGCGAATTAACAGCATTCTCTCCAGCTCTGAATGGCATTGCTGCAATTTGGTGTTTATAGTTTATAATTCGGTATTTGACATTTAACATGTTTAATGAAACCGAACATATTGCAGACTGAGTAAATACTGTGTTCTGTGGAGCGCCATCCTGATACCAATACCCTGTGCTAATCATAACATAGTCACTTCCCTGACCCAAATCATGCCGGCATGATCCCTATAGGACAATTGAGACGATACATACCTACTCCCTTGCACGTTCTTCATTATATTTCATTTCTAGTTTATAGTTTTTAAAAAAAAGCATTGGTGAACCCGTGTTTTTATTAATATTCAGCAACCAAATATTTTCATCATGGATCTCAAAATATTGAAAAAATCATGGATTTAGAAAAAAATGAACCAAATCCATATATACTGAACACGTTATGCTTCCAAACAGGTCTGGCAATGTTACAGAATAAGTCCATTCAGAATGGATTTTCATTTTGCCAATAGAGGGCATGACTGTCTTACAGTCAAATCTTTTAATATGTGAATTTATCAAGCATGCTTGTTTAATTTGATACATGCACCAGTCCAATATAAATCCCATATAATTATTGCAGAATGTGAAAGAAGATATAATTTATATTATGATTAGAAAGATTTGACATATATAATTTTAAAATGCTCAGTTTTCTGAATCAAGGACATTTTGTTTGAAGAATTCAGTAGTTGTAAACTTGCTTTGCAAATTCTTTAATCCTAATTAGCTGAAAGATCATGGTTCATTCTGACCAAGTTTCCGATCCTTGAGTTGTACAAAAAATTCCTGGTCACTTTATCAGCTTTATCAAACAACTTTGATAGAACTAACAGTCAAAGAGATCATATTTGTTAAAAAAAAGATATTATTTACCTACCCAGTATAATCAAATTTGCAGGACACAAAGTGGAGAGAGCAGAATGAATAAAGTGTCATCCACACCACCAGCATGCTGACCGTCCTGGGTGCTATGTTCTGGCAGACCACGTGGTGTACCCCTGTAGTCTTGTGCTCAGACTATCACTGTGGTATGCCCGCGCTGCCAGACACAGCATCCCACAGTTGGTTGGGGGAGATACTTGGACCTTTGACCTCAAAGCTAAAAATTCACCGTCATTACATTCCATGGGGCACGTGGAACCTTGAATGTTAACTCACTTATATCTTTTTTCTTTTAATCATAGTCATTTTATCAAATAAACAGATTTGTGTTTCGTTTGTTTATTTCAAGACTATACTGTCTTAACAGGAACGCATAACTGCATTAGTGTCTTTATGCACTCCTTGGATTTGCAAATGTTTTTGTGAGGTACGGCTTAGAGAAAGACATCAAACATTATCATTGGAAGATGCATACAACCTGACTCTTTTTGTGTATTCATTTAATATTTATAGGTATAAGGCATATAGCTCATAGATGTCTTGGAGGGCACTCTCTTCCATTTGATGTTGATGTTGTTAATTAGTTCACATAGTTGTCTGGTGCAGCGCCGCTGACGGAGTGTCGATGCGTCTGAGTGGGTGGGCTGGGAACTGACGCACGGGGGCCTCCCTTACATTTCCAGGGGTGCATTGGTCCCAAGAACGATATGATCAACATAAATAATAATATATAAAACCAAATTATTGATATATTATCATTATTAATTGGAGAGATTTAAAGATTGGTTCACTCTATAAAATGTAAAAAGCCGGAAAGTAAATCCCTCATTCAAAATGGGTATTGCTTTACAGAGTTTTGAGTTATGTGTTTTGTCTATGTGCACCCCTCTAAACTTAAGTGGTTAACCTGGGTCTGGGGTTCTCTCTACATTCCTATACTGAACCATGAGTATGATGGGCAATCTTCTGTCTATATGCTGACATTGGCAACATTCCTCACATATGTGTCAATTTGCATCTTTCAGAAACGTTTATCGCCTCCGCTAATTAAACAAATATTTTGAGTTGTTTTTTGTTTACGCTGGCTATTCCATTAAGCATGTTCAATATCTTATCTTAAGAGATTTTAGGGACATGTGGTTATTATTTGAAGATAGATATTGCAGTTTGTATATTCTGAGAGCAATACTATTATTATTTGTTATATTGCTCTCAGGTACATGTATATGACATTAAATAAATCTAATTTTAACTATACCTTACACAATGAGCGTGTCTGTTAAGACAAAGCTGGGAAAACATCCCGCCAATTTCCTGACTAATGTTTATGGTAAATTTTATGCAAAATATCTTAAATTTCAGGTCAGCATTCCCACCCATTAAATATGTATTTTTGGAAACTTTCAGATTTATTACATGTACATATATGGATAAAGGGAGGTAGTGACTGGTGTCCTGAATGCTTCTGGTTGTTAATGACTTAATCATATGCATATTATAGTGATAACATTATAATCTGTGTCAACAAACCTCGATTAAATGGGGTTTCGCTATTGACATAAGTGGGTGTAATAATTCCCATCAGTGTGCAAATAACATTGGGTTTTTAAATATATATATATATATATATATATATATATATATATATATATATATATATATATATATATATATATATATATATATATATATATATATATAAAGCACTTTACATAAAGCACTTTACATAAACTTTAAAGCACATAAAGGCACTTTACATAAACTTAAATGTGTCTCCATTGTCATCTTTAAGAAAAGTGTATTTCCATATTGTCAATGCTTTGGTGGTCATTCGAGATTTTGTACAGATCAAGATTGAGATCCCAGATGTATAGCACAGTCTTTGTCCATCATCACAAGCTAGAGCTAATTCTGCATATTGATCTTTGATGTTCTGCTAAATTTTGACTGACACCTAATTGGTCATTCGGTCATTAATCCTGTCCAATCAGATACCTCCTCGCCAAAATAATTCTGATAAATTTTGATTAATATTAGTGATATTAATAGCTGGTCATTTTGCCATATTTCTCGGATACCATTAATATCAATCTCATCACGGAAATGTGAAATGTTTGAAGAATTATAAATACCAGCTGTCACATTGACCTCCCAGAGTACAGAATGACATTGAAATACCTCTGGCTGGCCATATGAATGGTTCCCATTTCTGAAATTGAAACTGAAACTGAAATTGAGCCTTATTTAAATTGGGAAAGCACAATTCTGAAATGTTAGTTTCTCATAATTAGTACATTATTCGTATTTGTCAAAGATTAGTACAAGGCCATCGGCATATACTATAAAATAATTTGCATATCATCTAGTATGAATCTATTGTTTTCAAACAGGTTAGACAATCTTTGGAATAATCATTCAAAACAGGGTCAACAATGGCTGGGACAATCATTCAAAACAGGGTAAACAATGGCTGGGACAATCATTCAAAACGGGCTTAACAATGACTGGGACAATCATTCAAAACGGGTGAAACAATGTCTGAGATAATACTCCCACTTGATTTTATTTTGTAATAAATTTGCATATCATTTAGCATGAATCTGTTGTTTTCAAACAGGTTAGACAATCTTTGGAATAATTATTGTTCAAAATCATAATTCAAACACGGTAAACAATGTCTGGGATAATATTCCCACTTGATTTTGTTTTGTTTACAATTCTGTAAAGTATCACATACTTCAAGATTTATAGAATAAAGGACTTGTGTCCACCTTGTCAAATGCCCTTTCCGAGCCTGGATACCACTTCTCCCATTCGATATAAACAGATGGTGGACTTAATATGTCATCTAAACAAGAAATGTCTTGTCTGAAGCCATTTCAGTCATCAACGTACAGATTATTACTCTCACAACATATGTTTATTCTGTTATCTATTAATGTTGTATCAAGCTTATATATAAAGAGTATACAGCATACATCTTGCTGTTAAAGGAACCTTGGTCTATCAACACATTTTTAGGAATAGATTTAACAAAAGTAGTGCTCCTTTCAGGTGTTTAAACCAGTATTTTATTAATATTATTTGAATGGAACAGTAGATGGGTGGATTTTTTGTTTTTTTAAATATCTTGTTGGGTGGATTATTTGATTGATAATTTTAGTTTTGATATCAAGATGCAGCCCAGAGACAATAATCAGACTCACCCCATAGTGTTTATTGGAGATAAGGTGATAATGTTTTCCATTGGAACTAGGAAATATTCATCAAACAGACCTGAATGTAATATTTTTTTAATACACATGATCATGGTATCCACCCAACTGCAGCAATTTAAGGCTTAACTTATGTACTTTACAAATGTATTATATTTTGTTAAATTCTTCACTTTTTATATTATTATCAGATATCAATATGTCGAAGGTGGATTTATAAAAAAAGGAAAAAAAACCACTTAAATGTTAATTACATTTTGACAAGGTTTATTCAAACATATATTATAACAAAATATGAACTAAATATATCCAGTGATGAACCCCTTAAAAATTTACCTGAAAATACCCCTACCCGGGCTACCCCCTTTCTGAAATGTCATTTTTGGGTGTTTCATACTGAGTTCAGACCATTTTGAATTTCACATTTGAAGGAAAAATCCTGAATTCAGATTATTTCATGAAGACTTTCATCACTGTATATCAGAAGTCTCAGAATTTATATTAAATTTAATAACCTCTCTATACACAAATAAAATGAGGAAAGCAACATCATGGGAAATAATCACTCATCCAGAAACACTGTAACACATTAAAGAGAAGTTGGCAGACTGTTGTATGTTTTTTATTATAATACATCAAAGATAGAACTTTACATATCTATCCCAGGATAACAAATAAAAAAAGTTTAACAAACTTGATTCAGATTCAATTGACAACTGTGTGAGAACCTTTTATATAATTACACAATATGTCTCACACTGATTTTAATACTTAAGTCTGATATAGCTTGCAATTAATCGCATGTGTTTGGTATTCCTGACTTGATGTGGATCAACACATTTCAGTCATATTAACTACTGTTCATCTCACTGCTTCTGCTGCACATGGAATGTTGTCAATTTTGTATCCATTTTCTTCTATTTGTAGTTTCTTGAAAGAAATTACATTTGGTTGTAAAACTCAACCAATTTGTCCATCTCTTCTGGCTGGGATATTTGGGGTGAGGTCACTTGTACTGACAATGAATCTGCCACAGATGCCTACAATAAACAAATAAAAATATCACATTTCTATGTTAAATGCTATTCTGCAGATATCATATTTGTAGATATTGCTGAAAGATTTGACTATCCCCTATCCTTGATTTTGAGGAGCATGTTATTGAAACAAGGCTGTTTTTCTGCACTGTTTGTATATTTTTGTTTTTGTTTGTGTTTGAAAGGGTTGATTGTTAAAATTGCATCTCTATATGTGAGGTTTTGATTAAATGTTCATCTTAATCGACTGAGGTAGTTGCTATGGCTTCTAAAGGTAGATACTGTTTGGTAAATAAGGTACTGTACAAAAAACATTAAAAAATATGAATTATTTGGCATGGATTATTCAGCTCACAGAGCAAATGTTGTCTCCATTTGTCTTATTTACATTGTAGAAAAAACACCTTTCTGGCTAAATTAATGGAATTTAATTTTGTGTTATCATCAATTCTATAATGTTTTTGTCAGATGTGACAAATGATACAGCCTGTAATAGACAAATGATCATTTATGTCTTAATTTGAACTTTCACCATTTTCTTGACATAGGCACTGTATGACTGTTGTTCTTAATCAGCCAAAAGACATTTACATGAAGAATAAAATCAAGATTTGATGTTCACAATCTTTTCAGTGTTTCTATTTTCTCACCTGTTGTACACTGTACTGTTCTGCGATCTGGGCTGTAATCTTCGCAGACATTAATACGCCCCTTGAAGAGCTCCCGAATGGCCACTTCTGACCAAAACCTAGCTGCACTTCTGCACTCAGTTGAGATCCCTGGTCGATAGCTGGCTTAAATAGATTGTTGTAATCAAATATCTGAGTTTTCTGGTGTCGTTCGAGCTTCTTAGACTCGTTTCTTCCCATGGTAAAGTTTGAATAAAATATAGTGCATCTGAAAAACACAAATTATTTATATATATGTAATCTCAGTGCAACTAGAGAGGTAAATTTCTGCAATATCAGACGTTATGGTGACAATCTGTATGTAAACGATCCAGAAAACATCTATTTCATTACCTCTGAGGCATAAATAGACTTTTGGGGTCATTGTCCACCAAGAATTACCTAATGGAGAGCGACATCTAGTGGAGAGTATGCAGAAGTGCATGGAAGCACATAGGACTTTACATTACAGATCTAGGCTGAATGGATGATTATTTTTCATTGCCTAATTTTTTTTCAATGTAAGTGAAAAACTACAAATTTGATGTAAATCACTGATATACAAAAATGACATAGTTGACATACAATACTGGGATGCCTGATATACAATACTAACATCTGTAGACTTAAAACACTGTCCTCAGATATTTGACATACTTGGCACACAATACTGACATACTACACATACGACACTGACATACTACACATACAACACTGACATACTACACATACAATACTGACATACTACACATACAACACTGACATACTACACATACAACACTGACATACTACACATACAACACTGACATACTACACATACAACACTGACATACTACACATACAATACTGACATACTACACATACAACACTGACATACTACACATACGACACTGACATACTACACATACAACACTGACATACTACACATACGACACTGACATACTACACATACAACACTGACATACTACACATACAACACTGACATACTACACATACAATACTGACATACTACACATACAATACTGACATACTACACATACAATACTGACATACTACACATACAATACTGACATACTACACATACAACACTGACATACTACACATACAACACTGACATACTACACATACAACACTGACATACTACACATACAACACTGACATACTACACATACAATACTGACATACTACACATACAATACTGACATACTACACATACAACACTGACATACTACACATACGACACTGACATACTACACATACAATACTGACATACTACACATACGACACTGACATACTACACATACAATACTGACATACTACACATACAACACTGACATACTACACATACGACACTGACATACTACACATACAACACTGACATACTACACATACGACACTGACATACTACACATACAATACTGACATACTACACATACAATACTGACATACTACACATACAACACTGACATACTACACATACAACACTGACATACTACACATACAATACTGACATACTACACATACAACACTGACATACTACACATACAACACTGACATACTACACATACAATACTGACATACTACACATACAATACTGACATACTACACATACAATACTGACATACTACACATACAACACTGACATACTACACATACAACACTGACATACTACACATACAACACTGACATACTACACATACAATACTGACATACTACACATACAACACTGACATACTACACATACGACACTGACATACTACACATACAATACTGACATACTACACATACAACACTGACATACTACACATACGACACTGACATACTACACATACAACACTGACATACTACACATACGACACTGACATACTACACATACAATACTGACATACTACACATACGACACTGACATACTACACATACAACACTGACATACTACACATACGACACTGACATACTACACATACGACACTGACATACTACACATACAATACTGACATACTACACATACAACACTGACATACTACACATACAACACTGACATACTACACATACAATACTGACATACTACACATACAACACTGACATACTACACATACGACACTGACATACTACACATACAATACTGACATACTACACATACGACACTGACATACTACACATACAATACTGACATACTACACATACAACACTGACATACTACACATACGACACTGACATACTACACATACAACACTGACATACTACACATACGACACTGACATACTACACATACAATACTGACATACTACACATACAATACTGACATACTACACATACAACACTGACATACTACACATACAACACTGACATACTACACATACAATACTGACATACTACACATACAACACTGACATACTACACATACGACACTGACATACTACACATACAATACTGACATACTACACATACAACACTGACATACTACAAATACAATAATGACATACTACACATACAATACTGACATACTACACATACAACACTGACATACTACACATACAACACTGACATACTACACATACAATACTGACATTCTACACATACAACACTGACATACTACACATACAATACTGACATACTACACATACAACACTGACATACTACACTGTCCTCAGATATTTTACATATTTGGCATACAATACTGACATACTACACATACTACACTGACATACTACACTTACAACACTGACATTCTACACATACAACACTGACATACTACAAATACAATAATGACATACTACACATACAACACTGACATACTACACATACAATACTGACATACTACACATACAACACTGACATACTACACATACAATACTGACATACTACACATACAACACTGACATACTACACATACAATACTGACATACTGCACATACAACACTGACATACTACACATACAACACTGACATACTACACATACAACACTGACATACTACACATACAACACTGACATACTACACATACGACACTGACATACTACACATACAACACTGACATACTACACATACAATACTGACATACTACACATACAACACTGACATACTACACATACGACACTGACATACTACACATACAACACTGACATACTACACATACGACACTGACATACTACACATACAACACTGACATACTACACATACAACACTGACATACTACACATACAATACTGACATACTACACATACAATACTGACATACTACACATACAATACTGACATACTACACATACAATACTGACATACTACACATACAACACTGACATACTACACATACAACACTGACATACTACACATACAACACTGACATACTACACATACAATACTGACATACTACACATACAATACTGACATACTACACATACAACACTGACATACTACACATACGACACTGACATACTACACATACAATACTGACATACTACACATACAATACTGACATACTGCACATACAACACTGACATACTACACATACAATACTGACATACTACACATACAACACTGACATACTACACATACAACACTGACATACTACACATACAACACTGACATACTACACATACAACACTGACATACTACACATACAATACTGACATACTACACATACAACACTGACATACTACACATACAACACTGACATACTACACATACAACACTGACATACTACACATACAATACTGACATACTACACATACAACACTGACATACTACACATACAATACTGACATACTACACATACAACACTGACATACTACACATACAATACTGACATACTACACATACAATACTGACATACTACACATACAACACTGACATACTACACATACAACACTGACATACTACACATACAACACTGACATACTACACATACGACACTGACATACTACACATACAATACTGACATACTACACATACAATACTGACATACTGCACATACAACACTGACATACTACACATACAATACTGACATACTACACATACAACACTGACATACTACACATACAACACTGACATACTACACATACAACACTGACATACTACACATACAACACTGACATACTACACATACAATACTGACATACTACACATACAACACTGACATACTACACATACAACACTGACATACTACACATACAACACTGACATACTACACATACAATACTGACATACTACACATACAACACTGACATACTACACATACAATACTGACATACTACACATACAACACTGACATACTACACATACAACACTGACATACTACACATACAACACTGACATACTACACATACAACACTGACATACTACACATACAACACTGACATACTACACATACAATACTGACATACTACACATACAATACTGACATACTACACATACAACACTGACATACTACACATACAACACTGACATACTACACATACAACACTGACATACTACACATACAACACTGACATACTGCACATACAACACTGACATACTACACATACAATACTGACATACTACACATACAATACTGCCATACTACACATACAATACTGACATACTACACATACAACACTGACAATCTACACATACAATACTGACATACTACACATACAACACTGACATACTACACATACAATACTGACATACTACACATACAATACTGACATACTTGCAGAGTCTTGTGGCATAGATATCGCCATGGTTACACTCTAGGAGGACTCCCCGGTCCAAGGAGTCAAGGACCTTCTTCACCATGCTTCTCTCCTTCAGTTCCAGAGGCAAGAGATTCCAAGGCGGAGGGAACGAAAAAGGCTCCTTGTCTTCAGGTCCTATAGCCTGCAATATATATAGACAGCCTGTGATACAAAGATAGCCTGTAATACAGACAGCCTGTAATACACAGACAGCCTGTAATACAAGGATAGCCTGTAATACAGACATCCTGTAATACATATAATGTAATATATAGACAGTCTGTAATACACACACAGAGCCTGTAATACACACACAGTCTTTAATGCATAGACAGCATGTAATACACAGACAGCATGTAATACAGACAGCCTGTAATACAGACAGCCTGTAATACATAGACAGCCTGTAATACATAGAGATAGCTTGTAATACATAGACAGCCTGTAATGCACAGACAGCCTGTAATACACAGACAGCATGTAATACACAGCCTGTTATATATAGATAGCCTGTAATACACAGACAGCCTGTGTCACACACGAGGTATACACAACCAAAATTTTTGACAAGATATACAGTAATTTTTATGCCAAGACAGACTACTTATATGTAATATGAGTTTATCTTTAATAATATTGTATTTTAACTCCAATTTGAATTTTGCTATTTTGATTTGTTCATTCTTTAATGGTGGAGCAATTGGTAAGAAAGGTAAAATAACAAAAGTCAACTCACATCAACTACCAACCATACAATGATTTAACAAAATAGTTGTTGGTTCAATATTTTTGGTCTCAATAATAGATTATGGATGTATAACTGTAAAATGACCAACCTGTTGAGCTACGTCTACAGTGGCAATCTGTCTAATAACATGGTCAGCATCGCCATAAAATATACGACATCCTTGTGGACGACAGGAATACATATCTTCAGCTACCTCTTCTTTGTATTGTAATATGACATGCATCTCATAGTCTAAAAGTTAACAAAAGATTACACACAAATGAATATTATTTCATAAAAATTGATAAAAATGCTCTGTTGAATTGCATTATTTGAGTATTTTCTCGACAATCATTTAATGTACTGATTGATAATGCCAAATAAACTTAAAAGCTGCTTTTCACTAGAGATCATTACTATTTCAAACAGTAGGCAAGAGTAGTCAATAAGTTATGTTCATGCTAAGACTATTCCAAACAGTAGGCAAGAGTAGTCAATAAGTTATGTTCATGCTAAGACTATTCCAACCAGTAGACAAGAGTAGTCTATAAGTTGCAAGAGTAGTCCATAGGTTATGTCCATGCTAATACTATTTCAAACAGTAGGCAAGAGTAGTTAATAAGTTATGTTCATGCTAAGACTATTCCAACCAGTAGACAAGAGTAGTCATTAAGTTATGTTCATGTTAATACTATTCCAACCAGTAAACAAGAGTAGTCAATAAGTTGCAAGCGTAGTCCATAAGTTATGTCCATGCTAATACTATTTCAAACAGTAGGCAAGAGTAGTTAATAAGTTGTGTACATGCTAATACTATTTAAAGCAGCAGGCAAGAATAGTCAATAAGTTGCCTACCTTGTGGCACTGAGGCAGAGGACAAGGCCATTAGCTGAACATCAGAAGGTAGAGTCACCACGGGAGCTCCTATGTGCAAATCATGCCTGGCATTAGCTGTAGAGGGCAGCACTGGGAGGGTCACCACAGATGCACCAGGGGGCAGTGCATCACTTGAAGGTGGTACAGGGAAAGTGGAAGTCAACTCAGTCGTCACAACAGGTAACGTTATATCTTTATGTATTTGAAGTTTAAGTCCACCACCCTCTGCTGGAACTACCTTTAGATATTTTGGATCAAAGGCCTGAAGATTTGGATTGGCAGGAAGATCTTCAATCAGTGTAAAAGTTTGCATTTGAGGTGATTGATTATGAATTGTTTGGTTTGTTGCTCCTATATGTGTTGTATGTAATTGAAACATATCATTTGTTTCTGAAAATAATATAAAATAAATAAACATGAATACATATCTAAATTTTATCAATGCTTTGTAAAATTTCTCAGTTTGATGAAACAAATTGCTTTTTAAACTCTGAATAAATAATGACATTTAAAAATAAAAAAAGTTGCCCAGATTGGCAAATAGAATTTTTAAAAATAAATTGTTTTAATATTGTATTGAGGTAACCAGAAACACATTTTCAATAGCCCACAAGGCTATATTGATTGTAGTATTATTTTAATTCTATTTCAATTTTCAACACGCCACTTGGCTGAAATAGCTCAACTGAGAGAGAGTTCATCTTGAGGCTCAAGGATTACAGATTCCAATCTTAGACGGTTACTATTAATGCAGATATTCTCTAGTATGCGTGATTTAAAAAAACCTTTTCTCCTAACAACGAAAAAAATGGAAATAGTGCATATATATATATATATATTATTGCAGTTATTGCAGCATATCTTACGTGATTGGTCGTGGGGCTGTTGCGGTTGGGTCTGTATCTGGGTCAGTGATATATCTTTGTCCATACTTGGCATATTGGTCAGGGACAGGTTTTGACCTCCCATATCTTGCAGCAGTTGATTGCTGGACAGGTTCTTTAGATCGTTGGGCAAACTGGACAGTGGGTCACTCACATTATTCGGCAGACTGGGCAGACTGGGCAGACTGGACATCTCCACATCACCTTAAAAATAGGCAAAATTAAAATTACCCTTTGAATCAGTCACTAATTGAAAAACTTATAAATTTAACTTTAATAGTACAGCATAAAACCGGTCAAATCAAATTATTTTCACAGTAGATTAAGCAAGATTTCCACAATTTTTTTTAATGTGATCATTATGAGAAATGCACACAACAGAATGAAGCAAGGGTTCACTTCTGAAAAATGCAAACTCTACAATTATAGGCACTTTATACAATAGAAATACTGAGCATACTGCAATATCAACCATTCACAGTTGGATATGACACCTATACTTGAGGATTCCAGGGTGGGAAGGAGGATTTGTTTCACTAAAATGAATCACTGAATGTGGGTAAGGCAAACAACAGTACTATTTGCAAGACCTTGATGTTAAATTGTTCAGTAGCAGAACAATATACTAGACACAGAGGAGTATTATCCACTGGGAAATTCTCACTAAAAACATATGAGAGGACAACTTTTTGACACATTGATTGTTTCAAAGGAGAGTTAAAGGAATACTATCCAATGAAAAGTTTCCAAAAATAAAATATATGAGAGAACAACTTTTTTGATACAACTTTTTTACATACAAGATGGTTAGAGGAATAATTTCTGCTGGAAAGTTTCAAAATAAATCAAATGAGAGGACAACTATCCTGACACACTTGAATGTTGTAGAGGAGAGTTATTTGTGTTGGTGGATGAGGGTGGAGGGGCGGTCGATGTTTGACCCGAGTGATGATACATCCTCCATTGACATGCCCATTCCCAGTATGTATACTCCTCATACGTGTACACATGCTCACTGCCACTTGTCTGTGTCCGGTCTGTCAGCAGTCCAAACATACACACAAAGCTAGGTTAGCCAGGGCATCAGACATCTTGCAAGCCTATCTTGAGAAGCTTTTTTATATTTTACATAACTATGATTTGTTTATTCAATCTTTTGCCATCCTTATACCCTTCAGAATCCCGGCCAATTTTACTAAATAAATATATTAATGCCAGAAATGTTCACATGTCCAACTCCAAGAGGATAATGATAAGAATGATAAAAAACACCTGAGAAAATGGAAAGCTGTTATGCAGGTCTACAAAGAGATAAGCCATGATTGTCTCAGGATGAAAATCTGGACCTTACAGAATATAACCATTAAGGTCACTGTGTCAATGTATTTGGTCAAATATATCCATCATCTAGTGGGGATGAGAAAAAAAATAAGAATGTATTTGGTCTGTTACATCTAAAATATGATGCTTATGGTTTGACCTCTAAGAAAAACAAGGTTGTTTTCATTATTTCTCAATCTACCCAAGTTCAAAACAGTAACCCTAAAGTGTTTTTTTTACTTTCTGGGCAAAAACACATATTTTTAAAGTTATAATTCCATCATTTTCAATATATTTGATCACTTTATACATAAAATGAAAAAAATAAAATAAAAATCTGTGCTATTTTTTCAGGGTATGTTATTGGAAACAAGGTTAGCATTTCTTTGGCCTTATATGCATGGTTTAAGAGATTATATTACCGGTACTCATTACATGGTTTAAGAGATTATATTACCGGTACTCATTACATGGTTTAAGAGATTATATTACCGGTACTCATTACATGGTTTAAGAGATTATATTACCGGTACTCATTACATGGTTTAAGAGATTATATTACCGGTACTCATTACATGGTTTAAGAGATTATATTACCGGTACTCATTACATGGTTTAAGAGATTATATTACCGGTACTCATTACATGGTTTAAGAGATTATATTACCAGTACTCATTACATGGTTTATAAGATTATATTACTCATTGCATGGTTTAAGAGATTATATTACCGGTACTCATTACATGGTTTATAAGATTATATTACTCATTGCATGGTTTATAAGATTATATTACTCATTACATGGTTTATAAGATTATATTACTCACCTGAAGTTGTTGACTGCTCAAACTGGTCCACTGTCTGTGGCACTGCTGAACCCTGCAAATAATAGAGTGCAAAATATAGAAATAAATATTTTTTTAAAATGTATTATTATCCTTCCAAATCAGCTGTTTGTTTGTGCTTACCATCATAGAGTCCTCATCCATAGGAATCTGGTCAGGGGTGGTTATGGTGGCACTGGCACCCGGCCTGCACACTAAATAATGTAACACACAGAATATACCGTATTTACTCGTGTATAAGTCGAGGTTTTTTTCCAAAAACTCTTAGTTAATGTTTAGGGGGTCGTCTTATACACGAGAGCAGTCTTATACTCGAGTATTTACGGTAAAACGTAAATACGGTAAAACGTAAATATGATGTTCATATTTTCGAAATAACGAATATCAGACGTAGCAGATTGATTTTAATTGCGTTTTAAATGATAAATAAAGGTATTTACCCAATATTATCACAAAACGTAATACGATGTACGTGACGTCCTTTATCTTAGCGTCTGGGTGCCCACGAGACAAAAGTGGAGCGGCCAACATGTCAAATTGAACTTTCATATCCGTAGCTGATCGATTTTAATTGCGTTTTAAATGATAAATAAAGGTATGTACTTAATATTATCACAATTACGTCGAGAATGTCTCCACATCATTGATTTTAGCCTCAAAACAAAGCGTTTTCATTACCGTATTTACTCGTGTATAAGACGAGGTTTTTTTACAAAAACTCTTAGTTAATGTTTGGGGGGTCGTCTTATACACGAGAGCAACCTGTGGACGAGGATTTACGCCCAAAAATTACGGCACTATGAGCTTTCATTACGAACATTCTTATTTTCGAAATAACGAATATCGGCCATAGCGGATCGGTTTAACAGTCTTATACTCGAGTAATTACGGTAAAACGTAAATACGATGTTCATATTTTCGAAATAACGAATATCAGACGTAGCAGATTGATTTTAATTGCATTTTAAATGATAAATAAAGGTATTTACCCAATATTATTTCGAAACACTTTGTTTTGACTTTGTTCTCACTGATTCCAATTATCAGCGTTCACAGTTTTGCATTTCGTCATTGTCTCCACTGCTTTGAGTCGTGTCTTCCCTTTTTGGCAGAAATGCTTTCACCCGTGGATCGATTTTAATTGCGTTTTAAATGATAAATAAAGGTATATACATAATATTATCACAAATTACGCTTTGCAGGTCGAGAACAGAAGAAAACCATCCATTATTGCGCAATATATTAACAATCGTTTTCGCGCTAAAAACAAGAGCCTCTTCCCGTCACTTTCAAAATTCCGACCACGTGTTACGTTGAGTCGTGTCCTACCTTCTTGACAGAAATGCTTTCACCCGTGGATCGATTTTAATTGCGTTTTAAATGATATATAAAGGTATTTACTTAATATTATCACAATTACGCTTCTCAGGGCATCAAAACAAAGCGTGTTATAAACGATAATATTCAACCACGTGTAGACAGTAGTCCGCTTGTCCGATATTTGCTTTCACGCTAGTATTGCGTAATGCATGTTAAATTGATGGATGGTTTTGTTCTGTTCTCGACCTTCAAAGCGTATTTTGTGTTTATATTGGGTATATGCTTTTATTTATCATTTAAAACGCCTGCAAAGTCAATGATCACATGACTTGTGAGTCACGTGGCCAATCGATCCGCTACGTCACGGACATCGTATTTACATTTTACTTTTACTTCTATGTCTATTAAAATTAAAATTATTATTCAATTATATCACACAATTCAATTCTGCCTTTGATGTCTTCCCATTCTGTGGCGTGAAAATTAGTAAAATTTCACTGATACCAATTAAACGCAATTAAAATCGATCCACGTGTGAAAGCATTTCTGTCAAAAGGGAAGACACGACTCAAAGCAGTGGAAACAAAGACGAAATGCAAAACTGTGAACGCTGATAATTGAAATCAAAGTCAAATCAAAGCATTTCGAAATAATATGTTTTAAATGATATATAAAGGTATTTACCCAATATTATCACAAATTCGCTTTGCAGGTCAAGAACAACAAAACCATCCATTCATTTAACATGCATTACGCAATACTAGCGTGAAAGCAAATATCGGACAGGCGGACTACTGTCTACACGTGGTTGAATATTTCTTTGTGTATTAACACGCTTTGTTTTGATGCTAAGATCGATATAAACAATAATAATTAAAAGCGATATAATGAATATCATTGGCTTTATAATACACAAAGAAATATTCTCCCACGTGTTGGTTTTGATGCTATTAAGGACGTCACGTACATCGTATTACGTTCTACATCGTGGAGAAATTCTTGCGAAAAATAATTTGTGATAATATTGGGTAAATACCTTTATATATCATTTAAAACATATTATTTCAAAATGCTTTGTTTTGACTTTGTTTTCACTGTTTTCAATTATCAGCGTTCACAGTTTGCATCTCGTCATTGTTTCCACTGCTTTGAGTCGTGTCTTCCCTTGTTGACAGAAATGCTTTCACACGTGGATCGATTTTAATTGCGTTTTAAATGGATTGATGGTTTTGTTCTGTTCTCGAACAATTTATGATAATATTGGGTAAATACCTTTATTTATCATTTAAAACGCAATCAAAAAGGGAAGACACGACTCAAAGCAGTGGAGACAATGACGAAACGCAAAATCCGGTAAATTCTGTGGCAAATCTGCAAAGTCAATGATCACATGACTTGTCAGTCACGTGGCCAAACGATCCGCTACATCGCGGACATCGTATTTACGTTTTACTTCTATGTCTGTTAAAATTATTATTTAAATATATCGCACAATTCAATTCTGCCTTTGATGTGGTGTGAAAATTAGTAAATTTTCACTGATACCAATTATCAGCGTTCACAGTTTGTTTCCACTGCTTTGAGTCGTGTCTTCCCTTGTTGACAGAAATGCTTTCACACGTGGATCGATTTTAATTGCGTTTTAAATGGATTAATGGTTTTGTTCTGTTCTCGAACAATTTGTGATAATATTGGGTAAATACCTTTATTTATCATTTAAAACGCAATTAAAATCGACCCGCTACGTCTGATATCCGTTATTTCGAAAATATGAACATCGTATTTACGTTTTACCGTATTTACTCGTGTATAAGACTGCTAAGATCTTATATCGTAAGCATATTTAAGTTTCACTTTTAAAATGACCGCCAAGCTTCAGCTGAAGCTTGAATGGTAGCAGAGCCGATATGTCAAGAAAAACCAACTCGTCTTATATTCGGAAATTGTTTTTTTTAAGCAAAATAACCTCAATTTTGGGGGTTCGTCTTATACACGAGTCGTCTTATACACGAGTAAATACGGTATTTATCATTTGAAATGCAATTAAAATCGATCCGCGTGTGAAAGCATTTCTGTCAACAAGGAAGACGCGACTCAACTCAACACGTGGTCGCAATTTACATGATATTTACATTTTACTTCATGGATAAATTCTCGATTGTGATAATATTTGGTAAATACCTTTATATATCATTTAAAACATATTATTTCGAAATGCTTTGTTTTGACTTTGTTCTCACTGATTTCAATTATCAGCGTTCACAGTTTTGCATTTCGTCTTTGTTTCCACTGCTTTGAGTCGTGTCTTCCCTGTTGACAGAAATGCTTTCACACGTGGATCGATTTTAATTGCGTTTTAAATGATAAATAAAGGTATATACATAATTACGCTTTGCAGGTCGAGAACAGAACAAAACCATCCATTATTGCGCAATATATTAACAATCGTTTTCGCGCTAAAAACAAGAGCCTCTTCCCGTCACTTCCGCCTTTCAAAATTGCGACCACGTGTTGCGTTGAGTCGTGTCTTCCCTTCTTGACAGAAATGCCTTCACACGTGGATCGATTTTAATTGCGTTTTAAATGATAAATAAAGGTATTCACCCAATATTATCACAAATTATGCTTCGCAGGTCGAGAATTTATCAATGAAGTAAAACGTAAATATCATGTACGTGACGTCGCGTTAATTCACGTCCGCAACACGAGGAGAAGCCAGGGATCCATCATTGCACAATATATTAATATTTCAATACGCCAAAAATAAGAGCTTGTCCCCGTCACTCCTGCTTTTTAAATGACGACCTCGTATTGCGTAATGCATGTTAAATGGATGAATGGTTTTGTTCTGTTCTCGACCTGCAAAGCGTATTTTGTGTTTATATTGGGTATATACTTTTATTTATCATTTAAAATGCAATTCTGCCAAATCTGCAAAGTCAATGATCACATGACTTGTGAGTCACGTGGTCAATCGATCCGCTACTTCACGGACATCTTATTTACGTTTTACTTTTACTTCTATGTCTATTAAAATTATTTATCATTTAAAGTTATTTACCCAATATTATTTCGAAACGCTTTGTTTTGACTTTGTTCTCACTGATTCCAATTATCAGCGTTCACAGTTTTGCATTTCGTCTTTGTTTCCACTGCTTTGGTCGCGTCTTCCTTGTTGACAGAAATGCTTTTTCAAGTAAAATAACCTCAATTTTGGGGGGTCGTCTTATACACGAGTCGACTTATACACGAGTAAATACGGTAGGTCATAATCATTTCAATCAATGGCAGGTTAACATGTTTTTACTAAATGAAACATGACAACTTATTTTCTTTAAGAGAAACTAAAACTCATTTTTGAGTTCATATGATGTGAGTTTTGGAGAAAATAGGTTGTTGTAGTTTTTTAAGGTAATGGTGACATTTATATAGAGCTGATTCTGGAGAATGTCAGTTCATAGCACTTGACAGTATCTGGCTGGGGTTCGAACCAGGAATCCCTGGGTGTCTTGGCGAATGCTCTACCAATTAGTCTGGTAAGATCACTGAGGTAGACATTTACCTGCCATTCGTGGCACAAACTGGAACACTTTGTACGGTTGGTGGCTGTCTTGGTTGTGGAGCTCTTTCCTTTCCTTGATATCTGGAGCTTTGTTCATGGCACACCTCAGTCTGGTTTTCCAGGTGGCATACTCTGTCTTGTCCTGGCCTTCACGATATCTTCCGGTATGCTTGGCCCATTCCTGCAGAAGAAACAAGCAAGGTTATTTATATGCATATAAACCATCACAATCAGTTCTTTGGAATGATCTTGTCTGCAGGTTCAAGTGGTCATGAGCGTGTAGATCTTTCTATTTTTCACAATATCTAAAATTTCATGCCAATAGAATGACAACTTTGCTGGTATATTTTGCCAGCTTAGCCAAAAAGTCATTGGCATGGTCGAACAGGGGCACAAACATGGGCATATTCAAACAGGGGCATGGTCGAACAGGGGCACAGTCAAACAGGGGCACAAACAGGGGCATAGTCAAACAGGGACATGGTGAAATAGGGGCACAGTCAAACAGGGACATGGTGAAACAGGAGCACAGTCAAACAGGGGCACATTCAAACAGGGGCATGGCCAAACAGGGTCAAGGTTTAACAGGGGCACTGTCAATCAGGGTCAAGGTTTAACAGGGGCACAGTCAAACAGGGGCATGGCCAAACAGGGGCACAGTCAAACAGGGGCATGGCCAAACAGGGGCACGGTCAAACAGGGGCATGTCCAAACAGGGGCATGGTCAAACAGGGGCACAATCACACAGGGGCACAATCAAACAGGGGCACAGTAAAACATGGGCACAGTCAAACAGGGGCACAGTCAAACAGGGGCACAATCAAATAGGCACTGTCAAAGAGGGGCACAGTCAACAGGGGCACAGTCAAACAGGGGCACAAGCAGCATGTAATACGCACCTTAAACAGCTGGCCATCTTGTGGATTCCAGTCTTGTTTGCCACCGTGTTTCCAGGGTATCTTGAACACTGCTGCTTCTTCATCAACCCATTCCACACCAGGGATTTGCCCACTGTGTATCTTGGACTTCAACCACGGCTTTAATCTCTGTCGGTTTTCAGACATTTTCCTTCAACAGAAATGATAGAGATGATTAAGATCAATAATAAGAATGCTCCACGCAGAGGAGGCCTTCAGTTTGTAGAGTGGGGAATAGGTGACCAGACAAGTTTCCACTTTAGTTAGTCTCTTCAGTGGTATTCTCTCAAAACTCGAAATTTGGCTTGTATGTATATGGATTTTTTTTGCTTGTCCACCTGGACAAGTCACTAGGTGTGTTCTCATTGATCAAGAGGATTTATCCAAACATGCAATGTATGTTTAAGAGCCGGTTGATTTTAACCCGCAGAGGCTGGGATGGAACTGAAAACCCCAGAGCCTGATTTAGGGAAATATTCTATCATTATTGGTACCCTGATTTAGGACTAGCTGAAATTTGGTACCCTGATTTAGGACTAGCTGAATTTTTGATACCCTCATTTAGGGATGATACAGAAGGAGATTTGGAAAAGGGGATTGTGATCCCTGTTTTAGGGAGAAATTTGAAAAACAGTACCCTGTTTTAGGGAAAATGATAAAATATCTTAACCCGTCTTAGGGAAAATATCAGCTAAAAGGACCCTATTTAGCCCAGCTTTTTGAAAAACAGCACCCTGTTTTAGGGAAAATGATAAAATATCTTAACCCGTCTTAGGGAAAATATCAGCGAAAGGGACCCTATTTAGCTCAGCTTCCCCGGTAACGCTGACTACGCCGGGTACCCCCCCCCCCCCCCCCCCGGGTCTAAGAGCCAAGATAAAATCTTCAAAATACTTACATAACTATCTTCCTTTTGTTTTCACAACTGCATACATATTTAAATCATTTCTGCACGTGTATTATTTGCGGAGATATTAAGGTGAAATCTTTAAAACTATAATCAACATCTTGTTAAATCGTTTGCAATTACGGCAGTCATTTTCGGAGCCAAAACTCAGTAAAATCTTTTATTACATGTTACTTTCTTTCTCCTGTTCTCACGATTTCATAAAAATTTTAATAATTTCTGTAAGTGTAACAATATTTCCAAGGTTTGAAACCCTTAGAATTAAATTAACATCTTGTTAAATCATTCGCAATTACGGCAGTCGTTTTCAGAGCCAAAATTCAGTGAAATATTCTTAGAACACATATAACTGTCTTCCTCTTATTCTTACAACTTTATACATATTAAATATTATTATGTCCAAAGTTATTAATGTGAAATCTTTAAAACTATAATGAATATCTTGCTTCGTGGTTCGCAAATACGGCAGTTATTTTTGGAGGCAAAACTTCAATCTTTTTATAACATACACAATTGTCTTCCTCTTGTTCTCACGATTTCACACATACTTAAATCATTTCTGTAAGTGTATTATTAACCCAGAAGTCAGGTGTATGCAAAACAAGTGGAAATTGAAAAAACAATGTATGATCCTCGTTGACATAATATCAGTCCGGAGCTGGTTTCAATACTATCAATATACCTGGAAGATATTTTCTTAATTGTGTTTCTGTCTATATTAATGTAGACATATAATACCGGTGTAAGTATAATACGATAAGTAGCAGCCCTAATTGAACTAAGAAGGCAGACAACTGAATATCTGTCTGGAGCAAATATGACATAATATGATCAAATCGGTTGTCTCCATCTTTTACCTTGGTTTCCTGGTTTTGACTGTGGGTTTCTGTTTAGGTCTTGCCATGAGCGAGGGTTTTGATTCTGTTTCTGTTTTCTCAGGACACTTTATCTCAGTTTCCCAGTTTCCAGTTCCAGTTTCCCTGTCGATTTCTTCACATTCCCGTAAAGCGCCACCTCCCGTGTCCTTTGAAGTTCCCGCTGAGCTACCGAGCCTATCAAACATGTTCCTGCAATGTGCCTTTCTCTCTATTTGCACTCCAGACGCTGTGTTATGTAATGGACTCGCATTTTCTGTTTTCTGTTCAATATATCTATCATCAATGAGTACCTCATGGCCTCCCGGTGACCTCCGTTGACCCTGCCCCCCTTCCGTTTTCGGTGTGGATGACCCACTCGGTGAGCTAGGTCGCTTAGCAGATTCTTTAACTTTGCTCTGCTGTGTATCGTGTCCATCTGCTGTGCCTTTTGTATCTGTTATTTCACTGAAGGCATCCCACACGTTCCTTGTGTTACCTCTTGTTTGTATGCCTCTGGATGGAGGGTGAGGGCCGGTCCTAGTGCCCCCTGGCGTCACCATACGCTCTGACCTCCGCATGTATTTAGTCTTGGGACCTCCTCCTTTATCCTCGCTGTTTGCTGTTGATCTCCTTTTACTCATTATTAATATGTTGTAATTTCTTTTTATAAAATAAATATCTAATCCAAACATCGAGTGAGGTACTTGTGTCTAACGCCCTGTAGGGCTATGTCAACGTATTCATGTCGGTAAAATTTCACATCAAATTCATGTCGAGTCTCATGCAAGTTTGGTGCAAGATTTCTTATGCAAAATGAAACAAAACCTTTCCATTTTAATGTATTTCAAAATGCAACTGATGATACATAGTTTAGCGCCATTTCCATAGAACCAATGAAAAACGAGGATGAAGATGTGAAACCGAGAGACAGACAAAAAGGACAACTAGTCACTCTGCTCAGTTTCGTGTATGAATCATTATTTTCTGTCAAAAAATGCAATGTGTTCAGACGACTGTGAAATCACAGAAATCAGCAAATCTCAATATACCACGGACCACAATAATTGACCACTCCCACAAAACCGATAGTCTGGGGAATTCCCGAGGATACCCGATCAGAATGTCGTGGGGGATTTGTCCTCAGTTCTGGTATCCTGTGGTAGGATGCACTTTATAAACGTCGGGAAGAAGAAGCTAGAGTTACCTGGTGCCGCACACAAAGTTCTGATAGTCAGAAACTCTGCAGATACTTACACAGGACTGGATGTCAGATCTGTATTAAGGTAAACTTCTGACAGTTAACAACTCCACTTATACTTACACAGGACTGGATGTCAGATCTGTATTAAGGTAAACTTCTGACAGTTAACAACTCCACTTATACTTACACAGGACTAGATGTCAGATTTGTATAAAGGTAAACTTCTGAAAGTTAACAACTCCACAGATACTAACTCAGGACTAGATGTCAGATCTGTATAAAGGTATGAACAATTTTAACCAGACTTACCACAAATGCCAAAACAAACATTGAGGTAATTATTAATTATAACATATCATGCGATTTATTTCTGTAGATTTTGGCAAACTTGTGTCCCTTTGCAATGTACCTTTGAAATTTAATACTAAATTATTTGTTTTGTCTTTTTTTCAGTCAAAGAGATCTTTGGTGTAAAATGATACTTGTGAGGTGAACAAATACTAACCATTCTAAAAGTTTTTAAATACATCAAATAATTTGACCAAGAACTGGCAAACAAAACCATGGCACAAAAATATTCATATGGTGCACCGTGTATGTATATTTACCATTTGAAAAAGAGTTTAAGGACCATTACTAATTAGTCAAACAAATTATTTCAGGAATAAATTTATAATAAAATAGCAAATAGTTTATGAATTTCATGAATTCATTGCCGAAAAAAATTCAAAATAAATACTAAAGGAAAGACAATGGTAAATCATCTACGTGATATTTAGGATTTAATATTGAAAGCTCACTTAATGTTTGGCAAATAGGACTCTTCTGTAATGTCTCATAAAAATTAAATAATTTTCAAATCTAAGTTATTATCATGTCATTCACAAAAGGATACTAATTATAAATATTCATTTAATTACAATGGACAATTTATTTTAGGATATCGTAACGTTAATTATATCCTCCAAATTAAGGCGGGGTCCCGATGGAATTTAACACTTTATACACTTGACCTAGGGTTATGGACATATGTATTCAGGATTAATGAACAAAAAAGGATATTGAGGGAACAATCTTGCTATGAATGGATACGATAAAACCTGTGGGCAGAGATGTGTTAAATGTCTCTGCTGTGGGACACAAGCTTTCTGATATATTACTTGGAAATATATTCTGCACTTTATCGGTAAGGCTTTTTGTATAGTAAGATTAATTCTAACTCCTTAAAGCGAAAACTTCGAGATAAAGCTCTTCTTCGGACGGTATAAAATGGGATTAAATCAGCAATGATATGCCATAAGCAACCTGTCTATATCAATCTACCCACATGAGAACCTCTATAATCGTCATAACAAGGTCAACTGATTTGAATAACAATTGCCAACTTACTATGGAATTGTGAACTTTCGATCCAAACAAACTTCAAGTGGCACTATTATTAAGTCTGTAAAACACCCACATGGCCATTGTTTTAAAAACAAGTCTCTTGTGAGATTTAAAAGCGAATGTACATTAAATAGAAGGTATCAGGTATCACCAAACAAACTAATTAAGTGATACAGTCTACAGACATATTCTCCCAATGGACAGTGGAACACGGAGCTGTCACTAAATGTAGACATTGTCACAGTCTGATTTCTTTATAACACACACCAGTAAGAAATGATTAAAGTCAAAGGATTTTTTATAGTTTTTGCATGATATCTTATTATGAAGAGATCACGGTGATTGCGGTTGATCTGCAAGCAAGATGATCGCGGCCTGTCAAAATGACACACATTCTACGTGCACTTCCCTGAAACCAACTTCACAAAATCATCCAAAATGCAAGGCTACGACGTCTATGATTTATGATTAAATAAACTTCAACATCCTCACCTTATGTATTGCTGTCCTACGAGATTTAATCCGAATCATATTTGTTGAGAAAACATATTTTACATTCTCATATCAATTTTCATCGCTTGGTCGGGGAAAGCCTTGGGATGTGAAAACTCTGGGAAAGCCCAAGTTATAAATAGTAACTAGGTCAGGTCATGAACTTTCGATATCTCTACGTCACGGTTAGATGTGAATTGAGGATTCCCAGCAAGTGGTATTTTATGTTTGTATAATTTGACAGACAGCTGCATATGTGAGAGATAGCTGTATATATGAGATAGCTGTACAAGTGAGAGAGATAGCAACACAAGCAAAATATTGCAACCCCTCCCCACCGAAGGCATTTGTTTTTAATCAAATAAGTACCTCAGGCTGGGAGGAATAGCTGTATTACACACCGCTGTTGCTATCTCTCACTTGAGTACCTGTCTGTCATTTGGGTACCTATCTCTCAATTTTGTAGCTGTCCCTCAAATTTGTAGATGTCTCGCACTTCTGTTGCTATCTCCAGAGATATTTAAACAGTGTTAAATATCTCTGCTATCTCTCATTTATCAGATGGGGCCATTAGCAAAAAGGGTCACAAAATAATGTGACGGGAAATCGTCACAAAATATCGTGTGGTAAATTGTGTGACACATAGACGTCACAAAATCCACCTCTGGCACCGAAAAATAATTCATGTAAAATCACACATAAGTGTCAATGACGGCACATATTACTAATACCTCAGTCACATTTGCGCCGATTTCAGTAAAGATGCCCGGCCGATGGGTATTTTTTACAAAATCGGCAGGCATTTCAGATTGCCGTGCGGGCACCGGGAGATCATCTGCCACAATTGGGCATCTTTAAGACGTCGGGCGGGTCATCGGGAACTTTTATCTTGAACATAAAAGTTGCCGGCGTTTCCCCGATGTCTTATCAGCAAATATCATCTTAAAGTGCACGGCAGGGTCCCGGCAGTGTCCCGCAGGGACATCGGCAGATTATCTTAGGGCTGCCGGTGGCATCGTGCGGTGAAAATAGGATTATATTTATTTCATGTGTTCATAGACCATCGTCAGATGATCGCACGGGCTCCCTGCGATATATCATAGACGTCTTTAAGATGTCTTTCAGACGTCTGTCAAATGAGACAGACGTCTTTAGGATGTCTTTCAGACGTCTGTCAATGATTCAGACGTCTTTAAGATATCCTGCAGACGTCTGTGTCATTCAGTCTTGCACGTGCCGTGCGGTGCCCTTTAATAATGTGACCACAGCTACGGCATATCTGAGATTGTTGCTGATAAACTCCCCGGCGCCCGGCAGACTGTGAAGTCGGCCGATTGTTACTGCCCGGCCGGCGCCCGGTGCAAATGTGACTGAGGCATTAGAGACCCCTTGAATACGGAATCGCTAGGAAAAAAAGGAACCCAATTTAAATTTTCTGGTGGTGTAGCTCTAAGAATGTGATGTGTGTGCGTCACATATTTGAAAATTGATGCTTGCCGTGTGAAGATAGTTTACATATAAATCACTAGCTGGTGCTTTGATTTTATAAGCTCATTTTGTCAGATACTGCAAGCCAAATTGTGCATTATAAGGTTTACGGTGAGATGTTAAATAAGAAATTTTCATTTGAATATATTTTCAAAACATATTTGTTTTACACACATGTATGTGTGCATTCAACGGGTTAATAAAGATACAGCATGCTGTGAAAGATGTAAAAGATAAGTCTCGCAGTGTCTCGCAGTCTCGCAGCACAATGGGAATACAACTATGCAATAATAATAATAATAATAATAATAATAATAAAATATTTTTATAGCGCTATTCCAGACTATGTCTGCTCATGGTGCTGTAATAGGTAATGCTTTCTGTAGAGGTGAGTCTTTAGTTTTGTTTTAAAATTGTCAACTTTTTGGCAGTTTTTCACCTCAAGGGGCAGGGCATTCCAGAGTTTGGGCGCATGTGCCATAAAAGCCCTACCCCCATACGTTTTCATATTGGTTTTAGGGATGTTATATTCATTGTTCTCATTAGATCTAAGCGTGGGCCAAATTGCTCCTTTTCAAATTACCATCCATGTAAAATCACATATGACATTGGCTTCCTCTGAACACATATTCCAATCTCAAAAGGGGTATTTTTTTTAAAGGCCCTTAATGGTAATACGGCAAGGTCAATAGCTAAGAGAGAGCTGACCACAAATAAGAAGTGGCACCATCATAAAGTGTCAGTCCTCAAAAAATAAGATTTGAAATGCACATGTGTGTGTTAATGTAAGTGCTAAAATAGGGGCTTTAATTTATCTACTTAAGTATGCCAAAATATTTAAAATGCCATGAGTTCTTTATGAAGTGGATTATTGCCGAATACCTGCATATTTACACCAGTAAATATTTCACCCTTCATTTGAATTATTGAAGTTTTAAGATCTTGAAGGTGACTTATCATCCAGGTGTTTGCCCAGCCAAATGCTCACATTTCTAAATTAAAATGATACAATTATATGATTATACAAGCTCAAATAGTTGTCATTGTTCAACCAAAGTGTTGCTCACTTATATAAATATGTTTTCAATGTTATCATAATCATAAAATCGATGTAATCCTGACCCAGGAAAATAAAATAACATTGTAACATTCCACAAAACCACAAGGAGAGAAGTGGGGAGCAAGTGGCAATGTGGGTAACTCGAGGCTGTCAGCATTATAAAATTTGTTTCTGTCATGATAAAACTAGAAGTAAAAAAATGACAAAAATGAGTTTTGATGCAATTGCAATGCATTTCCTACTCATCTTATATAATTGAAATTAACAGTAGAATATAGTGAGATTAATATTGGTGTACATTTCAAGTATCTCTTTCAATAGCAAAATTATATATGGGAAACATGACTTTTGGCTAAGCCTTTCTCAGCAAGTTAGCCTGACCAAGCCTTTGTTGCAAATAAATATATCTGAGTACCTAACCACATCAAAGTGTCAAAGCGGCCGCTAAAGTACAAACGTGAAGTTCTTATGATATTAGATATAAAATATTTAACATATTCAAAAATATCTACAAAAGACTAGGTTTAATCACCTTTTAAAAATTGTGGCATTGTCTTATATTGCGAGAGATGAATATTGATAACTCAGGATTGTTCTAAACATGCCTAGCAAGCATGTCTAACTGGCCATTAGGTTCTCATAATTTGTTAAATTATAAATACAGCACTACACCTCTTACAAAGCCACACGTTCATTTAGTAGGTCAGAGATAAAAATGATTTATCCATTTTAAACAGGGAATTTATTGTCTTTTTTTAAAAACATATTTATCGATATCCCAGATGTTAACATCGGATAATATATCTTTGTGCTTTTTAAAAAAAGTCAAATATTCAATAATCAATATCAAGAGAAGTTCACGCTTGTAAATAAGACAGCTATAATTAGCGCTTGGAGAGAGCTTGCAACTATTCACTTTCACACACTATCATATGGGCACCTGATCAATGTGAGGCAATACAAAAGGAGAATGATACTCATTTGTACAGCTCACATCAACATATACATCAACATCTATAAGGTTACTTCGCAAAACCAATTGGCATCCCGCTGTAAGTATTTGACTTCACCGACCACATGGACCAGATGACAGAGGTATGTGGTTGATATCTATTTAAATGTTATTATATAATAATGAGGGTTAACATTTCACTCAAGGTCAGGTCAGGGAAATGTCAGGGAATTAAAAAAAATGTCAGATAAATTTCTGATTGACAGAAATGTCAGGAAAAAGTCAGGGAATTTTGTTCATTTTCATAATCATTGAGTACTTTTAGATCATTGATGGGTTTAAAACAAACATTCCCAATGAATAATTAAGGGAACAAAATGGCTAATACTATAATACTAAAATGGCTAATACTATAATAACAAGAATTAAAGATTCCAAGTTGAAGCTCAAATATCCATGATGTTGCTACATGTCTTACTTATTTTTTTATTTTAGTTCTAGTCAGTAGATATCATTTCAATATTGTGGCCTCCCAGGCCTTACATATATAAATATAAATTTATATAAATATATCTCTGTGCAGGGAAATTTATGGTTCTAAATATTGTGGCCTCTCAGGCCTTACATATATAAATGTATATTTATATATATTTCTCTGTGCAGTGAAACAGAACCTCTGAACTTGCATAGATTGCAGGATTGAGTCATTTAGCATGATGAATATAAATATCCTCTGAATTTGGCATTCAGCATGAACATACCTTTAAATTTAGTGTGATGTGTGCATGGGAGGCCCCAATATTCAATCAATGTACCATATATATACTCCTGTACAAAGTGACTCATGTATAAGTTGAATGGTTATTATGCATCCCAAACACCTAGATATATGTTGAACACATTAATAAGATGAATTATTATTTTTGGGGGTCACATCACCAAATTGATTTTCAATCTCAAGCATGTGGATAGGATTGCAGAAATGGTGGAATACATGAAACTCTGGGTGAAGAAAACTTCTTCCAATTCGGACAGATTTATTAATTGATTGACATTAAGCTTGTTAACTTCCGATAAGCCGTTTGTTTGTGTATTGTTCATATAACTTCAGAAATGTGACCAAGCTCGGCAACAACTCATCCAACTTTGGTCTTTTCCAAAGTCTCTGACCAGCTCCTCCTGGACCACTGACTCATGTACAGGATGAATAAGGATTATTTGACAAATTTCTGGGCAAAAAACCTCGTCTTATATAAGAGTATATATGGTTATTATAATGGTGCTTGCAGATCATATGGCACATCTGAGTCCAATACATAAATATTTTGAATACTGAAACACACATTTCAAATTCAGCTTTGCTTTTCAGATAGTGGTCAAATAATAGTGTACTTTGTGTAAGCTTATTCTACGATCATGCCTAAAGGGATTCTCTCTTTAACTCTGAGTGACTGACAAATCCTGTTTTTAAACATTGGGTTGAAAAAGTGCCTAACAACCCCACCATGCACGATGCATACTGTGTAGCAAAAACTTTGAATTTGGAAACTTGGGGGAAACAGCATTGAAATCACACACAGAAGGCAAAAAACACAGGAATAAAATTGGACAGTCAATTTCAGTAAAGCAGGAAAAAAAATTACAAACATTTGCTTCGACATTAGGTAACAGCCCTGCAACTGCAGGTGCAACTCAGGATGAGTCTGGGGCACAGCTGACAGCTAAAGAATTCACTAAACTGACTGTTCCTCCAGCACCAGCAGAGTCAACATCTCCATCAGAGCCCACCAACAAGGGTCAAACCTGTATGCCATCATATACAACATCAGAACAGGTTCTAAATGAATGAATGAATGGAGGCACATCAACCACTAAGGTTATTCAGTGCCTAAAAATGGTAAAAACATAAACGTTTATAAAAACAATATATGTAAATAATCTTACCAACACAAGATATCAACAAAATCCTTTCAATATATCAGTTGTAGACATAAAAAATTTGTATAAATTCAATTTAAAAGACTATAACTACCATTTGATGTTTCGTGGTTCTTGATAAATAGGTCAATGACTAAAGTAATCAAGAGCTCCACCCTTAAAATTGGTTATAAAGCCCTATTTGGTTTTAAAATGACACCGAAGTATCTACAGTATCAAATAACGTAATATGTAAATCTTGCACATTAAAATATTGAGTCCTAATTATATCGAAATCGATACATTCAATTAAAATATGTTTAACAGTCATAGCTCTTTGACATCCAACAGACTGATGTTGTGAACTCATATTTGATCAAAATTGTTTTGCTATATTTCAATGTCTATTCTACTCAGTGTTTATGACACCTGCCGATTCAGTTAATTTGTTTAGCTATATCTCAATGTCCAATTCTGGCCCTAGTTTATTTCCTTAATGATTTCACTGGACAGCGTAGATGTGCTCAGTGTTTAAGACACCTGCCGATTCTGTTAATATTAGCTTAACACCTACTGCTGGTGTCATTCTAAGTGGCAATCCCTTACCTTATATATCCCACCTTGAAATTTGCTATGATCATTCTTACATACTGCATTGGAGATAACATTTGAGGATTTACATTCTGACATTATACTAGTATTGGATATAACATTTTAGGATTTACAAATTGGGATAATACTTCGCTACCCTCAGCTATATCCAGTTATTCAAGGTAAAACTTATGTATAATTCATGATGTAGTATATTTCGAAACATTGAGATCAGATGAGAGTATCCATTTAACATTAAAGGTAAAGAGTATCTGATAGATAGATAGGAGTAGCATTAAGGCAGTTATATTGGTAGATGTGTTATTTGTTTACACAGACAGTTGTTCAGTTTTAAAGAGATGTTTATGTTGGCCATGTAAGGATGGCATATGTTCCATTTTTATACTGCCTGTGCAAGAAGTTATTTAACTCACCTTGAATCCATGTGTGCATTCTTGGCATTATGTAGCCTGTAAGGTTTTACATTAAGTATCAAATTAGGACAGAGCTTAATGGTTATTTCCCTTGTCCTTTATGGAAGCTATTGGTATTTTGAGGCACTGCTGATAACAAGTAATGATCCTATTTAACATTTATCTAATTTGTCAAGAATTGTGAGTTATGGTCTATAGATAATGGTATTACAAATAAGAATGAGAGTATATGTTTCCAATCTGACCTGAAATAACACTACAAATGACAGTTGAGATTTCAAAATGCAAGATGGAGTCGCCATTGTTTTGAAATAGGCGTTTCTAAATGATGACTTGGTTTTGTCCTCTAGGAACCTTATTAGGCAAATGAGTTGAATTTAGGATCTTACCTTAAAATGTATATTTTACACTGATATTAATTATAAAGAGTTTTTTGTATTGATTAGACATTTTAAATTGCTAACTAAGGGGGTTGTACATTAGAGAAAATAGCCTCTGTGTAAAGCCCGCCATAACCTGTTAACCAATCACAGTGCAGCAGGATGTGTTCAAATAATGGACTGCTCCACATGGGTGTTTAGAGTGTAATTTTATTATCTGACTTTATGCATTATCATGTATTCTAAATTATTACAGTGTTGAACCTAGGAATGTGTATGTTTCATGTTCATATTACGTTGATTATTTAATGAAAAATTATGTAGACTTGAGACCTTTTAGTTGGGTGAGCTGCATGCTGGGCACCACACCTTGTTTCATGTAGACTCACCCAATGCATAAAAGAGCCTGCAGCGGCTCATCATTCAACGAGGGGGAAGAGGAAGTAAAGTACAAGATTGAAAATAAAGGATTCTGAAAGAAACTTTGAAGGATTTGTTGATCACTTCACCGAAGCCCCCACGCTACCCGTAACACTGAGGCTGATCTTCGCCTTTAAGAAGATGGCAGTGAGACAAATGACTATGTCCAATTTTCATACGCTTAAAACAGACTCTTCTCTTTGGTTAATTCTACAAGCACCTTTCGTTTTACCAAAAACAGGCTTAATTTCATGTAGTTTATTAAAAATAGCTTCGTTCCAGCGCATTTGAAATTTAGAACGTAAAGAAACAGTAATATATTTCTTAAACTCTGTATAAGGTATAAGCATATCTCTTGGGCGTTTATCCAATGCTGTTTTGGCAGCTTGGTCAGATTGCCCTTAACAGGTTCTAAAGGCTGAGATACTGTGGGCAATGAAAACGGTGACAAATCATTACTCATGCATGTTCATCAAGCAGATCAGATAAACTCTTTCAGAGGATGTTCCCTGATTCCACAATAGCACAGACATTTCAGTGTGAAAAGACAAGATGTGCATACAGCATAATATTTGGTCTGTCACCATATTTTTATGGGAACCTGATAAGAGCAGTACAGGCCGCTGAGGTCTTTACAATATCCTATGACGAATCCTTAGACGAAGTCTTACAAAAGCAACAAATGGACATCATGATTTGCTTTGGGATGAAGAATGCAAGCAGATTGTTATTAGATATTTTGACTCCCAGTAGTTGGGTCACTGTTGTGCCAAAGATCTCTTTGAAAAGTAAGCCATTCTTGGAAATGTATAAGATTGGTGCACCTTTGATTCCATTCATTGGTGAGGATGTCAAAACTCATGGAAAGAATGGAAAGAAGTCCATTGAAATACAATACTGTAAGAAACCTCAGCAGCCTAAATCCAAACAACATGGTGTTAGACAGTTGTAGTGGGAAATTTGGCAAACTGTTAGAAAAAACTTTTGGCATTGAAACATCAAACAGCAGAACAATGTACATTGTCAAAGAGCAGTTTGATGCATTCTTGGGTGAAATGAAAAGATATCACAAAAGTGAGTTTGAGTCATACACCCACAAGCAAAGAATGGACACATTTCTTTGTCATTATTTAGACAAAGAAAAGTATTTAGAGCTTTGGAGTGTGGTGAAGAGGCTTCTAGCATTGTCCCATGGTCAAGCAGACATAGAGAAGGGATTCTCAGTGAATTCAGACATTCTTTGTACATACATGGGGGAAGATACTCTAAAATGCTTTAGGATTGTCTCTGATGGTATAACAAGTATGAATGAATGAATGGTTGCTTAGAGGCACATCAACCACTAAGGTTATTTAGTGCCTAAAAATGGTAAAAATGAATGTATGGTTTCACATTGACACAATAAAGTGCCAAAACAGTAAAAATAGAAACGTAATATTGACTAGAAACAAAATGTAAATGTTAATACAATATGTAGATAACACAAGAATTTATCAACTGTGAACAGCATTTATATAATATCAATCAAATATAATAAATATGTATAATTTGTTTAAAAGACTTTATGAGTATGATGTTTTGCAGTTCTTGATAAATAAGTCAATGACATAAATAAACAAAAGCTCTGCCCTTAAAACTGATTATAAAGTCCTATGTGAGTTAAAAACGATACTATCACAGAAGTATCTACAGTATCAAATAACGTATGTAAATCTTGAACATTAAAATATTGAGTTCGTATAATATCAAAATCGATACACTCAATTAAAATATGTTTAATAGTCAAAGCCCTTTGACAACCAATACATTCCGGTTGATCTTCACCTTTAAGCAGATAACAGTGCGTCAAATGACTATGTCCTATTCTTATACGGGTTAAAACAGACTCTTCTCTACGGTTAATTCTAATAGCACCTTTAGTTTTGCCTAGAACGGGCTTAATTTCATATAATTTATTAAAAATAGCTTCGTTCCAGCGCAACTGCCATTTAGAACGTAAATAAACAGTAATATATTTCTTAAATTCTGTATAAGGTATAAGCATATTTATTGGCCGCTTATCCAATGCTGCCTTGGCAGCTTGGTCCGCAGCCTCATTTCCAAGGATTCCAATATGACTGGGAATCCAGTAAAAACGAATCTCTTTATTTTCCTCAGTACAGAGTTTATGATACCGTTCAAGGATATTTAAAATAAAAGGATTTTTCCAATCCTTGGCTTTCAATGCTTGTAAACAAGACAAAGAATCAGAAAATATTAAAAATTTCCGATGTGGAGAAGTCTCCACATGATCTAAAGCAAGATATAAAGCATGAAGTTCTGCAGAATAAATAGACGATTTATTTGGCAGACGTTCTGAATAAATATGATTGCCCTTAACAGCAGCTGCAGCAGCCTTGTCATCATCAAATGATCCATCAGTGTAAATACATTGATATCCAGTGAAAACAGACTTTATTTCATTATATCTATTTATATACAGGGATGGATCGGTTGAGTATTTCTTTAATTCTGACATGGCTACATTAATATTTAAAGATTCGTAGGTCCATGGAGGTGTTTCTGGATATCGAAATTTAGCTATTTGATTTGGATTTAAATTTAAAGATTGTAAAGATTCTTTGATGCGAATGCCAAAAGTTGGTATTGTATTAGATTTACTTTCAAAAAGGTCAACATAGTTTGGATTAAATATAGTATCATGTGCAGGATTGTCTGGACAAGCTGCAATTTTTGCAGCATACTGAAGGGCAAGCTTTTCTCTTCTTAAATCAAGAGGCAGCTCATCTGCCTCAACTGCCAAGCTATCTGCAGGCGATGTACGAAATGCACCAAGGCAAAGTCGTAAACCTTGATTTTGTATAGGATCAAGCATTTTAATATAAGATGGACGTGCTGATCCATATATCATACATCCATAATCAAGCTTAGAACGTACAAGCGCTCTGTAAAATTGCAATAAAATATTACGGTCCCCTCCCCAATCGGTATGGGCAAGAACCCGTAATAAATCCAATGCCTTCTGGCATTTCTTTTTAACGTATTTAATGTGAGGAATAAAAGATAATTTCCTGTCAAAAATAAGTCCAAGAAACTTGGTTTCTTCGACAACAGGTATCCGAGTTTGGCCTAAATAAAGATCAGGATCTGGGTGAACCTTCCATTTTTTACAAAAGTGCATACACACAGTTTTCTTTAAAGAAAACTTAAATCCGTTATGATCAGCCCATTCTTGTAATCTATTTAAATGTTGTTGGAGCTGTCGTTCTATTGTATGCATGCTTGTGGACCTGTAGCTTAAGTTGAAATCATCAACAAAAAGTGAGCAATCTGCTCCAGGCCTCATACAATCAACAATGCTGTTAATTTTAATGATAAAAAGGGTGACTGACAATATACTTCCCTGTGGAACACCCATTTCCTGATCAAAAGCATCAGAAAGTGATGAACCAACTCGGACCCTGAATTGTCTATTTGACAAAAAATTTTGAATAAAAAGGGGTAAACGACCCCTTAATCCTATATCATATAAATCGCTCATTATTCCAAATTTCCATGTAGTATCGTACGCTTTCTCTAAATCAAAGAAAATGCTAACCACATGTTCACCTTTTAAAAAACCCTCTCTTATAAATGTCTCTAAACGTACCAGGTGGTCAATGGTACTTCGAGTTTTTCTAAAGCCACTCTGTGCAACAGAAATAAAAGCTGCAGTTTCTAAAAACCAAACTAAACGCTCATTAATCATTCGCTCCATTGTTTTACAGATACAACTGGTTAAAGCAATGGGGCGATAATTATTTGAATCTGAGGAGTCTTTGCCAGGCTTAGGAATGGGAATAATAGTGGCTTCACTCCATGAAGGAGGAAAATCACCACTTTCCCAAATGTTATTAAAAATATTTAAAAGATGCCCAAGTGATTGATCAGGGAGGTGTTTAAGGATTTGGTAGTGAATTTGATCAGGCCCAGGAGCGGTATCATGAGATTTATCCAAAGCAAGTTTCAAATCTTCTATTGTAAATGATTTATTATATTCTTCCAAGTTATGAGATGTAAAATTTAGTTGGTTTCTTTCTTTTCTATTTTTTATTTGTTGAAATTTTGCAGAATAATTATTGGATGAGGAATTCTTAGAAATTGTTTGACCTATTGTGTTACCTATTTCAGTGGGATTTGTAATTAATTGGCCATTATGAGTTAGATGTTTGATCCTTGCTCCACCTCCCTTCCCCGAAATTTTACGCACCATATCCCAGCATTTTTTAATCGGTGTACGCGTATTTAATTTGGAAACATAATCCTTCCAACTTTTTCTCTTGCTTATTTTGATAATATAACGGGCTTTAGCTCTTTTTACTCGAAATTGGTGCAAATTATATTGAGTTGGCTGTCGATTAAATTTTTTCAGAGCTTTTTTGCGCTCCTTGACAGCTTTTTTGCACTCATCATTAAACCAGGGTTTTTCTTTAATTTTAGAATTTGGCTTTGATTTGGGAATACACCCATCAGCAATATCATACAATGTATCTGTAAAAACTTGAAGAGGATCATCTACATTGTTAAAAAGTTCTGGAGTTATTTTATTAAAACAGGATGTTTGAAATTTTGCCCAATCGGCTTTATGAAATTTCCACTTGGGGATTCGTTCGTCTGGTGGAGGAAAATGGTTATTTAAAATAATGGGATAATGATCACTACCCCATTGATCTTCCTCTACTTCCCAGGAATAATCTAAAAATAAATTTGGAGTGCACATGGAGAGATCTATTGATGTTAAAGAGCCTGTAGCAGGATGTAAATATGTCGGGGAATCGTCATTCCAAAGGCACAAACTATTATTATTTAAAAAATCTTCTATTATACGTCCTTTGGCATCAGTATTATTTCTGCCACCCCAAAGATAGTTGTGAGCATTAAAGTCACCAACTAACATATATGGCTGTGGCAGCTGGGTTATCAAATTATTTAAATCTGTAATATTAACTGGTTCACTAGGCGGTAAATATATTGAACATATAGTTAATGTATTATGCAGGGTAACCCTGACTGCAGAAGCTTGTAAATTAGTATTTAATGTTACTTTACTTTGTGGTATACAGGATTTAACAAAAACAGAAACTCCGCCATGTGCTCGGTCCATTGCATCTATTGAACCAACTTTATTATAAGGTACATACCCCTTAAATGTTGTGGAATTATCTTTGAATTTAGTTTCTTGTAAACAAATTACAGATGCGTTATATTTTTGGGCTAATAACTCCAGTTCTGGCCTGTTTGCTTCGAATCCTCTACAGTTCCATTGTATGATACTGCTGATAGCCATATTAAAAATAATGAGGATAAATATAGGATTTAACATAATCATTTAAGTTTATGATTATGTTTTGAGTGAACAGGTGTAAAATGTATATCGGAAGGATCACCTGTGTCCATCCTTTCTAAGGATTTAGTTCTATTTATTTTAGTTTTGCTTTGATCTTTGATTTCTTTTTTGTCTGATTTCTTAACTGGTCTGTTGCTATTTACATTTTTACTGGATGATGTGGAGGGAGTTTGTGAAGAGGTTTTAGTGGATTGAACTGTTGGTACATTTATTGCTGGGGTAGTGGGTGTTTGGGTTTGAGTGGATGTTCCTGAAGATTTGGAGGAATTTGAAAAATAGGAATAATTCTTTTCATTGATTGGCCATGTTATTTCGGTTTGAATCGCTATTGATTTGGTTTCTTTCGTTTTTACAGTGCTAGCATAGGATGTTTTTGTACTGTTCAAACTTTCTACACGTTTACGTGCCTCAGGAAAAGAAATGTTTTCAGTGTGGCGTATTCGCTGAATTTCCTTCTCTTTTAAAAAGGAAGGACAATTCCGCGAATACGATGCGTGATTGCCTTGGCAATTCACACATTTCATGACTTCCGAAGAACACTCTTCTCCACTATGCTGGGCTGTACATTTTGGGCAAGTTATATTTCCTTTGCATCGATCAGATCCATGTCCATACCTCTGACACTTGAAGCAGCGCAGAGGGTTTGGAATAAAAACATCAACTCGGACGTTTAAATAGCCAACTTTAATAGATGTTGGAAGCTGCGCTGCTTCAAATGTCAGAATGAATGTATTGATTGGAACTTTGATTCCATCCTTCTTGATAAAAATTCGTTTGCATTGGACTACATCTTGATCTTTTAGTTCATCCACTATTTCCTCTTCAGAAACTCCCGCCAGATCTGGGCATCTTATCACTCCTTTTTTATTATTGAGGGTCTTATGAGCCGTTATAAAAACTGGAACTGTGGCCAACATTCGGCATCTTAAAAGATTGTCCGCATGGCTTTTCCGCTCAACTTCAATTAATAAACGTGTTCCCATTTTTTTAACTGTTTTCGGCACCCCGGCAATGCCTTGAATCCCCTTTGCAATTGCAAAGGGGGACATTTTTGCCAGGGTATGTTCAGCATCGGAACTTTCCGCAATTAAAAATCTCGGCCATTTTTCTGTTTTATTTGAGTCGTCATCACTATCTATGTCATTCCTAGGTCGTTTTTGTTTGTTTTGCGCCATGTGTGTTATTTTAAATTTCATCAGTTAGGTCCCCTACCCACCACGGAGCCCAACAAGGGGACGCCTTTCTGGGCCGGTAACTCCAAGCCCTGACGCCATGAGGATACCCAACATGACATACTCTAAGAATAAAAACTCCACCCTTTCGGATTTTATTTATATCCCTCGATTGACCCAATCAGCAGTAATCTCCTTTTAAGAAATATTAATCAAAAATTTATCAATTGTTCCTAAATTTCAAACATTAAAATTGTCATAAATAAAAATCAAATAGCCAGAATATATTTAAGGAAATATACCACAAGCCGGTTAAATCAGATCCAGGCCTAATCTGATCTGCCTGTCTGGTGAACATTTGGATCCAAGACAGGCGTGTTGCAACTGGACCGGTATTACTGCCAAACCAGCCCAGTGCTCAGCCCGTCAGGATTCCATATCCTCCCCGACACAGGTGGCATCCCACGGCAAACAGGACGCCCCTTTAGTCGCCTTTTACGACATGCTGGGGGGCAGTGGGGCTATTCTTTAATCTCCGCACCCACAGGGGAGCTCCAGATCTGTAACCAGATAACCATGTGATGTAAGCCACAGGAAAAGCTTCTTGATATTCACAATATCAGCTCCTCAGTTCCCTCCCATGCAAGCTATGACCATAAACATATGTTATAAAGAGATAGCTGAGACTTCTCAAAAACTTCTCTGAGATTGAAGTAGAGTGACAGTGTGTAAAGAATGTGGCAGTTGATTAAATGTTTTCACTACATTATCAGATGTGGATTAGATACAGAGAGTGCTGTGTGTGACCCTGTAATACTCCTACCACTGTGACCAAGCAAACAACCTTAGCAGGTTAGATATGATGAGTTCGAAGGAAATTTGAAGATAAGCAAGCCCCATGCCGGTACATACAATTATAAGGGATGCTTGAAAAAGATGCTTTATCTATCACTTTCAGTCACAGATAGTAATCAAAAACCAAATAATAACCTTGCATAGCTACCCATTGCAGCTCCAGTGTCTGGCATAGATATCCTTAGGTGCCTGTAAATGTCCCTGCAAACCTGCTCAGTGTAAATATCCCTCAACACCGACAAACCTGCCTCATGTAAATATCCTCCAGAGCCTTCATACCTGCCTCATGTAAATATTCTGCAGAGCATGTAAATGTCTCATATTATTATTGAAAGTCATAAATCCTGCACGTCAGAACACATCCTGAAAATGGTGGTAAAGGACAGTGACGAGAAAGACCAGAGCATCACTCCTTCTTGATGAGAGTATCACTATCATGCATGAAAAAAGTCATGATAAAAGTCAAACCCATGTACAAACAGAATGTAAAAGTCATGATAAACCAAAACAAATGCAGCAGGCCACCACTAGAAATGAGAAAAAAGATACAGGAGAGGCTACTTCCAACAACAAGCAAGCCTTTCACCAAAACTGTCAAAGCACAACTAAAGCAGATGAAACTGTAGCACAGATAGAAAATGCAAAATCAGAACCGAGAATATCCATCCATGACCTACACTCAGAAATGACTGAAATACTGCAAGCACAGTTCACTTGAAATGACAATCTCGAAATTCGAATCCTTAAAGAAAGTGAGATGAGCTTAAAAACAGCCCTAGAGAAAGAACGTAAAGTAGTAAAAGATATGAAAGCAAAACGTCAAGAGGCTGTGCAGGAAATTGAAAATCTAAAAACTCAGATTCACTCATCATGCAGTCACCATGAAGACAATGCAGAATCCACAAATGATTTACTAACTGACAAAGTAAGATCCCTAGAGGGTGAAAATATTACATTAGAAAGCGAGATAGTGAAACTTAAAAACGCAACCCAGAAACAGGAGCAAGAAATCAAAGAACATGAAGCGAAACAGCTGACATTCCAACTGAAAGCCAGTCAGCAAGAACTGATCAAGTCACAAAGTGAAATCATAGCCGCAAATAAACTTACCATTCATTCTCAGCAAGAAATGCAGGCCCGGAACATCGAAATGAATGGAAAGTTATGCGAAATACAACTTCAAGTACAAGACTCACTACATAAAAACAACAACTCATGGTCTGATGTGGTGGCTTCACGTCACAACAACAGTAAGAAGATAGAAAAGGAATCACTACCAATAAAAAATAAAATCGAAGTACTCACATCTTTAAATGACACACCAGCTTATGCACCAAACAGCACTAGTGACAAAACCTGAGTCACCGAGAACAGTGATGCATGTACCATAAAAAAACCCAACAAAATCACAAATGTACACACAAAAGAAAAACCAGTGTTCTTTAAGGGTGAAGATGATGTATTATCAAATTTCTACCCTTGCAAGATAGAATATAAGGGAAGAATATACTCATCAGTTGAACAGGGTTGGCAAAACGAAAAAGTGATTACTCACTCGAGCAAATTAACTTTAGCCATCATGGCATCAAGTGACCAGAACAACAAACCACCACCAAAATACCAAAAACAAGTGGTATTATTGTGAAAGTAAGACAGTGTGTGTGAAAGCAAAAAGTGAAGTCAGCTGGTCATAGTGTGTGAAAAGACAATTTTCCTGATGATGTACCAGTGTGCACATACCACAACATTCAAGAGACCATAGCCAATCCATAACCCAAATCAGTGGACTCCCAGTTGTAGTATATTGACAAATACGAAACTATTGTCATAATTATGTATGATACATTGATATTAGTAGACGACAATGTAGATACGAAACTAATAAACACTTCAATATAGGTTCAGCAATATGTCCGCCGAGTTTGTGTTGCTTCTTCCTGGCCCACAATACATGACAATTGGCAACGAGTTAACCCATTTGGGCAAGTAAAAAGTGGTCAGATATGAAGAGGAACGTCTTGGGCACATGGAGGACTGAAGTTTGAGTGTGGATGGCACTGAGAAACTGGTTTTTGAAGAGTGAGAAGTCCCGGAGATTTTGTCACATTGCCAGCTCAGAAGCACATGTTCAGCACATGTTTGAAGCCACATTCCACAAGGGTAGGCCCACTGACAGCTCTATTTGATGATAAACTTTGTATTTCTGGTTTCCCACTGTTGTGCTGTATGCACACTGCCAGATTACAATTGAAAGTAGTATATGAAGAGCCCACTGAACCCAAATTCAAGAAGATTAACTTTGTGTATTGCAAGTCTGGTTTCTCCAAAACTGTCCCTGTGTGAGTACAGTCTACCAGATTGCATGTATAAAAGCCTACTGACCCTACCCAAGAAGACTAACATTGTGACATTCCAGATCTGGCTTCCCTTGTTCTGTGTTTGTGAATGCAGACTGCTAGATTGGACTGTGCAACAACAAGTGTCACAGACTGTACTGTGCTGACCCCTGGTAGCCACCAAACATGAATCCGCCACTAGGTGGCACTGCTAGAATTATATTGACCAATCAAAATAAAGCATTGCATTCAGTGCAGTTTGAACCCAACATGTGAGTTTTGTAATATGGTGTCTTAGAAGTGGAGCCAAATTGAAGAAATACTTCTTTGTATCTGTCAATCTATACAGATAAACTGGTGAGATGGCATCCCTAGGATTTAGACCCCCATCAGAACTTGACGCTAACTCTCCCAACCTGTCCCAGACATGGAAAACCTGGAAACAACAGTTCAGTTTTTTCCTCTCAGCAATAGAGTATGATGCTAAACCTGGGGCTCTGAAGGTATCATCCTTACTCAACATAATGGGACCAGAAGGGGTTGAAGTCTATAACAACCTGACATTTCGCCCAGCAGAAGGGGAAGGAGATAATGCAAGGCCAGCTGAAAGTAATACAGATTATGATTTGGTTATTAAAAAGTTTGATGAATATTGTCAGAAAAGGGACCCCCAAATGACACTCAGAGGGCAATTTTGGACCTATGAAAGACCTGAAGGGCAAACATTTGAACAGTACTTAACAGTATTGAGGACCAAGGCGAAAGACTGCAAATTTCTAGAGGAAGACGGAATGATCAGAGATAAGCTATTCTTTGATCTGAAAGACAACAATGTCAAATTGAAGGTGATGGGTGAATTTGGGAACAGTGATTTGCAGACAGTGATCACTAAAATCAGGATGCTAGAAGGTTCCAAAAAGGACTTGGAGCAGATGACCCCCAAGTCCAAGACCAGCACTGACTCGGTGCATGCCCTGAATCGCACACGTGACCCCGTCAAATTCCGACAGACCGGCGGCAGAGATAAGAGCCAGACTTATGGTCACTCCAGTCAAAGTAGTCAAAGTCACTCCAGTAACAAGTCACATGGGAAAAGAAAGAAATCCGGGCCGTGTGGCAGATGTGGCACAATCCATGGTTATCGCCAATGTCCAGCATATGGTAAGACATGCCATAAGTGCTCAGGAAAGAATCATTTTGCCTCTATGTGTAAAAGTAAAAGGCAAGTCCACACAGTGGAAGAAGATGAATATTTCTACATTGACACTCTGTATGAGCAGCCCATGGAGAGAGTTGAAAATATCACAGGTGACTTTGATCCAAATGTATGGATGCACACAGTGAAAGTAGAGTACAAGAAGAAAAGTAGCAGAATGCAAGTAAAACTTGACACAGGAGCTACTACAAATGTGATTCCTCTCAAAACTTACAAGAAACTAAGGGAGAAACCACCAATTATGAAGACAAACACAAGGCTGACTGCATATGGAGGACAGTCAGTAGCCCATCTTGGCAAGATCAAGCTAGAGTGCAGTGTGATGATAGGCGAGAACAAGAAATCAGGAGTCTATGAGTTCTATGTGGCAGATGTCTGCAGTCCACCAATACTAGGACTGAGAGCATGTAATGAGCTTGGTTTGGTAGAAATAAATCTTGTGAACAAGCCGCTAACCAAGGAGAAACTGTTAGCAGAGTATCCAAGTGTGTTCCAGGGTCGAGGCAAGTTTTCCCAGCCATACCACATTGAACTAGATCCCAGTGTGAAGCCTGTCATACATGCACCAAGAAGAGTTCCACACAGTTTGCATGATAAGCTCAAAGACAAGCTTGACAGCATGGAGAAGGCTGGTGTGATCTCAAAAGTTGACAAGCCCACTGACTGGGTTAGTAGCTTGGTGATAGTGGAAAAGAAAGATGGCACCCTAAGAGTATGCTTGGATCCAAAGGATTTAAATAAAGCAATTAAAAGGGAGCACTTCCACATTCCAACTACTGAAGAAGTTGTAAGTCAACTTGGAGGAAAGTCTGTGTTTACAATTCTGGATCAAAAGGAAGCATACTGGCAAGTCCAACTGGATGATGAGAGCGCTGAGCTGACCACATTCAACACACCATTCGGACGTTATTGTTTCCGAGTTTTACCATTTGGCGTCTGTTCTGCATCCGAGATCCTGCAGAAGTGGAACTACCAAGTGTTTGGAGATATTTCAGGAGTGCACATGATCTCAGATGATATGATTGTGGGCGGTGATAATGATGAGGATCATGACCAGATCATTAGGAAAGTGATGGTCAGAGCAAAGGAGAACAATGTAGGATTTAATCCTGTGAAATTGCAGTTCAAAGTACCTGAGGTAGGCTTTATGGGTGGTCTTGTCGGTGCCACAGGACTGAAGCCAGACCCACAGAAAGTGAGAGCAATTGTGAACATTCCAGATCCAAAATGTGCAGAAGATCTACATCGCCTACTGGGTATGATAAACTACCTGTCCCAATTCATACCAAACAAATCTGCATTTCTAGCACCACTTCAAGAGCTGCTCAAGGCAGAGCTGCTGAAAGAGAAGATGTAAAAAGTTGGTGTAAAGTCTGAACCAATGCAGTGGAAAACTGAGCATGCTGAAGCTCTGGAGAAAGTGAAGAAGGCATTGTCCAGTAAACCAGTATTGAAGCTGTTTGAGCCAGCCAAAGAGCTCGTGATACAGTGTGATGCTTCGTCCCAAGGTCTTGGAGCGACCCTTCTCCAGGAAGGACAACCACTGGCATATGCTTCATGTGCCTTGACTAAAGCAGAGAAAAACTATGCTCAAATAGAAAAAGAGTTAAAAGCCATAGTCTTTGCTACAGAGAAGTTCAACCAGTACATATATGGTCGGCATGTGACGGTGCATTCAGATCACAAGCCATTGGAAGCCATTACCAGGAAACCTCTACACAAGGCATCTCCAAGACTACAGCTCATGTTGTTACAGCTATTGAAGTACAGCCTAGATGTGAAATGGGTTCCAGGAAAAGAACTCTACATAGCTGACACACTGAGCAGAGCATATGAGCCTTCAGAAAACAGTACTCAGGAAACACAGCAAGATAAGGAAATGGAGCTGAGAGTACACAGCTGATTATTTGGGTTATAGATAAAGATGGGTTGCATCCCAAAGATGATAAGGTAGAGGCCATAAAGGCAGCAAAAACACCTAGTAGTGTATCAGAACTCAGGACATATTTGGGTATGTTGAATTATTATGGGAAATTTTTGCCAAATTTGTCTACTGAGTTAGCCCCACTGTATAACTTGTTGAAAAAAGAGGTAAAGTGGGACTGGTCTGGTGATTGTCAAAGTGCTTTTCAGAGGTCTAAAGAATGACTAGTAACAAATTATTGGTTCATTATGACCCTTCAAAACGGCTAACTTTGGCTGGTGACGCTTCTCCAACAGGGGTTGGAGCGGTGCTTTCGCATATCATGCCAGATGGTTCAGAAAAACCAGTAGCATTTGGGTCAAGAACCTTAACTGATGCAGAGAAAAATTACTCCCAGACGGAAAAGGAGGCGTTATCTCTAATTTATGGGGTAAAACATTTTCACAAATACTTGTATGGAAGGCAATTTGAACTGATCACAGACCACAAACCATTGCTCAAGATATTAGGTCCGAAAACTGGTGTCCCCACTCTAGCAGCTGTGAGACTGCAGAGATGACCATTGATTTTGTCTGCCTATAATTACACTATAAGATACAGGAAAGGTAGTGAACATAGCAACTGTGACACACTCTCAAGATTTCCTAACCAAAATGCTGAAAAGGAGGCTACAGAGCTCCCAATTAACTACTTTACTTATGTTAATGAGTTGCCAATCACAGGAAAAGAAATAGAAGAGGAAACAAGGAAAGATCAAATTTTATCAAGAGTGTGGTATCATGTGATGAATGGGTGGCCTGAGCACTGCCCAAGTCCAGAATTGATGGATTATTTCTGCAGGAGAGAGGAATTATCAACAGATCAAGGTTGTGTGTTATGGGGAGTAAGAGTTGTGATTCCACCAAAATATAGACCAAAAATGTTGAGGAGCTACATGCAGAGCATTTTGGGGATAGTAAAGATGAAGGCTCTGGCTAGAAGCTATCTTTGGTACCCTGGGCTAGACAAAGATCTGGAGGATCTAGCTGCAAATTGTGAGATTTGTTTAACTTTGAGGAATAATCCATCCCCAGCCCCATTATTTCCATGGAAACAGTCTCACAATCCATGGGATAGGATTCACATTGATTTTGCTCAGTTGGACAAGAGAGACTATCTCATACTCATAGACACACATTCAAAATGGCTTGAAGTGGAAATAATGAAGTCCACAACATCACAGAATACTATAAATGTGTTGAGGCATATTTTTGGCTCTGAAGGAATTCCAAAGGAAATTGTGTCAGACAATGGACCCCAATACACATCTGAAGAATTTGAGAACTTTTGTCTGCACAATGGTATCAAACACACTTTGGTGCCAGCATATCATCCTAGCTCAAATGGAGCAGCTGAGAGAAGTGTGCAAATAGCTAAAAGTGCATTGAAGAAACACATGTTAATGAAGCAGAGAGGCCAGAACAATGCCACTGTTCAGGCCAGATTAGACAATTTTCTGCTTATGTACAGAACCACACCACATTCACTCACTGGGAGACCACCAGCAGAATTATTCAAGAAAAGACAATTGAGAACAAGGCTAAGTCTGCTCAAGCCTGATCTACAAGCAAAAGTGCAAAAAGGTCAAGAAGTGCAAAAATCATATCATGATAACAAATGTCCTGTGAGAGAATTTGTGAAAAATGAGAAAGTGATGGTGAAACACACAGCAAGAGACAGTATTCAAAAATTTGTGCCTGGCAAAATTGCGGAAAGAAAGGGTCCACTCACATATCTGGTCAGAGTGGGACCAAAAGTGAGATTTTGCCATGTGGATCATCTCCTGAAACGTGGTCAGAACATCAAGGAGCCAGATATTCAGCCTAAAATTGTCCCACCAGCTCAAACTCCTGATGTAGAGACACAAATCTTGAAACCACATCATACAGAACAGCCATACAAATTGCCAAAACCACCATATCAGCCACAAACTAAGCCTATGGTGATTCAAAACAGTTCAGACAACCTTAGCAGTGAGACAAATCTAAAGGTGCCTGATCATACTGGATCAAAAGTTGGAATACACACAGGAGAGAAACCTCACAAATCTAATATTGGTGAAAGTGTAACACCAAAACCTGCCACACCAAAGACTAAGTCACCAAAAACTGTAATTCAGCCTAAGTCTCCTAGAAAATCAAAGAGAACCATTACTGCACCAAAAAGGTTGATAAATGAGATGTACATTGAAGTTACTTGAATTTTGTGTTTAATATGAGATGATGCTAAGAGCATTATGTGCCATTGTGGACAATGAAAGACTCAGAACATTTAGTTGATTTAAAATTTTTATTTCAGATATACAATCATACAAGGTGTTCAATAATTACAAAAATGCTGACATGGATATTTACTATTTGTAAAATGTAAAGAGCTTTACAATTTAGTGTGGAGGAAGGAAATAATAATTTAGTGTGGAGGAATGTAGTATATTGACAAATACGAAACTATTGTCATAATTATGTATGGTACATTGATATTAGCAGACGACAATGTAGATACGAAACTAATAAACACTTCAATATAGGTTCAGCAATATATCCGCCGAGTTTGTGTTGCTTCTTCCTGGCCCACAATACATGACACCAGTGATTCTGTAACCATCAAATTAGACTGTGAAAAGTTGGAAGCAAATGAGCGTCCCGAGGACTTGTACCAACGTCTCATGGCGTTTGTGGAAGACAATCTTCTCACTGAGGGAGGGGGTATAACTCATCATGGCATTCCCCCTGCAGAAGATGAGGAGATGTCACCATCATTAGAAAATTTCGTGATACTCCACTGGCTACAACTGGTCCATCCTGAGCTGCCATGACTGGTTAAGCAGCGCTATGGCACTGAATTGAGGTCCCGAACTCTAGCCAGTATAAAACCTGAAATTTCTCAAGCACTTGACTCTCTATTAGATGAGGCCAACTCAGCTTAAAACACCAAAGTATCTAAAGTGTCCACGAGGCCCATTTACTCAAAACCATTTCGCCATAACACCCCACTGGGTAAGACACACAGTCAGACAGTATATTTGTCCAAAGTCAAGTCAAAGAGTGTCCCATATGCAAACAAGCCCTAAATACAAGCGTTTTCTCAGCACCTGCTCTTATCTACCTGAGAGTGATCAGCAGTTCATGACCAAAGCACGCCTCGTTGCTGCTGTAGAGGAAGAGCTGTACTGTGACTCTAGTGATGAAAATGAGGAAGAGGAATACCTGGATGATCCAGAGTCCCACGTATCTTCTACAAGACGTGTTATGGTCAAGCACTCCCCATTCCTTGACGTTTATTACCGCCAGCATCCCATCCGCATTACCATTGACTCTGGTGCAGAAACAAGTTGCTCTGTTGCTAGATCCATTAGTGCAAAAATAACCAAAAGCACACAAGTTGCTTTCCAAGCGGATGGTCGGTCACAGCTTGACATTGTTGGGGAAACAAGAGTTGAGTTCACACGAGATAAACACACACTCAGCTTTGAAGCCCACGTGGTGAAAAATATGGATGTAGAGGTACTCGCAGGGGTACCATTCATGGACACTAAAGACATTTCCGTCAGACCAGCCAAGCAGATAGTTACCATCGGTGATCAAGCATCATTCTCATATGGTCATGCCAATGTCAGGAGATCACACATACAAATCACTATCCACTGCCACTACTGTCTGGCCAGGAGAATACATTGAAGTTAGCCTACTTCCCACCACACCCCTTGACACCCTCCTTGCCTTGGAACCTAGATACGACTCCCGAGGCAACATCCCTGAGAAAGTGGGGGAAATGTGGCCTTCTCCAACCATCATCAGACCAGTCGGCAATAAGATTTGCATCATGAATGATTCAGATAGACCTCAGACTTTGAAAAAGAATTCACACTTTTGCCAGGTGGATCTTGTATTCCACCCTGATGTGTCCACTGAGGCAGTCGACCCTTGTGCAAAAATAAATGTTGTCAAATCCCATATGCTACATTCAGCTTCCATTCAAGTTGACCTTGATGGCATTTTGCCAGACGAGATCAGATCACAGTTCATCGCGGTTTATACTGAATATGATCAAGTGTTCAACCCTGACTTCAAAGGCTACAATGGCAAATCTGGCCCATTCAAGGCAGTAGTCAATATGGGTCCTGTCCAACCACCCCAACGAAAAGGGAGTTTACCTCAGTATGCTCGAGATAGACTGGTGGAACTTCAAGAAAAATTTGATGAACTAGAATCCAAAGGCATCTTCAAAAAGCCAGAGGACATTGGCGTTGTGGCTGAATCTGTTAATCCATCGTTCCTAGTTAAAAAGCCAAATGGGGGATCCCGTCTGGTCACAGCCTTCGCTGAGGTTGGTCGCTATGCCACAACCAAGCCACAACCATCACTAAGCCACAACCATCACTCATGCCAGATGTGGACAGCACCTTGTGCACAATTGCCAGATGGAAGTACATTATTGTTACTGACCTCACCAGTGCTTTCTTCCAAATACCCATCTCCCGTGAGTCAATGTAATACTGTGGAGTTGTCACGCCATTCCGAGGTGTGCGAGTATACACTCGGTGTGCCATGCAGAGACGGCCCTGGAAGAATTGCTATGCCGAGTTCTGGGTGACCTATTACAAAATGATACCATTGGTAAAATAGCTGACGACCTCTTCTGTGGAGGAGATACATTCACGGAACTACACCACAATTGGAAATGTCTACTGTGTGCACTTTATGAAAATGGTCTTGGTTTGTCTGGCCCAAAAACCATCATAGCCCCAAGAAACACTGTTAATCTGTGACATTCCTTGCTCTGAGTAGCACCCACAGTTGCTGGACTATGCAAAGATCTGATAAATGTCTGTGTGAGCAGAATGGAGGGATCCAGAAGCCCCACGTGTTGTACAAGGTTGCGCAATACTTTCCCGACATTGGCACCGGCCCACCAGCCACCCTGCAGTTTGTCCCGATGTGTCTACACAACTGCCAGCGACCCACAACTCAGCAGAACTGATGAAAACTTGCTGCATTCATCGCTCACAGTGTGCAGATTGCAAGGTAATGTGCCACAAACAATGATGACCTGAAGCAGAAAGACAATTTTGCCTAATAAACTCTCACTGCTAATAAACACTCATTCATATGCAGAGTTGGAGCAAGAATTGTGTATCCTGAAGCAAAACAGGGATAAAACAGACTATCTACAGACACAAGCTGTCTGTCAGGAAGCAAGCAGAAATATAAAGACTCTAATCTGGTTTGATACAGGCACAAGTTGCTTGTGATCCACCAGGTTCTCAGAAGACCAGTCCACAACAGAGATTTTCACACATTGGTGTGAATCCAAAGACAATTTATTTGTATAGTTTAAACTAGAGACAGTAGTAATATTTGCTATTGAAATTGCAATTTTGAATGTACTTTGCTTGTACATTGTAAATGTGTATTTGATCTTGTATTATATCTTGTGTATTTGAAAATTTGTGTATTTGAATTTTTCACTGTATGGTGAAATCTGGTGAAAATTGTATGGTGAATATTGTGTTACACTGTATGGTAAGATGGTAATGCACTGAATGGTGATATTTTATCAAATTGTATTTTGAATATTGTATCACATAGTATGGTGATTATTGTATTGTATATTGTCTATATCATAGCTTGAATTTTCATCTAGCACAGATGTTGAATTTCATTGTATATCTGTGTGTATTAGCCACTAGCTGTGTATCACTCACAGGCTATAGTATCCTAAATGAAAGTGAATTTGTTGGTGTCTCATGTATCAACACTGTAGGCCACTGCAATATTCTACTGAAGTCAATGTATCTCATTTTGTTGCCCACGGCCAGTCTGATGGTTCAGTAATGGCTGAGAGTACTAGTCTGAAGCAAGTTGGCCCTCTGAGCTTAGAAGGGAATGTCTTGGCCAACTGGGAGCAATGGCGCATAGATTGGGAAATATACAGGTGTGCCATTGGCTTAGATGAAAAATCTCAGAAAAGAAATGTCAACAGTATGCTACACTGTATGGGTAAAGAGTGTCGCCTGATCTTCCAGAGCTTTGATTTTTTCAAATTCCGCAGAAGACCCAGATGATAGGAAAAAGGCAGAGGAATATGACACTGTCATTGAGAAGTTTGAGGCCCATTTCAAGGAAAAGAAAAGATTAAGGCATGTCAGAAAAGAATTTAACAGTATGACACAAGAAGCAAAAGAGAGTGTTCTCACATTTGTTAATAGGCTGAAGCTGAAAGTCAAAGAATGTGATTATGGTGATCTGTCAGATGACATGGTATTGGGTAGATTATGTGATGGAGTAAAGAGTGTCAAATTAGAAGAGAAACTGTATGATGCTGATTATGCAGAGGATGAGTTGACTCTGAAGGAAGCAATAGAGATTTTTAGAAAGACAGAGATGACTGAGGAACACTTGAAGTCTAAACAAGAAGAGTCAAAAGTGTATTATTTTTCACAGAAATACACTAGAGGTAGAAACACTTTAGATAGTGGTAGAAGTCGAGGTAGAAGCAGAATTTATGCAGGCAGGTCTGTGTCAAACAGAGCCTTACATAGAGCTGTGTCCCAGTCCAGGTCCAATTTTCCAGCATGTAGGTATTGTGCAAAACAACACCAGCCAGGTGCTCAAAATTGTCCAGCAAATGGTATCAAATGTAATTTGTATCAGAAATTCAATCATTGGGCTATATGCTCTCAGAGTTCAGGTTACCAGCAGAGTAGAGGTTTTACACACAGCAGAGGTTCTAACCGCGGTAGAGGTTCATATCGCGCCAGAGGTAGAGGACCGCAAAGAGTACATAGTGCTGTTGTGAATGAGAATGAAGCTGTTTCTCAGCAAGAGTATGCAAATGCAGATTCCTCAGATGACATGTTTGTATGGGCAATCACAAGAGACAATGGTGTTATCAAATACGGTAATTTGGAGCATGTCTTAGAATTTCAAGTGATAGATGGCAGAGTGCCAGATCTGATAGGAGACACTGATAGTGTAAACATGGGACTGATCAGGAGAGTCCATGCTATTTCTGAGGAGGACATTCAATTGAATAGGCAAAATATGGAGTATATTGAGCAGATAGGTAGTTAGAATGAGCGACAAAGGTCAGAATGAGGTACATAGAGGTCACAGGAAGTACCCAAGGTCAAGGCTCATTTTAATGAGCTACTTGAGCGAGTCCTGCTTAGGTGCAGAGAGAGGAACATTTCTCTAAACTGGTCAAAGGTCAAGGTCGCCTTTCCCAAAGTAGACTGGATAGGCCATGTTTTGTCCAGTCAAGGCCTAGAAATTTCACAGGAGAAAGTGCGTGCTATAGTTGACATGCCCACACCAACTATTACAGAGGAGGTACACAGACTCCTAGCTCTCATGACTTATCTTCATAAATTTGTGCCAAATTTGAGCCAGATAACTGCCCCACTGAGGGAGTTACTTCAGAAAGACACAGAATTTCACTGGGATCTACCACAGATCCGTAGCTTTGAGGCATGCAAGAAAAGCCTAACTGAGGCTCCTGTCCTTAGGTACTATAATAGCACTACAGAACCTGTAGTTTTGTCATGTGATGCATCTTCTAAAGGTCTTGGAGCTGTGTTGTTCCAAGGAGGCAAACCTGTTGCCTACGCGTCTAAAGCCCTCACAGAAACAGAACAGAGGTACGCACAAATAGAAAAAGAGGCCTTAGCCATTGTATTCGGCTGTACCCGCTTCCATATGATGACCTATGGTCGTGACGAGGTTTTGGTAGAAACTGACCATAACCCTCTTGAAAGTATCTGGAAAAAAGATCTTTTGAAGGCCCCCATGCGCCTTCAAAAGATGATGCTCAAATTGCAGCCTTATAACATCAATGTTATATACAAAAAGGTAAAGATATCCCTGTCCCTGATGCCCTTTCCAGACTATATTTGAAAGAAACTGGTGAGAAACTCGTGGATGATGAGGTCATGGAATCAGTAGTCCATACCAGTTTTTCCCCATATAGACAGAAAGAATTGGCAGTAGCCACAAGTCAAGATCCAGCTTTGCAGAAACTGAGTCAAATCCTTAAGGCCCCAGATGGGTGGCCTGATCATAGACATTTGCTTCCAGATGAGGTTAAACCTTATTGGGACTTTAGAGATGAGCTCAGTGTTCAGGAAGGTATCCTGTTCCGAGGGGAAAGAGCTATCATTCCTACTTCCATGAGAAGTCACATGCTCAAACTGATACATGAAGCACACTTAGGCATGGTAAAGTGCAAAAAGAGAGCTAGAGATGTGCTGTTTTGGCCTAACATGAACAAACAGATTGAGGAAATTGTATCCAAGTGTGATATATGCCAAACTAGGAGAAAATTGCAACAGAAAGAGCCTTTGATACCTCATGATGTACCCAATAGGCCATGGAGTAAGGTAGCAGTAGACATCTTTGAGTTAGACTCAGAGTTGTATCAGATAATAGTGGATTACTATTCAAATTTCTTTGAAGTAGGCAAAGTCAGTTAACTGCATAGCAATGTTGAAGGATTGCTTAGCCAGGCATGGAATTGTGGATGAGATGATCACAGATGGTGCTAAGTACTATGCTAGTTTTTGGTTTGAGGATTTTGCTAAAACATGGGGATTCAAGCACACATTCACAGACCCATATCATAGCCAATCCAATGGTCTGGTAGAGAATGCTGTAGGCATATGCAAGAATCTGTTCAAGAAGGCCAATGCTAGTGGAAATGACCCACAGCTTACTTTGCTTGATAATCGCAATGTGCCCAGAGATGATTTGATAGGTTCACCAGCCCAGAGACTTTTTGGTAGGAGAACCAAAACTTTGCTGCCGACATCAGAGAATCTGTTGAGGCCTAGAGTGGTAGTGTAGGATATGGATTGTACATCCAGAGACTCTTGAGAATATATAGACAATCATGGACAATCGCGGTCTCTGTTTGTTTTTTGTTTGGGGTTTTACATCACTTTCAACATTATTTCAGTTATTTCGTGATGAGACCTACTTGTAGCAGATATAGTGCTGCCTCACTGAATTGTCATGTCGCAGGTCCTTGACATGACAACCCACCCGGTCACAGATTTACAAGGACAACGGGTTAACCCTTTGGCACAGGCCTCAGCTCATGTGGGAAATTGTATCATGAGTTCAATCCCGGCACGGCCGGGGTTCGAACCCACGACCTTTGGATCACCACAGAGGAACTGGTGCTAATAAGCTGGCGTCCTAACCAACTGCGCCACGGCCCGTGGCCTCGCGGTCTCTGGCAGAACGTCATGTACAGAGATTGTGTTGCGTGCAGGTTGATGCATCGCCTTAACCACCACACTGAGAGATCACGTGCAGGCAGACGAGCCCATGCCAGCCACGCAGGCAAGACGAGTCCATTCGGTGTCGCGTAAGAAAGCCACGCAGGCAAGCTCCACACACAACGCAGAGTGATCCTTTAAAACGGCCCGCAACCATTGGATCTTCGGAGAAGCTAGATCGGAGAAGAGAGCAGAACTTGGAGACCGAAGACGCCAAGCTACAGCAACCACTTGCCACGGAAGATCCACGACTCTCAGTGTCGTAACTGCATAGACTTGGGTGTTTTGTGTATTGTTAGGACTCTATAAGTATCATGCATTTGGGTAGTTCATATGCCTCGTTCATTGCCATGCCAGCCTAGCCAGACAAGGAAGATTCACAGCACCGAATAAAAGGTAACTATTGTGCAGTGTATATCCTGTGTCTGCAGTCCTAATTACCTCACACCTTCATATGGGTAGATAGGGTAGCTAGGATCTGTGCCCCGCCTCACAGCCAGAAAGTACAGTACAGTACAGTACGGTATTATTATCTGAGTAGAGTATCGATCCCCTGTCCATGTCCCCCCAACGACGGATTCTCCATTCACGGGTAACAGTAGAACCAGAGACAGTGAAATCTCAGCTAGAAAATTATAGACAAGTGCAAAAGGTATATTTTGACAGACAGGCAAAACCTTTGAAGCCTTTGAATGTAGATGACCAGGTCAGAATTCAGACAAAGACTGGTTGGCAACCAGCCAAGGTTATCTCAGTAGGTCCTGAGCCTAGGTCTTATCAGGTAGTCATGTTACCCACTTATGGAGAGTATCCGTCGTTGGGGGACGTGGACGGGGGATCAATACTCTACCAAATAGATAGATACTCTAACCTGCTCTACTCTACTGTACTGTACTGTACCATAAGCATAGCTCGCTAACTCGCTGGCTGTGAGTTTGGGCACGGATCCTAGCTACCATGTTATACCCTCATATAGATGACGGGCAATAAGGACTGCAGACACAGGATATACACAGTGCAATAGTTACCTTTATTCAGTGCTGTGATTCCTCCTTGTCTGGCTAGGCCGGCATGGCAATGAGCGAGGCATATGAACTACCAACTTTGAATGATACTTATGAAACCCTGACTATACGCAAAACACCCAAGTCTATAGAGTCACGATACTGAGAGTCGTGGATCTTCAGTGGCAAGTGGTCGCTGATCTCTTCCTCGGGCTCTTCTGAAACTGGGGACTTCTAACTGCTAACTACCCCGGATCCACGGTTGCGCGTCTCTTTTAAGGGCCACTCCGCGTCATCTCTGGGGGCTTGCCTACGTGGCTTCCTCACGCGTCATCAGATGGACTCGTCCTGCCTGCGTATCTAACTTCGGCTCGTCCGTCTTACACGTGATCTCACAGAGTGGTGGTTATGGTGACTCATCAACCATCAGCATCATGCGTTATTGTCTATGAATGTCTATATATTTCCAAGAGTCTCTGGGTGTGTATTCTATATCCTACAGTCACACCTCAGAATAGGACATACAGGAGGAACAGAAAGTTTCTGTTGAAAGGCAGAGAATCGCAGGTAGAACCAAGTCCAGTGGTGACTCAACAGGTAGTACCAAGACCAGTTGTGAGTCAGCCTAATGTGCAGAGATCTACTAATCCAGTAGTACCAAGACCTGTAGTACAGAGACCCAGTAGGTCAGCCCCACCACAACATATTTGTTCAGAACGTCTGCCAAATAAATCGTCTATTTATTCTGCAGAACTTCATGCTTTATACCTAGCTTTAGATCATGTGGAGACTTCTCCACATCGGACATTTTTAATTTTGTTCTGATTCTTTGTCTTGTTTACTAGCATTGAAAGCAAAGGATTGGAATTTTTTTTTACAAAATCCTTGAGCGCCATCATAGCAAAGGATTGGAATTTTTTTTTACAAAATCCTTGAGCGCCATCATAGACTATGTACTGAGGAAAATAAAGAAATTCGTTTTTATTGGATTCCCAGTCATATTGGAATCCTTGGAAATGAGGCTGCTGACCAAGCTGCCAAAGCAGCATTGGATAAGCGCCCAATAAATATGCTTTTACCTTATACAGAGTTTAAGAAATATATTACTGTTTTTTTACGTTCTAAATGGCAATTGCGCTGGAACAAAGCTATTTTTAATAAACTACACATAATTAAGCCTGTTTTAGGTAAAACCAAAGGTGCTATTAGAATTAACCGAAGAGAAGAGTCTGTTTTATCACGTATAAGAATTGGACATAGTCATTTGACTCACTGCTATCTTCTTAAAGGTGAAGATCAGCCTCAGTGTATTGGATGTCAAAGGGCTTTGACTATCAAACATGTTTTAATTGAATGTATCGATTTTGATATAATTAGGACTCAATATTTTAATGTGCAAGATTTACATTCGTTATTTGATACTGTAGATACCTCTGTGATAGTATTGTTTTTAAACCAAATAGGACTTTATAACCAATTTTAAGTGTGGAGCTCTTGTTTACTTAGGTCATTGGCCTATTTATCAAGAACCGCGATACATCAGATGGTATTTAAAGTCTTTTAAATTGAATTTATTTATACAAATTTGTTATGTCTATAACTGATATATATTGAAAGGATTTTGTTGATATTTTGTGTTGTTAAAATTATTTACATATCATATTGATTTTATAAACATTAAATTTTATGTTTTAACCACTTTTAGGCATTAAATAACCTTAGTAGTTGATGTGCCTCTAAGCAACCATTCATTCCCACCACAACCATTCAAGCATGTTGCACCAAAACCAACACAGAGTGTTGTAACCACCAGGAGTGGAAGGAATGTCCACCCTCCTTCCTGGTTGAAAGGTTTTGTCAGGAAATAATTTCCTACATTTCATTGTATATAGTTGCTGAAATATCAAAATATTCCAACATGGCTCAGGAATATTTTGTATGCTGATCTATGTTTTTTTTTTCACAAAGGGTTTGAGACCTGTAAGTGTGAAATGTGTTAAAATTTTGCATTTTAAGCTAAGATGTATATTGTTTGTGTAATTCCATTTTTGGAACTCAGAATTTTGAAATGTAGCTTATATTTCTGATGATTAAAGCATAAATGTTCACGAAGAGTAATTTCATACATTTATGTATCAGTATGTAGGAGTTGAAAAATGAAAAGATATAATTTTTGTACTAGCCTATCTTTAGAATGATACCACCAAAGGAAGATAGGTTCATTTTCAATTTTCACAATTATAAATTCATAATAATGAAGCATGTAATTTTGTATTTTCATATATAGAGCATTTATATACAGAGTATGTATTAGAGGTATTGAAAGTCCAGCTTTGAGTCTGATCACCTCATTGCTTGTCTATTGTCTATTAATATTTAATTCATTTCTCATAATGGTAATTTTGTCATTTTAAGTTCTGAAATTTAAATTTGTGTAGCTAAAGTTTCTAGCATTTAAAGTATGGTAAAAGGGTCAGTTACAAATCTTGAATGTTTGTAAAAGATTTCTTGTAGTTTAATTCAGATCATCTCAACTTAGTGGATGAGCTCTACACAGGTTTAATTGAAACTGACAAAACATGCTTTCCAGTCCCTTCTTCATTTACTGGCGGTGTCGGTAAAACCTACTACAATTCCATGTCATCCAATCTGTGACAATATATCGTCACAAAATAAAAACAATCATGCATGACTTTAGTGGTGGACTATTGCTGCCTCCTGGTGAATTAAATGTGCAAAATCATTTTGTGATGCCTACATATCACACATTTTGCGACGCCTTTTGCTAGTGGCCCAACTGCTTATACAGCTGTTTTATTTTTGTAGCTGTCTCTCCACTTGTGCAGCTGTTTTAATTTTTGGCATTTCATCCATGTATGCACCATCATTCTCATCTCTTTCTACCTTGCCTAAATCTATTTACTCTCACTTATGTAGCTGTCTATCAACTTGCATAGCTGTTTTAATGTTGGGCATTTCACCCATTTCAAAAGTTCTTAAATTCTGTACAGGGAATAACCATATCAATTGGACATTTTTCCTATGCTGCTTTGGCAGCTTGGTTAGCAGCCTCATTTCCCTGAATATTAGTATAGCTGGGGATCCAGTGAAAATGAATATCTTTATTATCCTCAGTACAGCATTTATGATATCATTCTAGGATTTTGTAAATAAAACAACATAAAGATTTTTCCAAACCTTGCTTTTAAAGCTTGTAAAGATGATAAAGAGTCAGAAAATATTAAAAATGCATGACATGAAGTCTCTACATGATCTAATGCTAGATATAGTGCATGAAGTTCTGCTGAATTGATGACTTGTGTGGCAGACATTCAGAGTAAATATGATTGCACTTCACAGCAGCTGCAACCGCACTTTGTCTTCGCTGAAAGATCCATCGGTATATATACACTAATATCCACTGATAATTAAAGTTGATTTAATTTATTTATATCTATTTATATGGAGGGATGGATCTGTTGAGTATTTATGTAATTCTGACATGGCTAAATTGATATTTAATGTTGCATAGGTCCATGGAGGTGTTTCTGGATATTGGAATTTTGCTATTTGATTTGGATTTATATTTAATGATTTTAAAGATTCTTTGATGCGACTGCCAAAGATAGTATTGTACTAGGTTTTATTTCAAAAAAGGTCAACATAATTTGGATTAAATAAGGTATCATGTGCAGGATTGTCTTGATTTCCAGCGATTTTTGCAGCATACTGAAGGGCAAACTTTTCTCTTCTTAAATCAAGAGGCAGTTCATCTGCCCCAACTGCCAAGCTATCTGCAGGTGATGTAGGAAATGCACCAAAGCATAATCTTCAACCCTGATTTTGAATAGGATCAAGTATTTTACTATAAGATAGACGAGCTGATCCATATATCATACATCCATAACCAAGAATGTACCAGCATTCTCTGTAATTGTAATAAAACATTACAGTCCCCTCCCCAATCGGTATGGATAAGAATCCTTTGCAAGATATGTATGCGGAGTCATCCTCTAGGTTACTACAGTGCGGTCCTCGTGTGTTCAATAAACGACCCATGATGTATCAGTAGCATCACAGACATGGCAGCCATGTGTTTGTTATTTTTGTGCTCGTCACATTTGTTTAGGATCTTAGATGGTGTTAGAAGTGGGATAAGAGCCAAATAAACCGTCATGGCAAGGATAAAGGCACCAGGACCATTATCCCTTGAGGGAAATGTAAACTACAACTGGAAAACATGGATAAAGGTCCGGTATTTATACAGCACAGATACAGAGCTTGGGGCTAAAGATGAAGCCATTCAGTGTGCTACATTCTTGCATGTGGCTGGGCCTGCAGCCCAGCAGTTGTTTGAGACAATGACTATTCCTGCAGCTGACAAGGATAAGATATAAAAGCTTGTGAAAAAGTTTGAGGACTACTGTTAACCCAGGAAAAATAAGACAGTGTGTTGATACGATTTCAATTCCAGGAACCAGAAACAAGGTGAAAAGTTTGATACTTTTGTGACTGAATTGAAAACCCTTGTACAGAAATGTGAATTTGCTGATTTGAAAGATGAATTGCTTATGGACAGAATTATATGTGGCATATACCACGAGAAAGTCAGGGCCAAACTGTTTCAAACAGAAAACTTTGACATTGGATAAAGCTGTTAAAATAGGTCAGATTATGGAGCTCAGTAAAGTGCATATGAAGACGCTCATATCAGATCATGATCAAAGTGCAGATGTCAAGGTCCTCACAAGATCAACATAAAAAAAACAATGCTAAGCTGCCATACCAACATACAGGTGGTGGGACCAGATCCAAGCCAGTGAGGGGTACTAGTAAATCATGGGACAGTAAAATTCAATGTGCCTTTTGTAAACCTTATATGTTGTACCAGGCAAATGTGGTTCTTTGTGTGAGTGCAAGTGTAATGAAGTCTTATGAATGCAAAATTTGAGTGGGGAACAGAGCAGCAACAGGCTTTTAACAGTTTGGTGGAGTGTCTAGAAAATCAGCCTGTACAAAGTCTCTCACAGATTGTGAAAAAGCCTGTGCTCAGATTGAAGAGCTTCTAGCTATTGTGTTTGCTTGTAGAAAGTTCCATTACTTGATATATCATAGAAAAGATGTGATTGTAGAAGCCAGAATCATTGACAGACATCAAGGACATGTTCCTGCAGATAATGCTGCTCAAACTGCAACCTTACAGCTTTCAGCTGGTAGGAAAGTCAGGAGAAGATATTCCTGTAGCAGATGCCTTGAGCTGAGCCCCACTTGGTGATGAGTACCCAGTACTTGTCACAGAAATTAAGTCCATGTCTGCTTTCTCAGAGAAGCAAGACCAGCTGCAGAAAGCCACAGCTGAAGACTATGAGTATCAATTGCTCATTGACCAAATTGTATCTGGGTGGCCAGACACTCGTACAGAATTGCCTGCCATTTTGAAACCATATTGGGACTACAGAGAAGAGCTCTGTGTGTATGATTCAAAGGGGAGAGTCATGATTCCCATGTCCATGCAATCAGAAGTGCTCACTTTGATACATAGCAGACATCAAGGCATTGTAAAAACAAAGAATGGACAAGAATGAATTGTCAGATAGAGGATGGAGTGTCAAAATGTGCAGTTTGCCAAACTGCCTGGGCTAGTAAACAAAAAGAGCCCATGTTGAGTACTGCAGTTCCAGATCTGCCATGTGATGTAGTCTCAAGTGACTTGTTTGGGGTAGGAGGTAAGTTTTTGTGTACTGTAGATCACTACTCAAAATGCATTGTGGTAGATGACTTTGAAACAGACACTTAACCAGCTGTGATCAAAAGGTTGAGTAGAATGTTTGGTGAGCATGGTATTCCTGCTGAGATATACTCAGACAATGGTCCACAGTTTGATGGAGATGCATTTGGAGAGTTTTGCAGAGTTTGTCTTCACTCACAAAACCTTCAGTGCCAGGTACCCACAGGCAAATGGTATGGAAGAGAAGGTGGTTTAGATAGCTAAGAACCTCATAAAGTGTAGGGAGGATAAGACAAACTTGCATCTCGCTCTCTTAGACTATAGGAATACTCCTAGAGAACTATGAGCAGGCGAACCAGAACAAGGTTGCCTACAACTAAGAAACTGCTAATGCCAGAGGTTATCAATCCAACAGTAGTAAAGGCTAGATTGCAGGATTACACGTATAAAAGCAAAATTTTGTATGATAGACATGCTTAGCCACTTCCAGAGCTGAAGTCAGGACATAGTGTTAGGTATCACAAAGACAAAAAGTGGCAATCTGCTAGCCTAATCTTAAATGCTGAGAATCCTAGATACAATATTGAGGCCCCCACAGGTAGCATGTTTGTTAGGAATAGGAGACACTTGCTGAACACAAAGGTGAGTGATATATTTCAGCCAGCTAGACTCAAACATGAGTTGAGAACTCAGGATGATGCATTTTGGAGACGAAAATTTTCACATGCTGTTCCCCACTAGCATTTTAGAGACCAGAATATGCCAAGTCAGAAAACCCACTCAAGGCTCAGTATGGCTTGCTGTTCCCTGAGGTGTCTTCACTGGAACCTACTTCAGACTTCTTTTATGTAACCGTCCAAACATATATGCCGTCCAAGTTTCTAAAGAGTTTGGCAAGACCAAAAGCAGACAGTCTGGAATGTCCAGACACTATGGACGATTACACTATGGACGATTACACTATGGACGATTACACTATGGACGATTATATTTGTAAAGACTATGTCGAAGTTTTCGAAACGTTTAATTATAGGGTACAAACACTTCACGACAAATTGGATTTAAGATTGGGGGCAATCAGCGATGCCTTTACACCAGTACTGGGTAGCCGAGATAAAAGAGGACTACCTCTATTATTATTAAGTGGCTTCTTCAGTGCGAGATTCAAGGCAATCAATTTGGTGTTACAACACCGGAGAATAAGTAACCTGCAGAAAGCGGTTTCAGTCCTTTCAAAATCGTACCCTAAACTAATTAACGACTACATGGATTTCAAACAGGAAATGCTGATCGTCACAAAGCACCAGAACACTGCCGTTTACAACAATTCCAAAGAAATTTCTGATCTTATTTGGGGAATGAAACATGTTTATTCTTATTTTAACACCCAATTATGAAATATTAATGATACCATGACGGTTCTGGAGTGTCGTACTCGAGCCATTGCCATAGTTAACCACCACACTTTATAACAGAATGGGCAGAACTATTAGCCTTTACTAAGACCACATAGAGTATGCCGATATGGTCCTTGACTCTATCACAACACTTATGCAAGGCAGAATCGCAAGGGGACTCCTTAATCCAACTAAAATGAGAGAAATTGTGCAACATGCCTCCGAGGTATTGTATTCTATCAAGCCTGATTATGTTTTGACTTTCAGAAATCTGGAATCGTCTTTCAGAATAAACAACGTGGGGTATACTCTCATAGATTCGGATACTTTGGTAATTCAATTGGCACTGCCAATAAGGCAACGTGATAGACAACTGTTAACCCTGTTCCTTTCAATTTATCTGAACCCAGTAAGGAAAAGTCTCATCAGTATACCATGCTTGAGCTTGAAGCCAAGTATCTAGCAGTCCATGGAAACATTTTTATTCAAATGTCACAAGACCAGTTTCATAGCTGCCACAATTATGAATCCACCTATATCTGTGATCAGACCCTTTTACAAATCCACAGAAACAGGAAAATGTGTGGTAGCCTTGTACTGGAATTCTGATGGAAATACAATAACGAGGTTATGTAATTTCAAATTTTACAATAACATGACCCCAGCAGGGAGCATTCTGGATGCCGGTGAGACTATTCTCTTAGCAAACGTGGAAACACCTTTCACACTAAATTGCTTGTATAGAACTGTTCCGAGGAGGCATAGTGGACACCCCTATGCCCTTTTATCTAGAGACTCACTTTGTTCGTGCTCGCTGACTACTGATTACCATTATATTGCACCTAAATTGACTAATTGTAATAGTTCTACAGATAATTTAAAATTAAATTATGTAATCAATGGTGTGGTACAGTTGTTCTTTAATGAGACTAAATTAAACGTAAATGCAGGCAAAATATACGACTCCATTCCTGGGGCAGCTACCCCAGCCAATTTGACCACGTAGATCATGGTATTGTTTTACTGCACGACAATGCAAAAGCTATTGATCTAAGACATTTGGCGAAATTAGATTCTTTGATATACTTCAGTAAACATGACAAATTGGAAGATTTAAACCAATTTGATTTCTGGTTCACCGAACACAATGTTGAACTCGGAATCAGTTTTGTATGCGGCCTACTAGGCATGATCTCCTTTGTTATTGTAATTTATGTTATTGTCAAATCTCACAAATTGACCAGTGTTATGACAGCAATGTTTACAAAAATACCTCAGGTAGAGAGTGGCAAGGCTACGGTAACTGATACTGGATGCTTCTGGATAACAAATCTTGAATACATCATACTATGTACTCTTGTATTATTGTCCAAAGACAATTGAAAATACAGGACATTTCAATTACATTTAAAGGTCTCTTTGCAATAGCCCAGATAAACTGGCTTAACAACCAGTACCACATATTCCATAACGGTGCACTACTGCAAGACCTTTCTATTCCACTTTACAATTTGGCTCAGTTTAAGAGGATGATGAAAAATCAATGTGTCATTCAAATACTTCTGGGGAGCAACAAGATTTTCTATCCACTGTCATCATTCAATTATGGTCACATCGACCTGTTTGATAATTAATGGATAATTAGTGTCTAAAACTTGTAAATGTGTTTATATCTTGTGATGTGTCAAGCTAAGTAACGTCACAGTTACATATGCATGAAGAGTGTGTTTTATATAAATTTATCTATAACGAAGGTATCCATTTGAAAACAACCATTGATATTGTACTATGTGAACTGACATTGTATAAGTACACATATATCTTGTTGTATGTATATTCATTAGATATTTGGATAAAATATGAGGGTGTGGCAATGTGAAAGTGTGAATATACAGCTGATTGACAGATATTGCATCATATATGAAGGTCAAAATAAAGTAAGGTCTACCCTGTATTTAAAGTATTCTCTACAGCTATCAAGATTGTAGGGCCATAATGCTTAGTGACATAGATTTCAACCACAGGCCATAATAATGCCTAATCTATGTCAGGATGTGAGTCAAGTACCATCCTAAATCTCTGGCTCCATTCTTCTGCTAGCATAAATATTGTTATAATTTATAGCTTAATATGTATTTCCTTGGGTTGTACCTTTCACGACATCAAATCAAAAGTGAGTATTGAAAAAGGTATGTCATATATATATATATATATATATATTTCTAATAAGTCATGTTGTACAAAGATTTTATTATTACAACATTGACCTTACAGCCAACATTTACATTGTAAAAATCTTTCAAAAGAAAAGGGCATGTCATATAGCAATATACTTAAGTAATGGGGTGTATCCCGCCAAGGCATTGGGGCGTACCCCATTGAGACAGCTGTCAATCAGCAACACGCGACACTCTGTATATAACGCTTGACATGAGGTATCTCGTGGTCAGTACTAGGTCAGTATTAGAAATAAAATAATGTAACATCAATCCCGCCTCGTGTTATATATGCCAACTTAGATATCACAGTACCATTGATTGTATTATATTCTTTGTACATGTTTTCACTCAGTGTACCAATGTAGCTAGTGAATATTCTTCTCATTGCTCTGGTAGTAGTGATAGCGGGGCCAGGTGGTGAATCACTGTTTAGAGACAAATCTATTTTTCAGAAACAGTTCAACTGACATTTTCAGTAATCTCACAGTTGTAAACATGGCTGTTCAGGGTATCCACCCCCCTAGATTTGCTCCTCAAATACACAATATGATAACTTCATGGAAGGAGTTCAGAGACGAACTTGATCTGTATTTCATAGCCAGTGGTCAGGCTACGGCAACTGATAAGCAAAAAATCTCTCTGCTTCTATACCAAATGGGTAAAGAATTTCCGAAAGTGTTCAATAATGACCTAGTCTTTGACGCAGATGCAGATAGGGATAAGTATGACACTGTTCAGAAAAACTTTAATGATTACTTCGAGCCAAAGAAACTGACAAAGAGTTACATCACCAACTTTCAGAGGAGGAGCAAAGGTCCTTAGGAGCTTATATAACAGAACTTAGGGACTTGGCCAAATATTGCGACTTTGGTAACAAAGAAGTGTTCTTGTGTTGTGTTTTAACATCTTGTGGATTTTTCAGTCTAATTAATAACATTTGGTGCCGAAACCAGGGACTTTGAACTGTGTATCATTCATCTGTGGTGATTTTGTGAAAATTGGATTTTGAAAGTGAACTTTTAAGTGATAAGGATAACATCTTACTGTCTGTAAAAATCAGCTTGGATTAGTGTCATTGTGGATTGGATACATAGAAATCAAATGAAGATCTGTGAGTGTGTATGGGTAATTCTATGTAACAATTATAAGTGACATTATAGAACAGTATAAAGTAAAGTTATAGCAAATAGTGTATAACCAGCAGTAGGGATACCAGCAGCAACATATCTCTACCCCAGTACAGTGTGCTTAAAATAGCTGCAGACAAGCTGCTAGCTGCTGATATTATATGATCAACTTATTGGTGTTTACAAACAACAGCAAACATGTCTACTGTAGCTGACATTGGCACCTTAACAAGGACTAGATCAGCTGCAAAGGGATGGCTGACTCGCAGTATGTCTAGTCTCAATGACACTTTACAGGAAGATGGAGATAATATGCTGTGGAGGAAAGTTTGAACGATCTGAACAAGAGATTAGCCTATTTGGAGGATTGTCAGACTAGCTATGAGTTGGCAGTGGATCCAGAAAAAATAGAGGAAGTTATTGAAGAGATAGCTCCTAGTTTTGATAAGGCGAAAAAGCTCTGTGTTAAGGCCATGAGATATCTAGCCTCTCTAGAGACACACGAGCAAAAGAAAGAAAATGAAGATAGGAGTTCAGTGTCATCTGGAGGAAGGACTGCTGCAAATGCTAAACTGCCAAAATTGGAATTGCCCTTCTCAGATGATTCAACAGAGTGGCCCTCATGGAGGACAACATTTGAGGCAACTATAGATGACTCGGACATTCCAGATGTGACCAAATTTAGTTATTTGCAATCCTTGTTAAGTTGTGAGGCCGCACATGTCATCAAAGGACTACTACTGTCAACTAGAAACTACAAAGTAGCTTGTGAGCTACTTAAAGAGCGCTTTGGACGAAGAGAGCTGATCATTTTTGGTCACATCCAAAGTTTAATGAAGCTAGAGGGCGAAGGGAAAACATGCCTTGTGAAGCTCAGACATCTTCTGGATAAGGTTCAAGTGCATGTCAGAAGCCTCAAGTCATTGGAAGTGACTGGTGAGACATATGGCATCTTCCTGACATTAATACAATCACGTTTACCAATAGAGGTGCCTATGGAATGGGCTCGAGAAGGAAAAGGGCGAGAAGGAGATCTAGACTTTCTGCTGACTTTTATGAAGAAGGAGCTAGAAACTCGTGAAAGGGCAGAAACATTTAAAACATCGGATACAAGTGTGAAGAATGAGTCAAGGGTGAAAAGGGCTGTACCCACAGCGTCTGCATTGTTTACCCCTTTTTCTGCCAGCTGTGGAATTTGTGAGAAAAATCACCAAACATTCAAATGTGATGCGTTGAGAAAAATGAGTCTGGCAGAGAGAGATTATGCAGTGCGCAATGCAGGCCTGTGTTTTCGGTGCTTTTCCCCAGAACATATTAGAAGACTTTGCCCATCCAAAATTACATGTAAGAATTGTGGAGGTTGGCACTCTACTATTCTCTGCTGGAAAGATAATAACAGTAACACTGTACAGAAAACTGTCAGTCATGTCCGTATGGCTGAGACTGCACGTGATAAAGTAAACAATGTGTTTTTGCAGGTTGCTAACCACAGTGAATATCATATTTGACAGTGGGAGCAATTGCTCATATATAACTGAGAGTTTAGCCACAAAATTAGGGTTGAGACCTTCTGGTACTGTTTTGCATAAGTTTGCATTCAGTTTTTGGTGGGAGACATTCGGGTGTATACAGAAGAAACATCTGTGAAGTTGATATAACATGTGTAAATATGTCTCACATTTCTGTAACAGCAATTGAAGTACCCCAAATTTGTACGAGCCAAGAATCCCAAGTGAAGTTTTGGAAAATGTGAGGGAGCTTCCTCAGGCATGGGGTGATTCTGAAGGAAGTATGGTTGAGATTGATATGTTGATTGGTCTTGACTTTTATTGGAGAATTGTCACCAATGAGATGGACATGAGCATTTGGTAGTGCAAAAAACTCTCATAGGTTATATTCTGAGTGGCTACATCCATAGTGACGGAAGAGTTCAGCAGGCAGTGACTTCTCATCAGCTGTTTTGTTTAAATGAGAACTTTAGTGTCAGGCAGATGTGGGATTTGGAAGCTATAGGCATATCTGATCATGAAGTGAAACTCAAAGAAGATCCCGTGTTAACTGAGTTCAATGAGAAGGTTGAATTTGTAGATGGTAGATATTGTCCATTTACCATGGAAGGAAAACTCAGTTAATGTCTAATGAAAGGGCAGCAAAAGCCAGATTGGCTGGTCTAAGCAGGAAGTTGAGAAACGATGCTCCTCTTCTGGAAGGCTATAAGCCAAATGGAAGAAGCAGGTGTAATTGAAGAAGTTTCTGTTGATCATGAGCCTGTTGGACCTGTGTTTTAATTGCCTCATCGACCAGTGGTCAGAGAATCTAGTGTGTCAACTAAGATTAGGCCAGTGTTTTTTGATGCATCAGCCAAAGCTGAAAATGGTCTCAGTTTAAATGATTGTCTGGAGACTGGTCCATCTTTGATTCCGAATCTAGTTGAGGTATTGATCAGATTCAGAAGGTGGAAGGTTGCCTTAACAGCCGATAAAACCAAGGCATTCTTGCAAATTTCATTGAGTAATGAAGATAAAGATGTCCACCGATTTATGTGGGATGTCAATGGCAGAGTTCGGGTCATGAGATTCAACCGGGTGACTTTTGGTGTCAAGTCTAGCCCGTTCCATTTGAATGCTACCATTCGCCATCATCTAGACAAATGTGAGCCCTCTAATGTCGTGAGAGAGCTCCAGGAAAACTTATATGTAGATGATTGGCTTACTGGAGCAGATTCTACATCTCAAGTGAGTGAAATGTATGTTGAAGCTGAAAAGGTGATGAATAAGGCCAATATGAAGTTGGCAAAGTGGAATTCAAACAGCAAAGCCATCAGAGAATATGTGGGTGGCAGTGAAGGCAGTTTGAAAGTCCTTGGAGCTTTGTGGTCTCTAGATTCTGATTGTTTTGCCTTTTCTGGACTTGAACTACCCTCGGATTTGGTTGTGACAAAGAGGGTAGTACTTAGTGTGATAGCCAGAATATTTGTTCCACTAGGATTCTTGATGCCATTTACCATGATGGCGAAATGTTTGTTCCAGCAGCTGTGGCAGTTGGGACTAGATTGGGACCAAGAAGTGTCAAGTGATGTGACGGATCAATTTTTGAAATGGATCAATGATTTCAAGTTGATCAGATCTTTAAATATATCACGTAGCTATAGTAATATGGACTGGTGTACAAGGGATACAACTGCATGCATTTGGTGATGCAGCTAACACTGCTTATGGAGCAGTTGTATATATCAGAATTCCAAAAGGTGAAGTATCTTTTGATTGCTCCCTTGTCATTGCTAAAGCCAGAGTGGCACCATTGAAGAGAGTGACATTACCTAGACTAGAGTTGCTAGGTAGTCTTTTGGCTGCCAGGTTATTGGTTTTTGTAAGAAAGAGCCTGCATTTACCTGAAGATACCCAGTATAGATGTTGGTCAGACAATACTGCTGCATTAGGTTGGATCAAAGGGAATCCCAACCAATGGAAACAGTTTGTGACCAACAGGGTCATTGAAATTCAAGACCACACTGATCCCCAGAAATGGTCATATTGTCCCACAGAGGACAACCCAGCAGACCTATTAACAAGAGGGATCACAGCCACAAAATTAGTTAATTCTGATTTGTGGTTAAATGGTCCTGACTGGTTGTCTTTGGAAGAAAATCAGTGGCCCAAAAGATCAGGTGGTCTAGATTCATCGGACGTGGTGACTGAATCAGAGGTACTACTTTCTGTACAAAATGAGAAACATAAAAATGTGTTTCTAGTAGAAAGATGGGGTAAATTTACCAAGGCAATACGAGTGGTTGCCTGGGTTCTGAAATTCATCAACAATGTCAAACAACCAGAGGATAAGTTGTTGGCTGATGGGTGAGAAAGATCACAATGATATCCTTAGGCAGACCTTAGAGACTGCAAGACAAAACAATGTAACATTTTCACTACCCAAGTTGCAGTTAGCTAAATAAGAGGTCAAGCAGTCAGGTCAGAAAGATTAAGACTCATTGCGCTTGATATGGTATCCCAGATGAGTTAGTATCTGATGGTGGCCCACAATTCACATCAGACGAGTTCAGGAGATTTTGTGACGAATGGGGAATTAAACACACAGTAGCTTCCCCATACCATTCGCAATCCAATGGAATGGCCGAATCAGCTGTAAAAGCGGCAAAGAAAATACTTAAAAAGACCAAGAAAAGTGGGCAAGATCCATATTTGGCAATGTTGAATATACGCAACACGCCCCAGCAAGGTATAGGCCTCAGTCCAGCACAGAGACTCTTGGGTCGCAGAACCAAGACACTGCTACCCACATCAGTCACTTTACTACAAAGTGACAGAGACAAGGTCACAATGGAAAAGCTCAAAGAGAATTCAAAACGTCAAGAGTTCTATTACAACAGAGGCGCATGTGACTTACCGGAAGTTAAATGAGGGAGACACTGTCAGAATGAAGCCTGGTGAGAAATCTGGTGAGACCTGGTGAGAAATCTTGGCAAAAGGCAATCGTGAGAAGACAGCAGTTGTGGTCCCAAAAGTGTAAATGCGTTGTTTGATACAACACTGCACCAAACAAAACATGGAAAATGAAAATACACATGTCATACCAGAACTATTATCCGCAATATATCAAACCAGACTTTTTGTAAGAGAAAAGAGAGAGCAACTTTAGCAGACATGGAGACTCATCAACGATTAATTAATGATTAACAAATAATAGGGTGCACATCTGGAATAAATTTGGAAAACCCATTATTTCAACAGAAAAAGGGTTTAAATAAACCAGATTTGAAGTCTAATATTAAATGTCACAGATAATCTTTGGTTGTAACCAAGATTTATCATTTCACAAAAAATACTCTCTGTTTTTGTATAGTATACAATGTTATTGTGATGTAGAGAAGTGATAGAAATGCCTGGGAGTGAGAACCCACGTACGGAAGACAAGTCGGAGTTGATTCCAAGCCTCCTGGTATTCCCTGCTGGCTGCTTTGTAGTCCCAATAGCTCAGCAGCCCATCCTTCCTGCAATGGTAATATCACTGTCATATGCTCACTCAAATATTCAATAATCAAAATTCCCAATATCACTAATCTTGGAAATGTTCACTCTATGATTCGATGAAGGAACAGTCAAAATGAATCAGTATACCCATATGGCTAAATTATTTTGTGAAAATTGAGAGGGAGATCAATCTTTTTTTTCTTTACAAGATTAAATTTAACAAATCACACAAATTTATTGATAATATTATACACACCTTATTGAGTCTGGAAGTTGTTCGTGACTCAGATTCTGGATCAGTTTCAGAAAAGTAGAGAATAATTCATACTTGCTTACTGCAGACCTGCAATCAACAAAGTCAATCTTTTGTCTCCCTTTAAAATATTAATCTGGAAAAAATAACTACTCCCAAATCTACCAGTAAAATGGACTTTAAAATCATTGTTTTCAGAAATGCCATGCATTGCCCATCACAGTTAAGTTATGAGTCAAGTCACTGATTTCCAAGAAGCCATCAGATCAAAAACTGAAGATGAGTGTTACAGCTAAAACAGACATGTATATTTAGAGGCATTATGGCTGGGACAGATGGTGACAAAGTTCATCACCCAACAGTTCATCACCAGAAAGTTTAATCAATTTGAATTTTATGTGGCACACATTTATACACTGAGCAATATAATAGTTTCAAGTCTATTGGGCCAATGGATTTGGGAGTTAGCACAAAAATGTGCAATTCAAAAAACCAATATTCTTAAACATGTGCAAATTCGTATTTTACAACATTATATGAAAGCAAGTTTCAACCTAATTAAAGCCTTGACACATGGCAAAGACTACAAACAAAACCCATACACCTTTTATTTGAATGTAAAATTTGGACTTTTTAATACTTTTTTTTACCCTTACCTGGCTTTAGCTGAGTTTATATTTTTTGCAGTGACCCCGAGCTTGCGGCCATTGACCGTCACATCCTGCACGGCACCGGCAGAAGTCTCATACCAACTTATGGCTGTAACAAGAAATAAAAGTTACCTTGGTGTGTTATTACATCCTCCAGAAAATGGCATATAGGTCCAGGATGACTCTAAATGTTCTATACCATTGAAAGTTGGGAATTACTCAGTTTGGGAATTACTCAGTTTGGGAATTACTCCGTTTGGGAATTACTCAGTTTGGGAATAACTCAGTTTGGGAATTACTCAGTTTGGGAATTACTCAGTTTGGGAATTACTGGGAATTACTCAGTTTGCATCATTGTTTAGGTTTAAGGGGGGGGGAATATTAAAATTTTGATTTAAAAACTGGAAAAGAATGCGATAATACACTGAATAATTCTAAAGAGCATGAGCCTATAAATTTGATTATGCTTTTCGAAGTTATTTGACATATAACTGCATTCTTTTCCAAATTTGTGCATGAATCATGTGTGTCGTATACAGCATTGATGTGTGCATCATGTGTGTACTATGATTTGTTGTGGGTGAAGAACATGGAGAGTACAATTCCTTGGCTCATGAAGAATATGAGTCAGTGATGTGTTTAGCACCAGGCCTTGACATATGCACCGGGGCCACCAGATCCTCTGTTTGGAACAGAGAATGGTATTTTGTCGTGGCTTAGTTGGGCAACACTATTTTTGGTCTTTTAGTGGCCCAAACTATTTTGACTTTACTCTAATCCTTGATAGATCTTTGTCTCATACCACAATCAATGGACTTGTAAATTTTGATTGGGACAAGTAACTCCCACTTAGACACTCCTCACTATACAGCTTTATATGCAATGCTCTTGATTGCATCATACATCCTATTATCCTTAAGAAACTTTGGGCCACCACTTCTCATGCTCTGGTGGCCCAACTGGGCAACCAACATTTTTGTATAAAGTATTGATATGTGAAGCATGTTTGAAGTATGAATCATTTATGTGGCTATACGTTTGTACCGAAAGTAAATAATAATATGACCACACATTGCTGAAAATCAGTGCTATCACATTATATTAAGATTTGTATAGGTATTTTATTCATTTATTGCAATGTATCTTAAAATATAAATTTGTAATTTCCTGCAAATTAACATGGATCTGATATCAGCCAAAAAGAACATATATACTTTTGTTGCTTGTTTAGAATGACAGTAATGAGTTTACCTGCACTGGCTGGTACAATATTGACACCAGGGTTGTCACTCTCCAGAGCATCTCTGCTGTGCTCAAACTCTACGTCTGCCTGATACAGCCTGGGAGCGTGCCTGGAGTAGCCCGCGGGCAGGTCCCGCACTGACTCGCATCTCCCGACCAAAGCCCTCCTCATAGAGCCTTCACTATACGCACATCTGACAATCAGGAATATCAATATAATATTTTCACTTTCTTATACAAAGATGAAATAATTGTTTCTTTGGAAAGGTCTAAATTAATCATATTTATCATACTTATTTACATGCTAAAGTCCACAAGCAAGAAATCTGAAACAAACATTAATCTGGACAGGTTTTTAAAAAAATTCTATATTTTGTAAAAATTCATATATTTTATACAAATATATGTTAAAATGTGAATACATTTTAGACTGTTAATAAGTATTTTATACAAATATATGTTAAAATGTGAATACATTTTAGACTGTTAATAAGTATTTTATACAAATATATGTTAAAATGTGAATACATTTTAGACTGTTTATATGTTTCAAAGAGTATTAGAACTTACTTTCCGACAGTAACTGATTCCAAGTATATGGGAGCTTCCAGGAGATGACACAAGAGGGCGCCTTGGATGCCGACAATATTCCACTTGGCCATTTTATCGCTACAGGCCATGGAGAGAGTTCTGTCACCGCGTCCTGGTTTGGTCCTCAGGAGTCCAGGCTGATGGTAGTGTAACCCTGGTGTGAGGGCATCTTGAGTGCCCCCTGGTGCACATTTAGCACCCGTTCTGTGAACATCTCCCGCACCAGGAGATACCTTCTTGGGGTGTCTAGTAGACTTCTTACATCCTTTTATCATATCTCCTATATCGTTGTTATGTTTGGCTAACTCTGTGTGGTCATTTGTCCTGTTTTTGTGACATTCCTCTTCCTGAGATGCACCATCTGCTGCAAGATTTTCACTGTTTTGCTGTGAGACCTCATCACTGCTATTTCCCAGTGTTGTTTGCTGTGAGACCTCATCACTGCTATTTCCCAGTGTTGTTTGCTGTGAGACCTCATCACTGCTATTTCCCAGTGTTGTTTGCTGCGAGACCTCATCACTGCTATTTCCCAGTGTTGTTTGCTGTGAGACCTCATCACTGCTATTTCCTGGTGTTGTTTGCTGTGAGACCTCATCACTGCTATTTCCCAGTGTTGTTTGCTGTGAGACCTCATCACTGCTATTTCCCAGTGTTGTTTGCTGTGAGACCTCATCACTGTTATTTCCCAGTGTCGTTTGCTGTGAGACCTCATCACTGCTATTTCTCAGTGTTGTTTGCTGTGAGGTATCAGCACTCTCTGTGATCAGGTCGGAGGTTTTCTGTTCTTCACATTGTTCAACTTTCGCCTTCTTACTGTGCATGCTATCTTCTTCATATTTCCTCTTGCAGGTTTCTGTCACAGCAGCAATAGTGGCATCCCCACCTTAAAGAAAGAACTGCAGTCTCGTTTCAAGCATATAATTCAAATAATATGTGCTTATACAGTAATGAATTTTCCACAGCCATAACACTGCAATGCCTGGGTAAAATATAACCAATTCTATTTTATAAGAAACAAGTCATTTTAATAGCCTTGGATAAGAGGAGAGAATTTTATGACATTTCAGTTATATCATAATGAATATGACACCCCCAAGTACTTACATGGTGTGTGTGAGGTGTAGATGTGCTAAGTACTTATAAGGTGTGTGTGATGTAGAAGTGCTAAGTACTTACATGGTGTGTGAGGTGTAGAAGTGCTAAATACTTACAAGGTGTGTGAAATTTAGAAGTGCTAAGTACTTACAAGGTGTGTGAGGTGTAGAAGTGCTAAGTATTTACATGGTGTGTGTGAGGTGTAGAAGTGCTAAGTACTTATAAGGTGTGTGTGGTGTAGAAGTACTAAGTACTCACAAGGTGTGTGAGGTGTAGAAGTGCTAAGTACTTACAAGGTGTGTGAAGTTTAGAAGTGCTAAGTATTTACATGGTGTGTGAGGTGTAGATGTGCTAAGTACTTATAAGGTGTGTGTGATGTAGAAGTGCTAAGTACTTACATGGTGTGTGAGGTGTAGAAGTGCTAAATACTTACAAGGTGTGTGAAATTTAGAAGTGCTAAGTACTTACAAGGTGTGTGAGGTGTAGAAGTGCTAAGTATTTACATGGTGTGTGTGAGGTGTAGAAGTGCTAAGTACTTATAAGGTGTGTGTGGTGTAGAAGTACTAAGTACTCACAAGGTGTGTGAGGTGTAGAAGTGCTAAGTACTTACAAGGTGTGTGAAGTTTAGAAGTGCTAAGTATTTACATGGTGTGTGAGGTGTAGATGTGCTAAGTACTTATAAGGTGTGTGTGATGTAGAAGTGCTAAGTACTCACAAGGTGTGTGAGGTGTAGAAGTGCTAAGTACTTACAAGGTGTGTGAAGTTTAGAAGTGCTAAGTACTTACAAGGTGTGTGAGGTGTAGAAGTGCTAAGTACTTACATGGTGTGTGAGGTGTAGAAGTGCTAGGTACTTATAAGGTGTGTGAGGTGTAGAAGTGCTAAGTACTCACAAGGTGTGTGAGGTGTAGAAGTGCTAAGTACTTACAAGGTGTGTGAGGGGTAGAAGTGCTAAGTACTTACATGGTGTGTGTGGTGTAGAAGTACTAAGTACTTACAAGGTGTATGAGGTGTAGAAGTGCTAAGTACTTACATGGTGTGTGTGAGGTATAGAAGTGCTAAGTACTTACAAGGTGTATGAGGTGTAGAAGTGCTAAGTACTTACATGGTGTGTGTGAGGTGTAGAAGTGCTAAATACTTACAAGGTGTGTGAAATTTAGAAGTGCTAAGTACTTACAAGGTGTGTGAGGTGTAGAAGTGCTAAGTATTTACATGGTGTGTGTGAGGTGTAGAAGTGCTAAGTACTTACAAGGTGTGTGTGAGGTGCAGAAGTGCTAAGTACTTACATGGTGTGTGTGAGGTGTAGAATTGCTAAGTACTTATAAGGTGTATGAGGTGTAGAAGTGCTAAGTACTTACATGGTGTGTGTGAGGTATAGAAGTGCTAAGTACTTACATGGTGTATGAGGTGTAGAAGTGCTAAGTACTTACATGGTGTGTGTGAGGTGTAGAAGTGCTAAGTACTTACAAGGTGTGTGTGAGGTGTAGAAGTGCTAAGTACTTACATGGTGTGTGTGAGGTGTAGAATTGCTAAGTACTTATAAGGTGTATGAGGTGTAGAAGTGCTAAGTACTTACATGGTGTGTGTGAGGTATAGAAGTGCTAAGTACTTACATGGTGTATGAGGTGTAGAAGTGCTAAGTACTTACATGGTGTGTGTGAGGTGTAGAAGTGCTAAATACTTACAAGGTGTGTGAAATTTAGAAGTGCTAAGTACTTACAAGGTGTGTGAGGTGTAGAAGTGCTAAGTATTTACATGGTGTGTGTGAGGTGTAGAAGTGCTAAGTACTTATAAGGTGTGTGTGATGTAGAAGTGCTAAGTACTCACAAGGTGTGTGTGATGTGTAGAAGTGCTAGGTACTTACAAGGTGTGTGTGAGGTGTAGAAGTGGAAGGAGACGGTCAGCTTGAGGCCACATCTGTGCTCTTCAGGGTCTGGAGGTGTGAATACATCACTGCCTGTCCCATATGCCTTCTCAATTTCACTATACAAGTACCTGAAATCAGTTAGAATTCAATAAGTTGGGTTTCTCAATCCTGATATTTTCTAAACTTAGGAGCCACATCATTCCCCATATTTGCAGTACAATTTAGTCACATATCTATGCATCAGGCGACGAACTGTCAATAAGATATGCCTCAAAAAGTCTGCCCTGAGAATGGAATGAGATACCCAGAAAGAGTGTTATGTTTGAATACCTAAGTTTGTGATCCCATTCTTGTTACATTTGGTGTTACCTTGATGACTGCCAGCCCCTTCTTGCTATCATTTATTACCATAAGATGTCCCTTCTTGCTAACACTTATTTTTACCTTATGAAGCCCCTTCTTGCTATCACTTATAATTACCGTATTTACTCGTGTATAAGTCGAGGTTTTTTTCCAAAAACTCTTAGTTAATGTTTAGGGGGTCGACTTATACACGAGAGCAACCTGTGGACGAGGATTTACGCCAAAAAATTACGACACTATGAGTTTTCATTACGAAATAACGAATATCGGACATAGCGGGTCGGTTTAACAGTCTTATACTCGAGTAATTACGGTAAAACATAAATACGATCTTCATATTTTCAAAATAACGAATATCAGTCGCAACAGATTGATTTTAATTGCGTTTTAAATGATAAAGAAAGGTATTTACCCAATATTACTGGTCTATTATTCGAAACGCTTTGTTTTGACTTTGTTCTCACTGATTCTAATTGTCAGCGTTCACAGTTTTGCAATACGTCTTTGTTTCCACTGCTTTGAGTCGTGTCTTCCCGCTTGGAAAGAAATGCTTTCACACGTGGATCGATTTTAATTGCGTTTTAAATGATAAATAAAACTATTTACCCAAATTGTTCGAGAACAGAACAAAACCATCAATCCATTTAAAACGCAATTAAAATCGATCCACGTGTGAAAGCATTTCTGTCAACAAGGGAAGACACGACTCAAAGCAGTGGAAACAATGACGAGATGCAAAACTGTGAACGCTGATAATTGAAATCAGTGAAAACAAAGTCAAAACAAAGCATTTTGAAATAATATGTTTTAAATGATATATAAAGGTATTTACCCAATATTATCACAAATTATTTTTCGCAAGAATTTCTCCACGATGTAGAACGTAATACGATGTACGTGACGTCCTTAATCTTAGCGTCAAAACCAACACGTGGGAGAATATTTCTTTGTGTATTATAAAGCCAATGATATTCATTATATCGCTTTAAATTATTATTGTTTATATCGATCTTAGCATAAAAACAAAGCGTGTTAATACACAAAGAAATATTCAACCACGTGTAGACAGTAGTCCGCCTGTCCGATATTTGCTTTCACGCTAGTATTGCGTAATGCATGTTAAATGAATGGATGGTTTTGTTCTGTTCTTGACCTGCAAAGCGAATTTGTGATAATATTGGGTAAATACCTTTATATATCATTTAAAACATAACAGCTGCAAAACGTAATACGATGTACGTGACGTCCTTTATCTTAGCGTCTGGGTGCCCACAAGACAAAAGTGGAGCGGCCAACATGTCAAATTGAACTTTCATATCCGTAGCTGATCGATTTTAATTGCGTTTTAAATGATAAATAAAGGTATGTACTTAATATTATCACAATTACATCGAGAATTTCTCCACATCATTGATTTTAGCCTCAAAACAAAGCATTTTCATTATTTATCATTTGAAATGCAATTAAAATCGATCCGCGTGTGAAAGCATTTCTGTCAACAAGGAAGACACGACTCAACGCAACACGTGGTCGCAATTTTGAAAGGCGGAAGTGACGGGAAGAGGCTCTTGTTTTTAGCGCGAAAACGATTGTTAATATATTGCGCAATAATGGATGGTTTTGTTCTGTTCTCGACCTGCAAAACGTAATTTGTGATAATATTATGTATATACCTTTATTTATCATTTAAAACGCAATTAAAATCGATCCACGTGTGAAAGCATTTCTGTCAACAGGGAAGACACGACTCAAAGCAGTGGAGACAATGACGAAACGCAAAACTGTGAACGCTGATAATTGGAATCAGTGAGAGCAAAGTCAAAACAAAGTGTTTCGAAATAATATTGGGTAAATACCTTTATTTATCATTTAAAACGCAATTAAAATCGACCCGCTACGTCTGATATCAGTTATTTCGAAAACACGAACATCGTATTTATGTTTTACCGTATTTACTCGTGTATAAGACCGCTAAGATCTTATATCGTAAGCATATTTAAGTTTCACTTTTAAAATGACCGCTAAGCTTCAGCTGAAGCTTGAATGGTAGCAGAGCCGATATCTCAAGAAAAACCAACTCGACTTATATTCGGAAATTGGTTTTTTTCAAGAAAAATAACCTCAATTTTGGGGGGTCGACTTATACACGAGTCGACTTATACACGAGTAAATACGGTACCTTAGGAAGCCCCTTCTTGCTATCACTTATAATTACCATAAGAAGCCCCTTCTTGCCATCACTTATTACCTTAAGAAGCCCCTTCTGGCCATCACTTCAGCATGACTGTCATGGAGAACATCACCTACATATCAAATTGAACACAAATATCATCCAAACATATTAACTAGCATAGTAAGGATACAAGTATTTACAAATGTTATTATACTTCAAGAAGGGAATGAAGTAATAAAAAGAGCATCTATCCAGATTGGCCAATTATTGTACTTTTGTTAGCAGGGAGCAGTTTACTATAAATCTACATAGGTCAAATATGAATATATTTAACATTGACCCTACATTGCAGAGAATTATATATAATTCAAAATGTGCTAATTGATTATGTATACTGTGCTTTTCATATAAAATATATGTAGCACAGTAGGGTATAAACTGCCATTGATCCATTACCTTTGTCACTCAGTTTGCTTTGACCTAAACATTTACTTCCTGTTCCCATGGCAACAACTTTCATCACTGATACACCATCTGTTATAATAATAAATAAAAGAAATCTGAATTATACAAGTCTGTCACTTATTTGATCAAATCTCAAGAAAAGCTCAATTACAGGGTGAAGGGAAAACCAATGTATATTTTTGGATTGAGAAATGAATGGTTAATATTCAAACAGTAAACTTCAATACCTTCCTGTGTGACCCTAACGACAGCAGCCAGCAATGTCCACTCTTTCCCTTGCTGTGGTTTTCCTTTCTTCCCAAGTTGTTTCTTGTAATGGTTGCAGCATAATGCTGCCACCTGCTGGCCAAAATAGTTTCCTTTGGAAGCCATTATCTGAAACCAGACTCTTTATTAAAGATAATATTGCCAATAATATTGAAAACTGAGATTGTTTGCAGAGCTTGAATATTGCAGAGAGAATAAAATCTGTTTACAAGGATATTGTCCATAGAGGGGTACATACATTAAATATATATGTAGGTCAAGGTCATCAATTTGTGAAATCATCACCACAGGCCATCAGGTATGCATCAGTCATTTATATGTCACAAATTTATAATTTTAATAATTTAATAATTTCCCAAATATCCAAATGAAACATCTTAGTGATGGAGATGCCATTTCTAAATGAGGTCAAGGTCATTCTTCTGGAACTCTAAAATTTCTAGAAGGGTTCTTGGTCTTGACCCCTTTATGAGCCCTTCATATTAGGTAACCCAAATCTATACCATTTTGCACCATCCATTATGGCAATAAATCAAGAGCATATTTCAAGGGTTATGTACCGGTACATTCCGTTCACCAATACCCCTGTATATCAGTAAAATGAGAATGTTGAAGAAAAGGGTTTTTATTTATTTATTTATCTTTTTCTTCATGCTGGATGTTTCAAGCAATAGACAGCTTTATATGTTGCAATGGCAATGCAGTCATCTTTGAAAATGTGTAAGGTAAGTTTGAAGTGCAATTTTTACAAGTGTCCCTTCATGATTCAGAAAAAAGGGAATTTTCATGGAGACAGCAGGAAAAACTTGAGTAGTACAAGTATTCAGATTTTTTTAACTTGAGTAGTACAAGTATTCTAGGACTTAAAAACTGTCCCTAACTGCTCAAAAATGTGTAAAATGCAAATTAAAGAGAGGAGAAAAAAATCAAAATCGATAGGGCTTGTTATTTAGGGAGTGGATACTAAGATTAATGGAATTATATGCAAGCCATTAGGTCACAGTGCACAATACAGATCCAGTTCAAAATGTATATCATTAACATCTGTCACAGATGCATGGGTGTCAAACAAAGCATATGACTGGAATCTTGATAAATATTTAAAATATAACTCATCCTGATAAAAGAAAAGTCAAATGAAAGGGGCAGTTTCAAAATTATCTGATATGAAGTTTGCTTTTAAAAAAAACATTTGCAAAGGTCTGGTGTGAGACCAGCTATGAACGAAAATTTTCTTGGTGAATCATGAATGTATATTTTCTTATGCTGCCTTAAAATTTCTTATTGCCTCAAAATGAATTTTACATTATTCTTCTATTAGGAAGAAATAATAAGGAATCAATTGAAACATTTTAACAATTTTTAGTGGAGTTTGAAAGTTGCATGTTTTGTATAGGTTTATATAGTGGCTTGTTTACATAGTGGCTTAGAATCGGTGCCCAGTGACCTTCAGTATCCTGCACCAGGTTGGGGACCTGCACCGGCTGCAGGGAGGGAAGGATACTTGTCAGCGATTAGTTTCTGCCGATGAAGTAGACCACGACTGCCAGGGTCTACGAGGGTCCTCTCAGTTTAGTTGCTATAATCGGTGGTAATTGGTAACAGGATACTAATCGGTTTTGCTGAGGAAACTTATAGATGTAGATTTAGATGTTGGTATCAACGAAAAACTGTTCGGGCACTCGCCTTGAAAAACAAGTTGTGCAAATCACAAGGAGGTCTTGAACACTTCTGTGAATTTGTGTCAATCAACAGGTTTAATATTGCATATAACTCAGAAAAGGATAATTTCATTCACAGAGATCCATACCACTATTAGCAGTTACAAAGTAGCTGAAGTAAAAATTTATCTTTTCATCTGTACATAAATTTATAAATCCAATTTAGATCTTGTTAAAATGCAATTTAGATCTTGTTAAAACACATCAAACTTCTGCGAGCCCAGAGAAAATTCCAGTTAACCGATACAATGATAAGAAATGTTTGTGGCCCACTGCCACTGACTGGCTGTGCCAGGCTGGACACATGTTGAGATGAGGCTGGCACTCCAAATAGATGCTATCACCATGGAGAATGTACATGTGTGAGATCTATTATTCCTTTTTGATAGCATCACTGTCATGGGGCATCACTTTGACAGGAGCTAGAGAAGTAGATTAATCATATGTCTGTTGAATATAACAATAATGTCTGAAAATACTTTACCATGTAGATTTCTTGTGAGAGCTTGTAATTCAAAGTCCTACTCTGTTTATCAGCTCTTTTCTACCAGTTTCATCCATGTAGTGGATGGATGTGTCAGACTGGTAAAAAAAGTCATAACATATGCCTGTTACAATAAATTTTGCACTACCAGTCTCAACATATAACCTTTTCTCCCACCAGATGTCTCTTCCAAATACTTCCATCAAATGATCACAAGTGTATTTCATCCATGCAATATTTCAGACCATAATCTGGATTCTTTAGTTAAATAACCGTCATGGATTTCAAAATCCAAAATCTGGGCCTTTTACTGCCATCTTTGCTCTGTTCTTGGGATGAAAAAAAGTTAAAATGTCTGCCTCAAATCCTGGTCCTTTTACTCATTTATCAATATTAAAGTGATGAGAAACTGTTAAGGTTCTATTTTTCCAGGCATTGTATACAAATGAAGTGAGTATATTGATGTATGACTGATAAAATCAGTATATCTATGTACAATATAAATACAGCTATTTCCCAAGGACTGTGACTGACTGGAATAATCTTCCCTCTGGTTTAACTACATTGGAATCTGGTAACTCGGCATCTTTCAGGAACCTTTCCGCCAGAGTGTAAATTGACCAGCTGCACCCCTGACCAGCTGCACCCCTAGTGCAATTTTGCACTCTCGGCGGGATGCCAATTGGTTTTGCCGAGAAAACATACAGATGTAGATAGAAGTTTCCTATATGTATATGTTTATTTTTCAAGTCTTGTGTACAATTATATACAATGATAATACAAATATCACAATATGATTGACACTGCGAGAGAGAGAGAGCACCTAGAACACACACTTATGGAATGGCCATATCAGAGATATTATAAATATTTTCAAATTTCCTGTTCCCAAAACTTTCTGATTCCCACCAGCCAATTAAATTATTGCCATGATTTGTCTTAAGTAAAAAAATAATAATAATTCAATTTTTTCAAGCAGCATTCAAGGACATTTAGTGAGGTGAGATAAATGTTGACATTTCATTTTAGTAAAGTGGAACCACGTTTTATGAAGCGCAAGTGAAATAATATATTTTTTCAATTGATCTGCTAGATTTTAGAATCAAAGTTTTTCTGATCTTAATCTTAATTAATAACTCATCTATTATACAAACATTTCTTTTTACAATCTTAAGGAGAGTTCATTAAATTTCCTCCATTTATATAAACCTATTATGCTACTTTTTCATCATGCATCACCATTCCCTTTAAGTTCCTACAAAGCTGTTTTTAAAAATGGTGTGTATAAAGCCCACAGATACAATTCTCATGACCCGATTACACCTGGTATAAAGAAAAAAATGAAAATCTATTTCAATCAGGTTTGATACACAACTATGTAATAAGCACTGGGAGACAAATATCTCTATTGAATCTAAAATAGATTCATATTTATATATACATGTAACAAGTGCCAAAAGCAATGGGAGGCAACTCTTTCAAACAAGACCAGTTATTTTCCAAACATTCAATTCTTCCATGAGATTGATAAAATATCTCATAGGTTATTTCTTAGTCATTAAGCAAGAGAAGGGGGGGCATATTTGTAACATACTTGCACTCAGGAGTTCAATTTGAGATAGACAAAGACGTATGGAAAGGCATCATTAATTTTAATTATTCTGACGTGTTAGAGATCACAATTATGAAAAACTGCTCATCATATTAAGGGCTTGTACATTCTCTTTTCTACGGCAAGTCAATAAAATACTGTCATATTGTGCTGTGATATGTTCAGAGAGTGAGTCCGTCATATGATGGTCCGTCAGCCTCTGGCGCTTCTTGCCTCATCCGTAAATGTTCTATTGTATTTGTAAAATGTTTGTTTATTTGTTCTGTCTCTTCATTAGCCTCCAAGTTTGGTAAATCTTCCCGTATTTTTCCTATAAGTTGGTTTAACACTTGTATGGTCACCTGCAAATTGATAAAAGAAATATTTCAGTTCAAAACAGAAGTTTTTCTGGATCCACATTTCAGAAGAATATTTCCATAAGAATCAAAAGGAGACTTCAAAGGAGAGCATGAACTTACTCTGAACAATTCAAAATGATGGCATCAAATCAGATTATATAAAAAAACAATTGAAAATAAAACGGTTTAATCAGCAATCACAATAATGAGATTTAGATATATTTATCAGGCACCTATTTGTGACATTTGGCACTAACCTGGTCATTTCCTTTCTCATAGAAGTAGATATAATGATTAAGTATTTCTATGAAGAGCTGCACTTGCACTGAGGAGTCCATACACTGGTTAGCAATACGTAGTCCTTTCTTGAGACATTCCATCACCCTCTTCCCATCATGCATCTGTACCAATACAAATAAATGTTAAAAACTCCACCAGAAGGTGACATTGTGAACCTATCATCTATAGAATCTTGCTTTTGCTAACGGATGGAAATGTTTATATACAATTTGTTTCCTGATGCTCATATAATTGAGAAAGAGAAAAAAAATCTAAATTAAAATATAATTTATATGCACAATCTAAATCATGTTTTTCTCATAAATTCATCTAACTTCTCCATCAAGGAAGTGTATTTATCAGTGATGAAAGTCAGCATTCAGAAAAAAACCTGAAACCCCTAAAAATTAACCTGAAGATACCCCTACCCCCTTTCAGAAATGTCATTTTTGGATGTTTCAGACTGAGTTCAGACCATTTTGAATTTCACATTTGAAGAAAAAAACCTGAATTCAGGTTATTTCCCGAAGACTTTCATCACTGATTTATTTATGATAGTGTCTGTCTTACTTCCTCTCCCTTGGACTCCTGGGATTTCCCGGACCAGAAGAGGTGAGAGCAGACGGCCACGCCACGGCACTGATCTGGCTTCTTGAGCAGCTTGGATGCCGCCAGGGCACAGTTGGTCCTCAGAGGTTCATGATTCTCCTCGCTGAAACACTTCATCCTCTCAAACGTGCCGTTAATCAGTGTAATGGCCGCCAGCTGAGCTTTACTGTCGCTGATCTCGTCCTCGTACAGGGTGAACGCCTAAACAAATCACAGTGAAATAATATCAAGATTGAATAGGGTCTTGGGACAAAATAAATTAGAGCTACTGGTGATGTACTGGCATCAATAGACCAAAATGCTTCAAGCTCACAATATGAACAGAAAGATGAGGGAAAGAAATGATTAGCTATATAATACTTAATGCAGAGGCGGGCTGAATAACTTGATTTTTTAAAGGACATCCAAGGACATTAATTACTTAAAAACTCGGATTTTTTTAAATGATTATATCTATTTTCACCTACCTGGGACATAAATTCATAAGCTACAGTTTCAAAATTTTCGAATTCAATTTCTCCGGCTGCCATGGCCCCTTGCAGGAAGAGTCTGAGAGGCAACTCTGCCATCTCGGCTTTGATGAGAGCTCCGATGGTCTGGTGGCAGAACTGGAATATCTTCTGACACTTCTTCTCCCACTTATCATCCTGAAGGAAAATATAAATGCTGCTTTAAAAACTGTTTAGGTACAAAAAACAGAGTTTATTTCTTGCTTCAGAGACTGGAGAAAGAGAGTTACTGCCTTAAAAGCTTTCCATTTCACAATTTTAGCTTCTATGACAACAAAAAAAGAATTATTTAGCAAAAAACAATGAGTCCAAAAAATAAAGGTGATTTAAAAGGTAAATATTTCTATTTTCAAGTATAGTTCTCTGTGCCTCGTTAGTTTTGAACCATTCTCAGCCGAGTTCTCACCTCCTCTGCCATATCTTTGTATCTAAATGCCAGTCTGTATGCTGCGAACACAATGGGCGGTAACGTAAACCGGATTCTCCTGTTGCCTCCGTTACCAAAGTGTTTCCTGGCTGTGTTTAATATCTACAATAATAAATAATATTCACAATTTTCTTCTCATAAATTGATCATCTTGATAATAAGATTTCTTTACTTCAAACTTTAAAATACAAACATACTTTTGTACTTCAGTCCAAAACATTCAGATCGATCGTTGCTGTATAAAATTTAAGGAATCTCAATTTTCACAGCGCCTGTTTATTTATGAGGTACTCACCAGATATTGTTGATCAGGGTCGGGTGAGCCGAGCAGGTGTATGAATCTGCCCATGAGTTCCTGCTCCTCAGCGAAGTCCTCGGGGTCTTCCTCCTCCGCGGGCTGGTCACTCTGGTCCTGGACGAGGGGCGACACAAGCGACAGGACACCGTCAACCTACAATGTGCAACCGACCAAATGTAAACGACCACGGGTAGACCAACTACGTGTAACTGACCAAGTGTGGCCGAACACATTCACCTTCAAATTCTACCTTGCCACAACAGAAAAAAACATTTTTATATGGAATTGTTAGCCTTTCTACTACAAGATATAAGTAAATAAAATTTTAAGTTTACATATTTCTAGACAAGATTAACTTCACTTGATCTTTACATTTATCACCGAATCACTATTTCACAAATTTTTATCTCAATATAAGTGCATTAGTTTTTAGAGATCAATTTAATATGGTACAGATTCCACATAGAGATTTTAGAGAGGTACAGATTCCACATAGGAGCAGGTAAATATCAAAGTGAGCAAGCTGACCTGTTCCTGGGTGGGGAGTTTGGTCTCGCAGTCCAGCACATTATTTACGATGTACATGCTCATCATCTTACGAGCCTGGTAGTCGAAGTACTCAAAGAGCGGCCCGAAGTGCTCCAGCTTGAGCAGGGAGAGAACATTGCCGTAGTTGTCGACCGGAATCTTCATGAGCTTCATCAGCTCCCGGGAGACAGCGCTGTTGTACTCAAGGCTGTACATGGAAGATGCAATTAGCCAGTGAAAATACAGAAGTCATGCAGGCACGATACAGAGAAACACATGCAGTAAATCACTACCTTGGAACGGCGACGCATAACTCACCTTCATCTTGTTATATTACAGGTCTATAAATACATATATATTTAAAATGTAAAGAGGAAGTGATCATTGCTCATGCCACATTTAATCGACAAGTTTAAATCACAAACATTATCATTCATGCACTTTACAACTTCACAGATGTGCCGTAAACTTTATAAAGACTTCCATTCAGCGGTCACTCGGGAAGGTTTTTTGGAGGGGAATCATCCAATCAGAACAGAAGTGAAGACTTTCTGCCTACAGAGGTTGCACTTCATCGTGACGGTAAATACATACTGGTCAAGGTTCAGCCTATTAAATATTTCTTCAGTAGTTTCCAGCACTTTGTCAACATAGTCGATCCTTTCTGGGTAGCACTTGAGTGCTAAGTTTATGAGCGCCACCTGTAGGGCAACTATATCTTCTGGTGGCATGTCTGGACGGTTCTGGAAAAAAATAATTAGAGTATGAGCTAATTTCATACTTACACATTCATTTTAAATGTCTTTGTTTATTTACATGTCTCATTTATCTGTTTTAAAATCAATACTTCAGACAAATCAACGAAAAATAGTACTCAAAGTACTCTGTCGATATAGTTTTTTTCAATTAAATATAAACATGATTAAGATCTCTTGATAATGATGGGATATATGAGACCGGGAGAAAACAGAATCCTAACGAGAAGTATCTGGAACCAAGATATTATGCTCTCCACACATCAAGGTAAGGTATTTTTTTCATCTCGACCCAAAGTAAGGTAGATTTTTTCATAATGATGTGATGTTAGTTTTATATTTTGATGTCACAATTTCTACCGTAAAGTTTTTAAAAAATTACTGCAAAGTATTCACTTCATTCAGATAAAAACTAACCTGTATAATTTGTGCTATCTGCTCTGAGAAAATATCAAACAACTGGATATCCGTAGGAATTCCAACATCTTCTTTGTGGGCAAAGCATGCCAATCTAAAAATATAGAAACTCAAATTATCTCTTAAAATCCAATTGAACTTTCTGAATGCATTTTATTACGAAAGTTCAGAATTGTCTTCACTATTTTCACTAAAATACAACTTCTATGATCAGTATTTGTCAGATATTTTGTTATGACTATAATCTAAGTTTAAGACTTGCCTACCTGTCAATTAAGGAAATGATGATGTTCTTGACGTTGACCTCCTGATGCAGATCGGCGCAGGCTCGCAGGAAGTTATTAAGAGACTGCAGGTGATACTCATCAGGGAAGACCTAAAAACATGCATTTCTCATCTTGATAATCATCAATAATATAAGCAATTTATTCACAACTTTGTCAAATCTTTATATCAATCCAGCTTGTGCCAAATATCTCTCTACAAAGCATTAATATAATCAACTGAGAACAACAGGCATTTTAAAGGTGAAAGTAATTTTGTCAAGGTCAAAGGTAAGATATAAGTATAAACCAAGTTTACTTTAATTTGGTAATATGGAGTCTCTAATATTACTGGCTATGGAAATATAGACTGATATAATGAGCGCTTTACCAATCAGATTATTGCAATGTTTACCTGTATAATGCATTCCATCAGGTATTCTTGTGCTATTGGATCTCTACAGCTGACAGCTTGCTCTAATACAGTGGGTAACACCAGCTGAAAGGACAAGCCCACCACATATATACTCTTGATAATAACAACCACTTGTATATCATGTTTTCCATTTTCAAAACTGAACATCTTATCTCCTCCTATATTTAAATGCTGACTGAGGCAATACAATTTTTGAAATTTCATCATTTAAAAAAAAAATTTCATGAATTTTTACCACAAAGTAATCACTGATAGGTAATAACACATAAATTTGACCAGAATAAATTGAGCAATTAAAAAAAAAAAATTCATTTGACCAGTACTGACCTTTTTGAACTTCTCCACATCGACACACTCAAGCTGTGAGAGCCTAACGAGGTTGGTTCCAACGAGGATACGCAGTTCTCGCCTCTCCTGTTCTCTCTTCTCCTTGTCCCGCGAGTGCCCCTGATGCTGCATTCGCACCCACAGCTTGTTCATCTCAGCAAAATTCAGCTGGATGAAGTCGATCGAGTCCTTCACAGTTCCTGTGTCGGTTTCACTGAAATCAAAATCAAACCTTAAACTTAGAGACTTTGCATTGTCATCTTATCAAATTTTGTCAATTTTTTATTTTCACAGATGCCTAATAATTTGAAAAAAGCACATGAAGTCAAACAACAGGCCAGTAATTCTCATATGAATAATAACAGCTCAATAACCTAATGAAAGTCTAATAACCTAATAAATGCTTTATAACAACCTATAAACAACCCAATAACAGCATCTAACAGCCCCATGACAGACTGCTTCACTAAATAACTGCCCAAAAAATCCCACTTAGCCTAAAAATGTCCCATGCTCATTTCATCCAGTATTCCAGATGAATACGGGTCATGTTTAGACCAGCTGTTTTGCTGCTCAGAACAGCTGTATTGCATTCAAAGTTTGCCATTTATTGCTTTATACATTTACCTACACATTCCAACCAGATTACACGGAGATCATAAATCCTTATCTTAGAAACTTTTTATTTGGGAAAAAGAGCCTGTTATTTGGAAGGATATAACATGGTCCCATTATTTTGAACAATACAGACAGGCAGAGATATTTAAAAAGAGATTGGAAACAGCAGGTCTGCCACTAGGTATCAGCGCGGTGCACCATCTCTGTTAAATGTCTCTGGGGCAGGCAAGTAACTTTGTACATTAAGTGAGAGAATTCACCTGGCAGACTCTTCCTCTACGTCGGGGAGCACATTCTTGGTGCACTGCAGCAAGTAGTTCCTGAGGAAGAGACCTCGGAGTGGGTGCTGCACGCCGCGACACATCTCCACCAAGTCCTTCAGAATGTCCTTACGGGACAACTCATTAGCCTTGATGTATACCACACCTACTGTGATCAGCAAGTACCTGCAACAACACCACATCTTACAAACCAGCACGTTCTTAAGTTATATTTAATAAAACATACTAAACTCATCATTAACACTATGTTAAATCTAATATAAAGAGGTCTGCTCCTCTTACAGTTTTTCTTCTTCTTTGTTTTTAAATTTTATTCTTATTACTGGTCCTGTCTGTTTTATCTTCCAACAATAGTGAGAATGTTATATTTGCCTAAGAGAGTACTCACAGTCTGGGGACAATGTTGCCTGCATACTGCACCAGCTCATACAGGTCTGCCACCTTGCGGCCTTTCTGGAACTCATCCACCAGGTACAACTCCAGGTGGCGCAACTCATCGCTTATAGACATGTCTGGCATTCTTGTCAAGGTTGCTAACTTGTGATAATTTTTGGTAACTTACATCATTTGATATTAACCTATACTTAATGCACTCAGAGTTATCCCTAAAATTAGTGAACAAAAATTTATTCATGAATATTTTTATTTGTTTTCTCTTTTTATAATTTATAATTGCAGCAAGGAAGACAATTTGAAATATATAAATGTGACTTATTCTCAATTGGCAATTAAGGTTATAATCTTGCAATAATTTATTCATTAATATTTATTTATTTTTTAAAATTTCTAAGTCCATTTCTAAGATAATTTAACATATGTGACAGCCAAAACAGTTTTACGGTTGTGACTTATACCTCATTTGGCCAATAAGATGAAGGCTCAAAATGATAAATTGCACCTGAGTATTGGCTAGTAGTCAAGGACACAGAGTTCATAGTAGCTTTTAGGCGAGAGCATGGAGGTACGCAGCTCACTCAGCATGTTAGACGCATGCTTCAGCCCATCCATCAGCTTCCCCTTGTCCTGAAAACATCACACACTTTAATCACAAACCTCAATATGTCATTGCAATCTCAATATGTCATTGCAATCTCAATGTCATTGCAGTCTCAATGTCATTGCAACCTCAATATGTCACTGCAATATCAATATGTCACTGCAATATCAATATGTCATTGCAACCTCAATATGTCATTGCAGTCTCAATATGTCATTGAAATCTTAATATGTCAATGCAACCTTAATATGTCAATGCAACCTAAATATGTCGTTGCAATCTCAATGTCATTGTAATTTTAGTATCTGGAAAGATCAGACCGCAATATGTTCAGTTTTCAAAATTATTTTATTTCTTTCAGCAGTGTCCTGATTATTAATTAACGTTGAGTGTCAAGCTGTATGAACTTGGCAGAGTCAAACCTAAGCTAAGAGGACTGTTTGGTAGAATAATATAATAAATCTCATTGCTCCCAAATGCAAGTTACTATTTAGTTGGGCCATGATTAATCAGCAGGAGAGGAGGGATAGCGTATAGTGTATACTTACGAGGCATCTTTTCATCTGGAAGGACTGGGTCTTGACCACTCCCAGAGCCTCATCCAGCAGTTTTTCCTGCTCCTCGGCTGGTGACATCTGCTGAAATTATATCAACCACAAAACTATTACATGAAGTCAGGGACATTTATCAGGTTTCTGAAGGCATACTTATAAATTAATTCATGAAAATAATGCTGAATGTATTAGAAGTAGTAACATACTCCACATATATTTTTTTTAATGGATCTCTTTAAAAACAAAGTATTTTTTCAATGCAAATATACTTTTCAGTTAATTTCGGACAACAGCCACAAGTTTAAAGCATGAAAATTAATAATTAAGAAGAGTATCAGGTTTACTTAGTCATACAAATTGTTGCTGATTTACAAAGTGTTTATTCTATGGTGTATTAGTGTACAGATTTTCCCAAGCATTCAAATTATCTCTGGAGTCCACATATCAAGTTGAGATTCTCTACAGCAATCAAACTCTAGCCCTATATATTTGTTGGTTGCTCAGAAACCAAAGAATTTTTTTTAAATATCCTTAAAATTGGGGAAAACCGTCAAACTGATATTTGCAATCAATCACTGCTTCTTGTGTTACCATCTATTGGCATGATTTAAATTAAGCCATAAATGGCAAAACAAGCAATCAACTCTAGCCATAAATAGGAAAAAATGTACCATGATCAGAGCAACACATCTTATACAATTATACAGTTCACAACCCTTCTGCTGTTCTTTGAACTGAGCATGTGCAGAACATGAAACTTCCTGCTTACTGGCTGCCATATTGAATTTAAGTCGTTGAACAAAACAGATAATATTTCAAATGCACATTCAATGGGGAAATGTTCGACATTAAAACATTTTTGTATGCCCCGTTGAGAAAACAAACTATTATTCACAGTTTGCATGTATTATTAATGTCTCTTGGTGATTATTTTACTTGAAAACACAGTTTAAAGGCCTTGTTTACATGGGCGAAAATATGTATAATTGACCGCAACAAACATTACTCCCGGAAGTGGTGAAAAGAAGGTGCTCTCTGGCGTTTGAGCGATAATAGGTGAAAGATCGGCGAACTGTATAAGTTTACCAAGCAATACAAATAGGCATCCTGCTGAGAATACAAGATGGGTGACTTGTAAAATGTAAAGCAAACAATTCAAATAAGAAATTAAGATTTCCTAATTTGCAGTTGTCATCAATTGTACACATTGGATTATAACATGCATCAACTGAGGCTGAATAGAATCAGGGAAAGTGGCACAAAATGGAAGGTTATTATCTTGTTATTAATGTGAAGCCTTTCAGCAGCATGTATAGTGACCAGGCACCACTTCTTGGTGAGACTGGGCAATTTGACAACATCATGGTGGGCGGTGGCCCCTCTGGTAATCTCAGGTATTCTACCACCTGCACTGCAGCATGCACCATCGTAAGTCTTATTTGTATCTAATGATAAGATACCAATCATAGTCCTTGTCGATTGCGAGTGCTTTATGCTGACAACTCAACGTTCTGATCAAACACTACCTACACAATTTACTTGATCACCATAGGCCGATTGCGGGTTACCATCTTGTTTTTTTTAATGATTAGATTTTAGAGAGTTTTTTGTGCACTTCCGATTGTAATTGTGCAGTTCCGGCGTGTTGTTTTCAATGGGGCAGTATGGCGACCCGCAATCGGCCTATCGGAAATTTTAAATCAAAATTTATAAATTGCAACCAGGAAAGAGACTGATTGTACCAGACCTTGGAAATGGAGTCCATATTGTAGCCGCAAATTCATTGACTGTATCCCTAAAAATTCCCACTAAATGCAGGAGATAAGTGTCGTTGATGCCCTACTTTCATATGACGATTGTTCTGAGCGGATATGTTCTAAATGATCAATGATTTTGGCATAATTTATGCCAGTACTTACCCTCCCCATGGCGTCACGGGACATTGTATAGCGACTAATGCGTGACAAAACAGTCAAGACGTCCCATAAACCATCAACACTCTAACGCGCGATTGCATATTGGTATAATCAACAGAGGTCGCTGCCAAAACTTGCTCAAAAGATGTCACTATCAGTATCAACCAAGGGTCTTGCAAAATTGTTCTTCTTCCCACAAACTCGTCTCTTATGCACATGCTCAAAGTTGGCCTCGTGGTTAACTTCCTCGAAGTGTTAAAATCCATGATTCCATTTCCTTTGTTTGCAAAACACAATTCAATTCTAAATGTTCTGACATGAACATCGCTTGAATAAGATCCCAGTATGAAGATTTCTGTAAAGTAAAATCATCATTATTTAAATATTTTCTGCATTTTCAAAACGCGATTCAATTCCAAAAGTGAATATTGCTCAAATGAAACCCGAATATGAAGATTTCATCTACAGCATATAAAAATAACTGTCCCCTTCGGGATTCAAACCCCGGACCTTTAGCATTAGGATCTTGACTTTAGAACCTAAAAAATATAAGAATTTTCTGATCAAATGCATCAAATTTGCAATTAAATTTTTTTTTTTAAATGATGACAGCAAATGTATTGAATGTAGACAGAAATGGATTACTTCACTTAATAGGTGACATCTTTCTACAAATTTTATATATATATTTATTTATTTTCTTTAATATAGGGAAGATGCTTTTCTCGTTTAACGAATCAATGTATACAATTGAGAATGTCTTATTTTTTTTGTGTGCTATTTATGCTGCATAAAAGTGACGCTATGTTCCCACTGCAATATGAACTATTTTACTCTCCCCATTTCAGGTTTAATATTGTATTCCATTTCTAGTTATGGGTGCTCGCTTGAATGTGTTTACCTCCTGGCACCAAAGTGATGGGAATTTTCTGCAGCCACCAAAGTTTACAAAAACATTAAAAATATTTGATAATTTGGAATATTTTTCTCTCGGAGTGTTTTAGGGATGTATTCTAATGTGCTTTTCAAAGTATAACATTCATTATGCTCTCCACACATCAATTTTGAAATAGTGAAAATTTCTTCCTCTCTTGAATTCACTTTGATTGCATCACGTCATCACCCATTTCACGTGCCATGAAAGGCTGGAAGCTAATGTGGTTATGATATAAGGTTGTGACAGTCTCTCACGGCATCGGCAAACTCTTTACAAAGAGTAGGGCACGAAGATCCGGTGGCAGGCTACTGTAGCCTGAGTTGTGTTCAAAGTGTCATCAAGACAAATAAAGCAAAGCAGTGTATCAGGAGACCCGTGGATTCAGTGTCTTAACATTTTGGCTGTCACAATCACAAACGGTTTTGCCCTTTCAACTTTTTATCCAATTCACTGGATTTTGCTTCCGGATATCATCATTGGTGGATAGTAACATAATGTGAGGTAATTAACTTGTGGCATATACAAAGCAAAATGACAGATTCATTCATTCATTCATTCATTCATTCATTCATTCATTCATTCATTCATTCATTCATTCATTCATTCATTCATTCATTCATTCATTCATTCATTCATTCATTCATTCATTCATTCATTCATTCATTCATTCATTCATTCGTTCATTCATTCATCCATCCATCCATCCATCCATCCATCCATGTATGTGGCCTCCATATATAAAGTAACCTATTTAACTGGTTACATCATGTACCAGATAAATAGGATTGAGCTATAACTTAGATGTTGGACATAGGACCTCACCTGCAGAATAACGGTTGAGATTGGTATTTGAGGTCATATTCTTGTGGCGCCCCCTGGCTAGAGCCATGCCCTAGAGAAATGATGACCGCCAGGGGCGCCTCGGGGCCTAAGTAAAATTTGCTCCTCAGGCCGCATATGTAAACAGGTCTAACAATATGGCTCTCAGCATGTTCTGTAATGCTTGTTTAACGTGTTTCTCAATTACTCACCACTCGCATTAATTATCAAGATTAATTAATGACACCTTTTGATGATGACATGTTTTCCCTCATTATGTTTTTGTTTGTTGAATATTTACTTTCATTGTTTTCACATCAGGCACTTGTTCTGATATACGACCATACGACCAGTCCAAACCGATTTTTTTTTTTCATACTAAATTTCTGGTCCTCATCAATGTTAATATATCTATCAATGTTGATAAAAAAATCACAGTGAAATATAGACATTTAATTCTACAATTGCAGCAATTATAAGAATTGTTGGTAACCTGATAATATTACTTGTTTACATCATTACTTTTTATCATAAATATATAGCAGACAAAGCAACCACCGCGGAAAACTTGCATTATGTCTATGACAACAGATAATCACCATGACAACACAAACAGCTGACTTTACCGCCATGATATACATCACCGCAGACATACCTGACATCATGAAAGCATACATAGATGACATCACCATAACAGCAAACACATATGACATCACCATAACAACAGACACAGCTGACATCGCCATAACAACAGACAAAGCTGACATCGCCATAACAACAGACACACCTGACATCACCTTGACAACAGACAAAGCTGACAACACCTTTACAACATACGCAGTTGATATTACCTTGGAGTAATTATTACTCCAAGATATTACCATGACCAAAGGAAAAAGCTGACTTTGCCACCATGACGTACAAAGCTGACATCACCAGTAACAGCGAATATAATTGACATCGTGAAAACACACAAAGATGACATCATCATGACAACACACAAATATGACATCACCATCAGACATGACAATAAACATAGCTGACATCACTATGCCAAATAAACAGTTAAGGTAACCATGACGACAAACACCTAATATTGCCAACTGTGACCATGTCAACTGACACAGCTGTCATTACCATGACAACATTACAGCTGACATCACTATGAAAAATTAAAATACACAGTTAAGGTCACCATGACGACAAACACACCTAATATTGCCAACTTCACAACAGACGCATCTGCCATTGTCACCAAGGCAATTGTTTCTATTGTCAACAGACAGAGCTGAAATCGTTATTATAACAGGCACAGCTAATATTGCCAACTTCATAACAAACACCGGTTCCATTGTCGCTATGACAACATACAGTCGCCATTGTCACTATGACAACACACACAGTCGCCATTGTCACCATGACAACACACACAGTCTCTATTGTCACTATGACAACATACACAGTTGACATCGTCATAAGAACAGACAAAGTGGCCATTGTCGCTACACAATGACATCAAACACAGCTGACATCACCATCATATGACACAGAAGACATCATCTTAAATATTGACATTAAATGGTGACACTTCTATGAAGATGATGACCAAGTGATGATGAATTATGACATCATGATCTTAAACTCAGGTTCTCACCATGACATCTGACTTAACAGTGCATGATTCCTTTGGCAAATCAGTATATTCTTATTCATATTTCACATACGTGCAGACCAATGTGTGGAAAACATTTCTGATGTGCGACAACAGTGTGGAAAATATTTCTGATGTGTGGCATCAGTGTGGAAAACATTTCTTATGCGTGACATCAGCAAATAAGGACAACTGACATCAAAGCTCATCAGAATGAAATAATTGATATTGTTGTTGCGCAAAATATGTTGAGAGGTAGGAAGACTTAGAAGAATATCGGGTTGATGGGAGTAGGGTGGGAGTATGGATGCCCTCCAAGTGAGCCCGGGGCGTCGGTCGCTCTGCCAGCCTAGTAATCACAAGTTCCCGGCGCTGACGGGGACACAGGGCCCCGCGCTGACCTCTGCCAGCCGGCATTCGATCAAAACAGCGCTCAGCAAATCCCAGGTAGAAGCCTGGTTTCCAAAGAGGCTGAGAATTAATTCTAAGCAAGCCTCGTGGCCTTGAGCGCCCCCTGAGGACACGTTCGGTGACACATGCATCTGAGCCTTGACTAAAATGTTAGACTGGGCTGCAGGGGCAGTGCGACTAGTATTTCATTTTTGGGGCGTAATTTTAACATCTCTGCCCCGAGGCTGGGCCGCGGGCGGTCATATGAGCTACCTGGGTCCCGCTAAAATGGATTTTACTTTCTGTAGCAGTCATTCTCTCCCGTTTTACCCGCAGGCAACGTATATATAAAATTAACCAAATAATACTGCTGTGAGGTGGGCATTCCGTGCATGCAGAGAGAGAAAACAGGTTCTGCAGTTTGTATCTGGGCGTGTGTTGGCCAGAATACGGGGTCCGCTTTCTCAGCGCCACGGGGCCCGGGGGTTGTGTGTGTCGCGGTTGCTGTGCCCCGCCCTCGGCCCCAGTTCTCCGGTTCCACGGCTTTATTACAGCCCGGCGAGGACCGAGAGGGCCTCGCTGTGTCCTTGCAGAGAAGGTCATCACAGAGGCCGGCATCAAACCAACCCCACCTGCCCTTCAATCGCTTGTGTAACCGCCCACAGTGCCAAGGACTTGTGCGCGCTTAATACGCAGGCTCTAGACTAATTGGTGAAGCAGAAGAGCCGCTATGTTTATGATACGCAGGCATTATTATTAAACTGTAGTGGTGTGGCGCGGAGCCATCAACTGTCAAACACTCATCAATGAAAACTACACGCTCCTACCTGTAACAAACTCTCAAGGCCCCTTACTTCTTAAATAAAAACCCGGGTTGATAGATTGAGTGATGTTTTGCATTTGGTAAGTTACGCAGGCAATTTGCACACAAAGATAGGATTAATGCAGTGGATTTTTGAAGGAATATTGACAAAGAAAGATACGGACATGCAACGATTTAATCATGAAGGCAAGTAGATACCCTAAGAAAGTTCCAAAGTTTTCATTTATTATTCCACTCATCAGAATGTTTGATTTTGATATATCAAGTCTTAATCTATTATTATTATTTTTTATTTATTTATTTATTTATTTTTATCTAATTTTTTTTTGAGAACATGAATGCATTCCAAGTCTCATGAGATGATGATTATATTTACTGTTTTAAAGGTTATTATTTTCAATATCATAAAGAAAAATCATATTCCCTGAATGTTGTGAAATGTTCCTATTTGGAACTGAGATTTACAGATCAGAAACAATATCCATTCAGCAGGGTTAACAAGTTGACCAGACAGGGCTAACTCAATTATCAGAAAACGACTGGGAGTTAACGCCTCAAGACCTTGATTCAAATATCAATTGTGCGATCTTCAGAGTTCATTTACAGTGTAATGGTGATGTTTTCATTGAAAGTTAAAGTCGATTTCAAGAAGATGAGGGATGAGTAGCGAACAAAAGCGAATCATGGGGCCTCTCGAGTCTTGGAGATAAGGAGATATATATATATATATACATATATATATATATATATACATATATATATGTATATATATATATATATATATATATCAGATTCCTCAGATAGAAACAGTGACCCAATATATATATCTTGGTTTTGGGTCACTGTTTCTATCTGAGGCTGAGTATTAAAGTCAACATAGAAGTAGGTTTAAATGTACATTTTATTCAAAATAGGATCATCTCCGCCCACTTATTTATCTCGCTGACCAGAGCAAAGGGTCATATGTTCCCCTTCCCAATTCATCCCATGACCAGAGCAAAGGGTCATATGTTCCCCTTCCCAATTCATCCCTTGACCAGAGCAAAGGGTCACATGTTCCCCTTCCCAATTCATCCCATGACCAGAGCAAAGGGTCACATGTTCCCCTTCCTAATTCATCCCATAACCGGAGCAAAGGGTCACATGTTCCCCTTCCTAATTCATCCCATGACCAGAGCAAAAGGTCACATGTTCCCCTTCCTAATGCATCCCATGACCAGAGCAAAGGGTCACATGTTCTCCTTCCTAATGCATCTCATGACCAGAGCAAAGGGTCATATGTTCCCCTTCCTAATTCATCCCTTGACCAGAGCAAAAGGTCACATGTTCCCCTTCCTAATGCATCCCATGACCAGAGCAAAGGGTCACATGTTCTCCTTCCTAATGCATCCCATGACCAGAGCAAAGGGTCACATGTTCTCCTTCCTAATGCATCTCATGACCAGAGCAAAGGGTCACATGTTCCCCTTCCCAATTCATCCCTTGACCAGAGCAAAGGGTCACATGTTCCCCTTCCTAATTCATCCCATAACCGGAGCAAAGGGTCACATGTTCCCCTTCCCAATTCATCCTATGACCAGAGCAAAGGGTCACATGTTCCCCTTCCTAATTCATCCCATGACCAGAGCAAAGGGTCACATGTTCCCCTTCCTAATTCATCCCATGACCAGAGCAAAAGGTCACATGTTCCCCTTCCTAATGCATCCCATGACCAGAGCAAAGGGTCACATGTTCTCCTTCCTAATGCATCTCATGACCAGAGCAAAGGGTCATATGTTCCCCTTCCTAATTCATCCCATGCCCGGAGCAAAGGGTCACATGTTCCCCTTCCTAATTCATCCCATGACCAGAGCAAAGGGGCACATGTTCCCCTTCCTAATTCATCCCATGACCAGAGCAAAGGGTCACATGTTCCCCTTCCTAATGCATCCCATGATCATAGCAAAGGGTCACATGTTCCCCTTCCTAATGCATCCCATGATCAGAGCAAAGCGTCACATGTTCCCCTTCCTAATGCATCCCATGACCAGAGCAAAGGGTCACATGTTCCCCTTCCTAATTCATCCCATGACCAGAGCAAAGGGTCACATGTTCTCCTTCCTAATGCATCCCATGACCAGAGCAAAGGGTCATATGTTCCCCTTCCTAATTCGCCCCATGCCCGGAGCAAAGGGTCACATGTTCCCCTTCCTAATTCATCCCATGACCAGAGCAAAGGGTCATATCCCATGACCAGAGCAAAGGGTCACATGTTCCCCTTCCTAATTCATCCCATGACCAGAGCAAAGGGTCACATGTTCCCCTTCCTAATTCATCCCATGACCAGAGCAAAGGGTCATATGTTCCCCTTCCTAATGCATCCCATGACCAGAGCAAAGGGTCACATGTTCCCCTTCCCAATTCATCCCATGACCAGAGCAAAGGGTCACATGTTCCCCTTCCTAATGCATCCCATGACCAGAGCAAAGGGTCACATGTTCCCCTTCCTAATTCATCCCATGACCAGAGCAAAGGGTCATATGTTCCCCCTTCCCAATTCATCCCATGACCGGAGCAAAGGGTCACATGTTCCCCTTCCTAATTCATCCCATGACCAGAGCAAAGGGTCACATGTTCCCCTTCCTAATTCATCCCATGATCAGAGCAAAGCGTCACATGTTCCCCTTCCTAATTCATCCCATGATCAGAGCAAAGGGTCACATGTTCCCCTTCCCAATGCATCCCATGATCAGAGCAAAGGGTCACATGTTCCCCTTCCTAATTCATCCCATGATCAGAGCAAAGGGTCACATGTTCCCCTTCCTAATTCATCCCATGATCAGAGCAAAGCGTCACATGTTCCCCTTCCTAATTCATCCCATGATCAGAGGAAAGGGTCACATGTTCCCCTTCCTAATGCATCCCATGATCAGAGCAAAGGGTCACATGTTCCCCTTCCTAATTCATCCCATTACCAGAGCAAAGGGTCACATGTTCCCCTTCCTAATTCATCCCATGACAAGAGCAAAGGGTCACATGTTCCCCTTCCTAATTCATCCCATGACCAGAGCAAAGGGTCACATGTTCCCCTTCCTAATTCATCCCATGACCAGAGCAAAGGGTCACATGTTCCCCTTCCTAATTCATCCCATGATCAGAGCAAAGCGTCACATGTTCCCCTTCCTAATTCATCCCATGATCAGAGCAAAGGGTCACATGTTCCCCTTCCTAATGCATCCCATGATCAGAGCAAAGCGTCACATGTTCCCCTTCCTAATTCATCCCATTACCATAGCAAAGGGTCACATGTTCCCCTTCCTAATTCATCCCATGACCAGAGCAAAGGGTCACATGTTCCCCTTCCTAATGCATCCCATGATCATAGCAAAGGGTCACATGTTCCCCTTCCTAATGCATCCCATGACCAGAGCAAAGGGTCACATGTTCCCCTTCCTAATTCATCCCATGACCATAGCAAAGGGTCACATGTTCCCCTTCCCAATTCATCCCATGACCAGAGCAAAGGGGCACATGTTCCCCTTCCTAATTCATCCCATGACCAGAGCAAAAGGTCACATGTTCCCCTTCCTAATGCATCCCATGACCAGAGCAAAGGGTCACATGTTCCCCTTCCTAATTCATCCCATGATCAGAGCAAAGGGTCACATGTTCCCCTTCCTAATGCATCCCATGACCAGAGCAAAGGGTCACATGTTCCCCTTCCTAATTCATCCCATGACCAGAGCAAAGGGTCACATGTTCCCCTTCCTAATTCATCCCATGATCAGAGCAAAGGGTCACATGTTCCCCTTCCTAATTCATCCCATGACCAGAGCAAAGGGTCACATGTTCCCCTTCCTAATTCATCCCATGACCAGAGCAAAGGGTCACATGTTCCCCTTCCTAATTCATCCCATGACCAGAGCAAAGGGTCACATGTTCCCTTTCCTAATTCATCCCATGACCAGAGCAAAGGGTCACATGTTCCCCTTCCTAATGCATCCCATGATCAGAGCAAAGGGTCACATGTTCCCCTTCCTAATTCATCCCATGACCAGAGCAAAGGGTCACATGTTCCCCTTTCCTAATTCATCCCATGACCAGAGCAAAGGGTCACATGTTCCCCTTCCTAATGCATCCCATGACCAGAGCAAAGGGTCACATGTTCCCCTTCCTAATTCATCTAAATGACCCAATGGTTCCACGCTCAAAGACCCCTTTGCCCAAATGGCATTATTATTATTACAAAAGAGAACATGCATGATTGGACAATTTGTCTGATATCCACTGGCCTTGCATGGAGAATGTCACCCAGAAAGGAGTGGAGTGGGAGATGGGAAGGGGAGGGGCCCATGAAATATTGCTTATCTTTCTAAGGTTGACGATACCAATCTGAGATATTATATACGACAAAACAGAGGTCCACAATATGTTTCATACACACCTCACAGAATGGAGTCAATACTAGAGCTATTTAAATCGGAGGTGCATGGATATGATGGAATAATTCACGATGGTGACACCGAAAGAGCTTTGATAAATAAAACCAGGATCTTTACGTACAAAAGTCTATACTGACGTAGAAAAAGGTGTCGCAAAGGTTTGCTTGAATAGAAAGAGGGTGTCACGAAGTTTGATATGAAAGGGTTGTCACACATTCTTTTTTAACAAAAGGGCATGTCCCAAAGTTTATTGCATGATGATGTGATGTATCATTGCCATGGAGACTCGTGTTTGCCGCGTACATGTCACAGAAGGTACAGAGACAGGAGGTGGCGTGGCCTGACCTTAATACCACCCAGCATCACCCACGCCTGCAGGCTGCCTGCGTACCTACCATGTCCTGTCACATTCTACACATCGTGTCACTGTACACACCACAACACCCTGCCCCTCATCCGACTTCCCTCTGTTCTCAGTCTCCTGTGCAATAAGGGCATAAAATACACCCTCAAGTGTAAAACAACTGTCTTATTTCTCATATCGTACTTTTTTCTATATTCCTAACCCTGCCCGCCTTCTCTCTCATTGTCACCCTACCTATCTACACCCTAACCCTGCCTGCCTTCTCTCTCATTGTGACCCTACCTATCTACACCCTAACCCTGCCTGCCTTCTCTCTCATTGTCACCTACTTATCTACACCCTAACCCTGCCTGCCTTCTCTCTCATTACTACCCTACCTATCTACACCCTAACCCTGCCTGCCTTCTCTCTCATTGTCATCCTACCTATCTACACCCTAACCCTGCCTGCCTTCTCTCTCATTGTGACCCTACCTATCTACACCCTAACCCTGCCTGCCTTCTCTCTCATTGTCACCCAACTTATCTACACCCTAACCCTGCCTGTCTTCTCTCTCATTGTCACCCTACCTATCTACACCCTAACCCTGCCTGCCTTCTCTCTCATTACTACCCTACCTATCTACACCCTAACCCTGCCTGCCTTCTCTCTCATTGTCATCCTACCTATCTACACCCTAACCCTGCCTGCCTTCTCTCTCATTGTGACCCTACCTATCTACACCCTAACCCTGCCTGCCTTCTCTCTCATTGTCACCCAACTTATCTACACCCTAACCCTGCCTGCCTTCTCTCTCTCAATGTTACCCTACCTATCTACACCCTAACCCTGCCTGCCTTCTCTCTCATTATCACCCTACCTATCTACACCCTAACCCTGCCTGCCTTCTCTCTCATTGTCACCCTACCTATCTACACCCTAACCCTGCCTGCCTTCTCTCTCATTGTCACCCTACCTATCTACACCCCAACCCTGCCTGCCTTCTCTCTCATTGTCATCCTACCTATCTACACCCTAACCCTGCCCGCCTTCTCTCTCATTGTTACCCTACCTATCTACACCCTAACCCTGCCTGCCTTCTCTCTCATTGTCACTCTACCTATCTACACCCTAACCCTACCCGCCTTCTCTCTCATTGTCATCCTACCTATCTACACCCTAACCCTACCTGCCTTCTCTCTCATTGTCACCCTACCTATCTACACCCTAACCCTGCCTGCCTTCTCTCTCATTGTCACGCAACCTATCTACACCCTAACCCTGCCCGCCTTCTCTCTCATTGTCATCCTACCTATCTACACCCCAACCCTGCCTGCCTTCTCTCTCATTGTCACCCTTCCTATCTACACCCTAACCCTGCTTGCCTTCTCTCTCATTGTCACCCTACCTATCTACACCCTAACCCTGCCTGCCTTCTCTCTCATTGTCACCAACTTATCTACACCCTAACCCTGCCTGCCTTCTCTCTCATTGTCACCCTACCTATGTACACCCTAACTATATCCTAACCCTGCCCGCTTTTTCTCTCAATGTTACCCTCTCTCATTGTCACCCAACTACTCTCCTGTTTGACTTTTCTTCTATGGTCACCTTCCACATTTATTCAGTAAACATACCAGTTAGGCAAAATGAGTGAATTTTTTCACTAATGATACCAATGATTTAGGGCATTTGGTAAGTAAAATCATTATCGACAGGCACATATGCAGCTTCTTTGAACCACCCTCCTCAAACGAAGTACTGGGCTGTGCTCAGTCCATGCAAAAGAGAAAACCAATCAGTATATTGTTATATTAAACATATTGGACCAATCTGAGACCAATTATGCTCTTCGCAGACAAAGACTATACACAGAAGGCACAAAAAGTTGTCCTTTGTTGGAAATATGTGTGATGTGTACATATGAGATGTGGCAGTCTAGGTGGATGGTACAGTTACATTATATTGAATACTCCAGGGTCAGTGTGGGCTGGAGGCCAAATCTAAGAGAAACTTTGCAGTAGTCCCGCGGCCCTATTCAGCAGAAGGTCACGTTGGTGATCTGTTATTCCTCGATGCTTCTAACGTTTCCCAGGGAAGTAAAAACAGAACACAGAATACCTTAAAGAAATAGCCCCAGGTTATGTAGTCATAAGATCCAACTGAAGTTCTTATGATCATAGCCAAAGGGAAGAAAAACTATTTCCATTTGACAATCCATGATACATTGAATTTTGTTGTTTTATATAAACTCGAGTCACAGCAAGTATGGCATATTAAGTGAAAAAAATAAAAACAAAGCCCTACTCTTAATAAGCGATTCAAACTGCAATTGATTAGTATAACCACAAGCAAATAATGTTACGTCAAAGGTATTTATGCACAGCGTGTTGAGAACGACTTCAAATATGGCGGCCAGCCTCGACTTGGGACAGACGCCGGATTGCAAAATGAGGGATGCTGCCAGAGATTGTTTCAAATTTAATGCGTCTTGATATTCTACCCATCAAATCATATAACATCTTATTAAATCCCCCTCGCTGACATGCGGAGTGACCCTGGGGCAAAAAGTAGACTACCCCATATCAGTAGGATCCTCGGGTCACAGCGTTCATGACAGAGTCCAGCTTCACCCATCAAAGGCCACGACGCCGCCCGCGGCACGACAGCTAGCGCCCTCTGGCGATGCATGCGCCCCCTGGCGACCACATTACTCCTCACGACGCCCTACATCAGACCATCATAGATCCAACAATGTAAACAATTATTAAGGCTGAATTCAGTAATGTTTTGATCAATTCTCATCACTGACTGTGATATGTATAGAGTGCATTGTGGATAACAAGGACTGTCATGTCATAACTGGTCACAGAGGTCCATCCGGAAATACAGTGTAGCTATTTCCGTCCCCCATCTCTGATATATGTTCTGACCTGGTATTATTTTTACGATGGAGGCTTCTGTATCTTCAATAATAGACACACCCATATGGTCTAATCTACTTTCCCTGGGGATATTTAAATCTAATCCTTCTTAATAATTTCTACAAATATATTCAAAAGTACACAGGAAAGTTCTGAAAATAAACGTACAGAAACATTCGCTTTCTATAGCTAAAATAAGGACACTTTTGAATGAGATATAGACAATAGTTCAGCAAAATATTCGAGTCCTCAGTGTCCAAGGTGGGTGACCTCTGAACGATGCTGTGCAGTAATTTTAACTTGGCCGAGCGATATAATGTTTGACAACAACAACATTTGTTGAAGATCAACAGCAAATACTATTTTTGTAAAGTTCTACAGTAACTTTTGCTGTGAAATATTACAAATCTCAGTTTGCTCTAAATATAGTGTTGATTCACCATGTTATGTGGCCGTTCATTTAAAATGTTTGGAATCGTCACGGTAGATCTCCCTTGAAATCTCATGCGATATCTCATGAGAAAGTTCTTTCAAGACTCCTACTAAATGTGAAAGATTACAATTACGTTACTGGCAAGGTGAACATTTGTTGTATAAGAATAGGCTTAATTCATTACGGGCTCTCTGAATATGACCTTACAGTTAATCAATTAACACATGATTTGAGAAAATAGCATTATAATTAATGGATAACATATTCGAAAAGGTTGGATTTTTTTATTTATTCCAAATAATTAGTTGTGTAATAATTTACAGTATTGGAATGTTATCAGGTCAATAGAGGGTATACGACAGCAATGTACTGCTATGTCCGGTAGAAATTGATCTAAAAATACAACAAAAGTTGCTGATATTCTGCAGTTACTTGTTACAGTGCAATCTAAATCATTTGATTTTGATGAGATGCAACAGTGATACACAGGTGACACAGGACATTCCAGATCTAGAGTCATGTGACTAATACACAGAACATTCCAGAGTCAGGTTATTACAACACAGAACATTCCAGGTGATTACAACACAGAGCATTCCAGAGTCAGGTCATTACAACACAGAACATTCCAGAATCAGGTGGTTAATACACAGAACATTCCAGAGTTAGGTGATTAATACACAGAACATTCCAGAGTCAGGTGATTAATATACAGAACATTTTAGAGTCAGGGGATTATAACATAGAACATTCCAGAGCCAGGTGATTACAACACAGAATATTTCAGAGTCAGGTGATTAATATACAGAACATTTTAGAGTCAGGGGATTATAACATAGAGCATTCCAGAGTCAGGTCATTACAACACAGAATATTTCAGAGTCAGGTGATTATAACACAGAGCATTCCAGAGTCAGGTCATTACAACACAGAGCATTCCAGAGTCAGGTCATTACAACACAGAACATTCCAGAGTCAGGTCATTACAACACAGAGCATTCCAGAGTCAGGTCATTACAACACAGAACATTCCAGATTCAGGTGGTTAATACACAGAACATTCCAGATTCAGGTTATTACAACACAGAACATTCCAGAATCATGTGGTTAATACACAGAACATTCCAGAGTCAGGTGATTACAACACAGAGCATTCCAGAGTCAGGTGATTAATACACAGAAAATTCCAGAGTCAGGTTATTGCAGCACATACCATTCTAGAGTCAGGTGGTTAATACACAGAACATTCCAGAATCAGAAGATTTTTTCGACTTACATTTAATTTCATGTATATTATGTTCAGGGACATTCTCTTCACCCGTATAACCCAAGTTAGAATCAAGAGATTGCTACAAGGAAAAGCTAGCTTCAGAATACCGTAATTAATATACAGTGAAAATATTGTGAGAAGCCTTAATGGTACGACACACACATACATGACATATCTATAAAAAGATGTTTACAGATCACTTACTGACATGATTTATACAATATCATATACATATAGATAGGAAATAGAATATGATCAAATGACATTTATTTACAGTAGTCAATGCATGAAATAGGACAGGTGGTTTTACATGGTGTATGGTTAGGTATTTGTATGGTTAGGTGTTTGTTACATTATCGATCTTTTCAGCACAATTTAGGCTTAATCAGGTCAGACAGAAGCCTTCCACTGGACCCCAATGCCCTGTTCTTATTGAAGAGTGATTGCTTCGTATTTTGTGTGTGTTTTTTTTGTGCGTGTGTTTTTTTTGTTTTGTTTTGTTTTTTTTGTTTTGTATAATCAAATAGACATATATACAGAAACTAGAGCTTTTAATGATGAGTCGATTGCGGGTCATTGGCTTAAGTAAGAAACAACTCAGCAGACGATATATGCTTGTCTCATTGATATCCACGCACCTCTACCTAAGTAATCCTCAAACTCCATATACAGAATTTGTGGAATTAGACTTTATTGGGTACAAATCACACTCACAGCACACATACACACGTTGTCAACTGAACTTGACTCGAGTACATAAACAAGAAAGTCTTTTTTAAAGGAATTTGTAAAGTGCATGAGCTTTATCCTGCTGGTGTGACAACTGGCTGCTTAGTCCTTCAGGGTGCATAAGCTGACCCCTGCTGGTGGGACACGTGACATCTGGGCCTTTCAGGGTGCATGAGCTGACCCCTGCTGGGGTGACATGCAAGTCAAGCAAGGTCAGAGAGGGCCTGTCACCGGGACTAAATGCCCTACATTTTCAAAAAGCGACTGATGATAGTTTTTTGTATTATCGCATAGGCATGATAATAAAGTTTTTAATGGCCAATTTAGGACCATTGGTTTCAATGAGAATCATCTATCTGGGAAGCAGATAATAACCTCATGCAAGTTGCTTGACTGATGCAATTGCCCCAACGGGGAAATAGGTGAATTGTTCCTCAATTTGTCAAAAAGGTTTAAGGTAAAAAGGTCTATTCTATGACATTTTGTTGCTAAAAAGCCCAGAACATATTTTTAGATCAAAATAGAAAGCTTTATCTAGCTATGCCCCGCAAATCTACGGTGCATCTTGGTCAGTATTTGTAAGATGAGCTCACATGATTTTAGGCGCATAAAAGTCACCCACAGACAAGATCAAAACAGCTCCTGTATTATGTAGCAGATGTTACATCACAAAAAGAACTCGCTCAAAAGATTACTGTGCTGATAGTCATGTGTAGTCATGTGTAATCCTAACTGGAGTTATGCTCTTGATTTTTTTCTCTATAAACAAAATGTGGGTGTGTGTGTGTGTGTATGTGTGTGTGTGTGTGTGTGTGCATGGTTATCTGAAACACCGCGAATTTTCAGTGGTCACTTTGTGAGATTATATGAGATTTTAATGAACAAAGATTGTCATACTTATGTACAGTAAATGTTTTTATATTCATTTCTTTCAGTAAAATTGCCATCAACTACGGCAGGGCTGTCCAGTTCATCTTTAGGATATTTGCCATTATTCTATTGCCATCAACTACGTTTTGACAATTTTGTAAAATACGTTAGTCTAATGACGTGTCTTTCATATACCGAGATAACACAATCACAAGGAAAGTTTATCAGGGCATCAGTCAGTCTGGGAAATTGTCATTTTCATGCAACTTTATTTTAATGATGTCGCCATATATGCCAGTGTTGCTGAATGGGGGCCATATACGCAGCTTGTTTCCCATGTCATGTTTTATTGCTTTGTTAATAATTTTAATCATAATCTTTTAGAGAGCAAGCATATATGATTTCTAAAGTTGATATTCTTCTTTTAATAGGCATTATAAATTTCATGGCAGTTTTGCAATAAAATAAAATAAAATGTAGGAAATGATAAAGTTCTCGTGACTTCCAAGTACATTTACCAAAACAGTTATTATGCATAGTCGAGCAGCAAGCTGATATTCGGCTTTTAGGCAGGTTAGAATTCATCAGTTACCCCTTGAAATATTATTGCAATATATTCATAGGAAGACCTGTATTTCCTGCTTGATATCTATACGGCAAAGTCTGGTTAGGACTGCCCCATGTCACCTATAAATAGATTATACAAGTCATGTGACCATCAGTTACGTTACCCATGATTTTGGAAATATTAACACTGAGAATGGCATTTGACAGATTGACTATAAATAACCATTTTTTATTCTGCATAACTTAGGTTTCTGGGCCAATCTTTATTACTTGTTAATAACTGAATTAATAATGATGATTCATTCAAAATAACAGACATTGTTTGGATCTTGTCAGAACTATAAATAAAATAAAATTAAATAAAATAAAATGCCATTTCCTGAAGTGTACTTCCCTTGAGAGAAATCAAGCACATTTTCAACCAGTATTCGGCCATCTTGATTTCTGTTATGAGTGAACTCATTGAGGACATATCAACACATTAGCTACCTATGAAGCTAGCATCCTACCGGACTACTTTACACATGTCGTCTCCAGAAAAACATGACTTTATACAGAAAACAAAGATGGAATCAACATATTTGGGTTTATTTTGAGCAATGACACATTAAGAAACTATAACATAGAGCCAATTTCAATTTTTATACAATTTGTGACCCCAATGTTTCTGCATTGCTGCCATTGGGTGATACGTCAGAACATATAGAATTGAATACGTTTTTTCCAACATAGAAAATATAACGTCAGAACATATAGAATTGAATACGTTTTTTCCAACATAGAAAATATAAAAAATAGTAACTTTATGCTGAAAACAAATCTTCATATCCCGATTTTATTTGAGCTCATACATGTTTACAATCCAAACAGTACTCATCCAAGGTGTTATAACAATTCACCGACCCTTTACACATACCTGCAAACAATGCTCATTCTTTAATACAATCCATCAAATTGGTATATTATTTATTCAAACACAATATTCAAGATCTTAGAAATGTGGAGTTGTCAATATTTGACCACATCAGTCATGATGGAAATCGATAGGTCACATGTCACCTGTATGTGTATTTCTCTGTTTTCCAGAAATATCAGCCAAAAATGCATGTGCTCACAAGTGCAAAAATCATCACTTGGAAGTGACGTCAATGCCTCCAAAATAGTCCTCCATTTCACAGTTGTTTAAACACTATTATCAATATAGTATTCGACTTTCTATATTTAAAATAAATTATCAAAGATTGCAATCATCATTTTAATTGTCAAATAAAACCACAGTTTGAACAATTTAATAAATATGTTTAGTAATAATGCTCAGATGCGTGTGCAATAATTTGCCCACTGTTTTAGACATGTGTAAGTGACCACACACCCCACTAATCTGAGTATTAATCTCAGCAAATGGCAACTGACATTTTAAATGTCTTCCACTGGTACCCTGACCTGAGACTTTCCTCTTTTTGTCAGGTATTTTGGCTTAAGGAAAAAACACGTAATGTTATTCAAAATTCAGTCTTGAAAGTGAAGTTTAACATTATCATGTATTGTTTGTGACCACTCATACAAGATATTAGTTTCAAGGGGAAATTGTAAATATACTATATATGTATTTTCCAATGTGATACAATTCATGACACCTTGATGTAGAGTCGAGACGGATTGGTATGCTGAATAGAAATTACAAAATGATGAAAATAGTACTTCAGGCTAATATCAATATATGAACCTATGGAAAGTATTGTTGACAAAGCTCATTTGCCAAAATCCAAACAACATGTTTGGCAAAATAATCACTCTAAATCACTCAGTAATCAGTCTTGTTTTAGCTATGATGACAAAGTCAGCTACATCTCCTTCCATTGTCTGGGTAAGCATTGAAATGATCATTTATGAAGCAATTTGCAAACATCCAGAAAATGTTTACAAACACTACAAAAAAGAAATGATCAGCATAGCTCTAAGGCCATTTGCCTATGTTTATTTACTGTATTTATCATCAAACAGATAAATACATCCTTCATTTAATTGTATTGTATTTGAATTTTGCTTATATTAAAATTTATTCCTGTATGATCAATGCCAGAAGTCTTCTACCGGGACTCAATGCCCTATTCTTTTCGAAGGCTAGATATCAAACCAGAGCAAATGTCTATCACGATTGTCCTGAACCAATATTCGTGAATTGAATTTCACATGCAGCAGATTAAACCTATTCTATCGCTTGTGAATAGCTCATGACATGAAACTCTTGTTCATTTTATGCAAATGACACACGTTAACCGAAGAACTTTTATATTGTGAAAGCTCTAAATTGTGGTAAACGTAGCAGGTGACAATATGGTTTTAAGACATCCAAGAACCTTGATTTTGTTTTTTTATCGCTTTTTACATTGTATCAGTTATTTCATGATTGTAGCGGGTCAGAGAAGTGTCTCACTGAATTATCAAACCAAATCACGGGTCCTTCCCAATCTCCTCCCGTCTGCCACTTAAATATTAAAGAAATTCCCAGGTCCATCGCTTTAGCAACTTATTGTATTAAGAAAGGTCCAAGGAATTATCATGTTTTCAAAAGAAAACTGAGAATTATAGAGAAAAAGGCCATTACCTTTATTTTTCCATTAAAATCTTTTCCCATGAAATTGTTTCCCATTAAAATCTTTGAAGAAAAAAATAGATATTTGGACATATACATATGGACATAAAATTATTCACAATTATATATATATATTGTATAATTTTATGACAATATAGATGACGTGCATGAGACCAACATTATTGATGAACCAACTAGCTCAATAATCAGTAACTGTCTCTACCATCATATTCCACCATTATGAGATCAGTGTGACTGATTCCACCATTATGTACATCTTGTGACTTATACTAATATTATGTACATCAGTGTGACTTATTCCGCCATTATGTGCATCATGTGACTTATACCACCATTATGTGCATCATGTGACTTATTCCACCATTATGTACATCATGTGACTTATTCCACCATTATGTACATCAAGTGACTTATTCGCCATTATGTGCATCATGTGACTTATTCCACCATTATGTACATCAAGTGACTTATACCACCATTATGTACATCATGTGACTTATACCACCATTATGTGCATCACGTGACTGATTTCACCATTATGTGCATCATGTGACTTATTCCACCATTATATGCATCATGTGACTTATTCCACCATTATGTACATCAAGTGACTTATTCCACCATTATGTGCATCACTGTGACTTATTCCACCATTATGTGCATCATGTGACTTATTCCACCATTATGTACATCGGTGTGACTTAATCCACCATTATGTACATCAAGTGACTTATTCCACCATTATGTACATCATGTGACTTATACCACCATTATGTGCATCACGTGACTGATTCCACCATTATGTGCATCATGTGACTTATTCCACCATTATGTGCATCAAGTGACTTATTCCACCATTATGTGCATCACTGTGACTTATTCCACCATTATGTGCATCACTGTGACTTAATCCACCATTATGTACATCGGTGTGACTTATTCCACCATTATGTACATCAGTGTGACTTATTCCACCATTATGTGCATCATGTGACTTATTCTACCATTATGTACATCACTGTGACTTATTCCACCATTATGTGCATCATGTGACTTATTCCACCATTATGTGCATCATGTGACTTATTCCACCATTATGTACATCAAGTGCCTTATTCCGCCATAATGTGCATCATGTGACTTATTCCACCATTATGTACATCATGTGACTTATTCCAGCATTATGTACATCAAGTGACTTATTCGCCATTATGTGCATCATGTGACTTATTCCACCATTATGTACATCAAGTGACTTATACCACCATTATGTACATCATGTGACTTATACCACCATTATGTGCATCACGTGACTGATTCCACCATTATGTGCATCATGTGACTTATTCCACCATTATGTACATCAAGTGACTTATTCCACCATTATGTGCATCATGTGACTTATTCCACCATTATGTACATCACTGTGACTTATTCCACCATTATGTACATCAAGTGACTTATTCCACCATTATGTGCATCACTGTGACTTATTCCACCATTATGTGCATCAAGTGACTTATTCCACCATTATGTACATCGGTGTGACTTAATCCACCATTATGTACATCAAGTGACTTATTCCACCACTATGTACATCATGTGACTTATACCACCATTATGTGCATCACTGTGACTTAATCCACCATTATGTACATCGGTGTGACTTATTCCACCATTATGTACATCGGTGTGACTTATTCCACCATTAAGTACATCAGTGTGACTTATTCCACCATTATGTGCATCATGTGACTTATTCTACCATTATGTACATCACTGTGACTTATTCCACCATTATGTGCATCATGTGACTTATTCCACCATTAAGTACATCAGTGTGACTTATTCCACCATTATGTGCATCATGTGACTTATTCTACCATTATGTACATCACTGTGACTTATTCCACCATTATGTACATCACTGTGACTTATTCCACCATTATGTACATCACTGTGACTTATTCCACCATTATGTACATCACTGTGACTTAATCCACCATTATGTACATCAGTGTGACTTATTCCACCATTATGTACATCAAGTGACTTATTCCACCATTATGTACATCAAGTGACTTATTCCACCATTATGTGCATCACTGTGACTTATTCCACCATTATGTGCATCATGTGACTTATTCCACCATTATGTACATCGGTGTGACTTAATCCACCATTATGTACATCAAGTGACTTATTCCACCATTATGTACATCATGTGACTTATACCACCATTATGTGCATCACGTGACTGATTCCACCATTATGTGCATCATGTGACTTATTCCACCATTATGTGCATCAAGTGACTTATTCCACCATTATGTGCATCACTGTGACTTATTCCACCATTATGTGCATCACTGTGACTTAATCCACCATTATGTACATCAAGTGACTTATTCCACCATTATGTACATCGGTGTGACTTATTCCACCATTATGTACATCAGTGTGACTTATTCCACCATTATGTGCATCATGTGACTTATTCCACCATTATGTACATCACTGTGACTTATTCCACCATTATGTGCATCATGTGATTTATTCCACCATTATGTACATCAAGTGACTTATTCCACCATTATGTGCATCAAGTGACTTATTCCACCATTATGTGCATCACTGTGACTTATTCCACCATTATGTGCATCACTGTGACTTAATCCACCATTATGTACATCGGTGTGACTTATTCCACCATTATGTACATCGGTGTGACTTATTCCACCATTATGTACATCGGTGTGACTTATTCCACCATTATGTGCATCATGTGAGTTATTCCACCATTATGTACATCTACTACATCACTGTGACTTATTCCACCATTATGTACATCACTGTGACTTATTCCACCATTATGTACATCACTGTGACTTATTCCAGAGCCATGAGCTGTCACTTAATCATCAACAAGGACAAGGTAGCTATCACATGTGTAAATGTGAAACACAAATAATATTAATGCTGTGTTTATATAAATCAACTCACTACCTGTTAACAGCTGAGAGAAGGAAAGCTATCATATATACCAACCCTTGGGAATCGAAAAAGCTTAAATTGTTTGATCAGCACAATGTTATTTTTCCCTTCTGTCATATAGGTTACATTCAGTAATACTGTGGTTGAAAACACGTGGCTGGTATCAAACCTATTCTTATCATTGGGTTTGCGGATAGCTCATGGTACCAACAATGTTTTACATTTATTAGCATAAGAAATTAATGCCAGTCAACCCCCTCCGCCAATCTCTGGATTTTAAAAGTGGTGATTCCATCATTATTGATCCTTATTGCATTTGAAGGAAGTGGAAGCAGATTGGTGACAGTCCGGGGAAATCATATCCACTGCAGTCAAAAGCATGGCTGATATTTTGTTGAGCGTGTGTGAAAAAAAAGGTAGGGAGGAGTTGAGACCACAGGTGCCCGACCCCCGTGTCTGTCTAACCTTACCCCGGGGCGTGGCAAGATGAGGATGACAGGTGAACTAGAGACACTAAGATGGATCTGTGCATCAATACGGCGCCGGGGGGAGGTGGGCCGCGTGCCCGGGGGTAAGGCCACGCTGACGCTGGGGTGGGGGCCACGGCAGGTGACCGCGCTCAGAAGCACCGAGCCCCCGCCTGCCACGTTTTATGTATCATCTCACCTTCTGAAATGGAACAATCACAAATGCGCCGCCAGTCAACCCCGACGTCTATCTGTGTGCGCACACTTCATATAGCGCTGGTCATTTTGCCACGGGGAGGGCCATGCTGAGATCAGGACGGGGTCAGGCCGACATACACCGTGGTATACGCCACTAATACGTTCCAACACCCCCGGCAAAATGCGGCCTCACAAAAGATCGCTCGTGTTCTTCTTTGGAGATCAGAAACAACATCTCCATCTCGCATTTGGTGTCTCCAGCAATGTTGTCTTTTCTGGTGACCATAATATATTGGTTTCTTTATCGGACTTGTCTCCAGTGGAAGCCGACATTGAAATATATGTAGAAATAGACAATATATATTTGTTTTGCTTTTATTCTGTCAGAACAATACTTGTGATTTTAATGTGAAGTTGACTTGTTTTCTGAGGAGTTGGCCCATAGGGCATCAAATAACAAGAGAGAATTAAGACTCGAGACAATTGGAGGGTATGAGATGCCCTGTCATCCCCCATCAAAATAGGATCACGCGCCCGCGGAAGTACACAGTTTCATCAAAAGTTGTGATATGCCCCGAAAGTATCCGACCAAAAGTCATGGCGACAGGTCTGCGAGTTGACAGTATCACCCATCACCCGGCAATAATACCAATTCCTCTGTCATGGGGCCGTAATTAGTACAGATGTCAGCTAACTGATGGGGGGTGACACACAGGTGTCACGGGGGGAGAGGGGGTGTCGACTGGGAGCTTCACAAGTAATATCACCGCTGCTTTTTCTGCTAAATTTATTGTCCACAAAAGGAATTTGGTGTTTAGCTTATAGCTGTTTAGGGAAGTTTAAACAGATCAACTCTATCTAAGAATTTATTTTTTGTAAGTGTGAACATCAAGTTGAACAAAGATGACCAAATTTCCAGAAACATCTTTTCCGGTTGTGGACTTCCTGTTTATTTAATGAATCAATGACCTATTGAAAAGGTTTCTCGGTGACTCCATATGTGATGTTGGGTTAATAAAAAACCTGTGACGATGAGACAATGACAAAATATTTTTTTTTTTAATTAAACATTTCTACTTATATGAAAGATTCCAACCAATATGGATGCCCTTTTTGGGCGGCAAACGTATGGAATACATTATGGCACAGTAGAGCTATCTGCAAACCCAAAAGACGCAATTCATCTTTGAATAATAAAAGTATATGCTTGGCAAATGTTAAATTGACTTTGCATGTAGATAAAACATTTTCGTGCTCTGCATTAATTTTCCTAATTTTTTTTTTTGTGAGGGGGGGGGGGGTTCCTATGCTCTGGTATGAAGAAAATAGGCATTGTGAAGGGGCAGTATTAGAATGGTTTTTTTTCAGGCACTTGTGAGCTCGCATTGACTAATACTTTAAATGATATTACCCTGTGTTCCTAAAGCCTTTCATATAAAGTGCTATTCATCTTTGGTGTTTAGATCACATTTTCTTAGGTTATATTTGTGCTGATTCGCCGCCATAATTGACAGTTTGATAAGTTGTTAATTGACCCTTATCATTCTAGTTAAAATAGTTCATTGTTAATTGTTGTATGACAGTAACAATAGACACATTTGTATTTGCATTTGTACAAGGAACATCTTTTTGTGAGACTGAAATAAAGTAAAAACAGTTTGATGTTACAAATGACAATGTTTTATACATATTTGTTCTATAAAGGATGGATTGTAGCGCAACTTCTTCAGGCCAACATCTCTTAAGATTGATTCCATGGCATGCAGAAAACCATTATCTCAATTAACATCTCCATGTTTTCATTGAATGTATATTTTTAGGAGTCAATGATAGTAAACAATTTCCGATTAACCCTAAAATATACATCCTGAAATATATATATTAAAATATACATCCTAAAATATACATCCTGAAATATACATATCAAAATACATATCCTAAAATATACATCCTGAAATATACATATCAAAATATACATCCTAAAATATACATCCTAAAATATTCATCCTAAAATATACATCCTAAAATATACATCCTAAAATATACATCCTGAAATATACATATTGAAATATGCATCCTTAAATATTCATTCTAAAATATACATCCTAAAATATACATTCAAAAATATAAACCCTAAATCATACATCCTAAAATATACTGTCAAACTTTTCAGTCAACGATTATCGTCACACTGCCAATAGGATATTTTCGGATATGATATATTAATAAGCCAAAAATATCATTCATCATGGGGAGATAAATCCTTAATATTAAATATATGTTCTCCCTCATGGAGTGAAAGGGAAAAAATACCAAAGATCAGATAGACATTTCAATAGATTGACATGGTGTTAATACTTGTACCAAATATGATTTGTTTTATATTTCAATGACCAATTTTAAGATTTGTTTCAGCATTGCGAGGGATTTAATTTTGTGCGGTTTTTCAAATATCAAATCAAGGTCAATGAACAAAACAAAAACAGGTCAAACAAATTTTAACGACATGATTATATATAATTGATAGACTATCTGTAACTGAACAGAACAAAAACGCTTTTTTTAGTGAAATGTTTAACGTCAGAGACAATTCCATAAATACAGCGGCTTCTAAGAGGCACACAGATCTGAAACCGCATTTCTCACTCAAGCTCATCCAGCAATCGGTATACTCATAAAGATTTTACTCACATATCTTACAGATATCTTTACTGACTAGATCATTACAAATACAAGGGATGTGAAAACCAATACAAAAGCCATAAGTTTTTTTAAAGCATTATTTTTTACCGAAATTTTATTTACTTTGCGAAAACATCTCGGTAAACTTTTAATTATTCTACAATCAATCGTTACATATAAAAAGTACTTAAAACGTATTAGCTGATACGACTTATTCTGCCAAAAGCTTACACCTACAAATGGCAACTTTAGAACTATATTTGTCACATTCTGACTTTGACGTTTGACAATGAGCTACTTGTAGGGGGAAAAAATTAAATGTGAATATAATATAATTCAAAGTTGTCTTTGGGGTAATGACAGTTTCCAGGAAACATGAACATAAAAAGTTTAACTTTTTTACAAAACAATGGACTAATTGTAGCAATTTTCAAAGTGGCTTTCACAGATTAATCTGAGTTACCATTTACATATGGGTGATCAAAGATCATAGATGTTCCTATAAGTAGGCAGATTATATGTTGACAAAAAAAAACAATTAAAACATATGATACATTGATCAAGATCTTCATCGTTTTCCAGGGAATCTAATGTTTTATGGAAGTGGGCCTTGACATAGAACAGTAGAATTTGTGGTCAGTCACGTGACGTCTAAATTACTCCAGTTCTATATTGTATTGTATTTGAATCCTTCAATATTTCCAGTTCAAGTACATGACTACAAAAGGTCAAACATAAATGATAAATAAAACTTGACACGGGCGGTCCGTGTTTCATTATTTCAGAGTGTTTTGAGCAATATGCGTGTCATGTCGCCTGGTATATACCATTCACATATTAATTTACTCCCATCATGCACCTGCTTGTAGTTATGATATATCTATATCCGGGGGATATCTGCTGAGGGGTGGCGCTCCTAATCCAACATGGAGATTGTCACCACCACAATGGTACATATACATATAATTGGAAACCGTTTGCACTATTTGCCTTCAAGCTAAAACCTAATAGTGGAGATTACCAAAGTAGAGTGGGATTCTTACTAAAACAGCCTGAAATTCTGCATAACATTTATACCAGTTAACTATTAGTTATAGAATATCTCATAGACTATCTTTGCATAGAAAATTTGTTTCCTAAAATATTATAGCTTGTATGCTTTTCATGATTTAAATGATGTTTAGTTGGACATTTAAAATGGCTGTTTTAGGTGATGAAAGTGGTTAAGATATTTTAGACTAAAACTTAAGGGTCATGCTGTTCAAATCCCCAGGACATACATCTCATATTTACAGGTACACGTCTCCATTGTGATAAAAAGAATAACTCGTCGTGGATAACACATCATGGATAACTCACCATAAATATCTTACTATAGATAACTCATCATAAGTAACTCACCATAGATAACTCACCATAAATATCTTACTATAGATAACTCATCATAAGTAACTCACCATAGATAACTCACCATAGATAACTCACCATAGATAACTCACCATAGATAACTCACAATGGATAACTCACAATGGATGACTCACTATGTTTTATTCAAAATGTCTTACTTACCATGGACAGCTTGCCACGGATGACTCACCATGTTTTATTCCCCATGTCTTACCTACCATGCAAAGCTTACCATGAATACCTGGCCATGATGTTTTTCCCATGTTATACTTACCATGCACACGCTTGCCACGTTAACTCACCATGCTTTATTCCCTATGTTATACTCCCTGGGAAATCCACTATGGACCAAGTCTTACTTACCATGTTTATTTCACATTTGGAATACTCATCATGAATAACTTACCATGCATAACTCACCATACTTAACAAACCATCGATGACTCACCACGCTTAATTTACTAACACTGGTGCCAAATTTCTACCCCGACTTCTGTGCAAAAACAGTTCAGTGATTTGCATTAAAAAGGAATATAATTGAGACTGCAGATATTAATTATATGCTTGAAAATGTGGCTTAAAAGATGACAAGGGCATGACAAAATCTTAACTTCATCGATAGCATTCACGAAGCTTTGCACTTGACGTAACTCACACATACACCCTTAGGCATATATGCCAATGATACACAGATATTTGTTTCAAAAACACATTTTCTTTATAATGAGAAAAAAAGGGTGGTTTGAGAAATTAAAGACAGTGAATGCTTTAGCCTCTGGGCATGTTTTTAAGCAAGGAGAGGGTTGGAAAGGGCCTGGGAATTTTTCAAGGCTTGGGGTAACAAAAACAGGTGCCATGACAGGTGTAATTAGGTATTGAGATTCCAGGCTCACAGAGTCAAACTGATCATCATTTTAGACAATTCTCTTATTGAGCTGAGTTGAATATCGATGTGGCGTATAAATGGAATGAAATTCAATGTAAAAAGATAGGGCAATACTGAAATATACATGGAGCATTGTTATTGACCACTTGCTAAGCATTCTTGTGTAGATTTTCATGTGTGATAACTGTCTGTTGCCACAGGCTATCCCCCTCCTCTGACAGCTGGTATTCCTAAATTATATGGTAAAAGATCACCATCTACACCCAATTAATGCATGGAATTAACATCGTTTTCAACAGTAGAATATATTTTTTGCGATGTATATTAAGCGAATGCTTTGGTTTAAGGTGGAGGTCATTCGTCATCGTGTGAGGTGCATCTTAAAGAAGATATATCGTTCAAGGCCGGTCCTTTGCATGGCAATGTTAATTGTGGACGACATTGAACTACAAATTACACAATTATATAAACATTTCAGGTACAAACATGGCGCTAATATCGCCATAATTGCCTAACTCTGTACCACAATCAAAAACACACATCACTGCACTGTGCAGATGACCGTAGTTATATGCCAAGAGGTTATAGTGAGTGTTTTTTTTATATTTTTATTATTATTTGAGGCAAGGTGCATGCTAGTCCCCATGTAGGCCGGGTCTGGTTGGGGTGCTAGTAATCGTGCCCCCAGGTTCCGCAGAGACAAGGGGGTCGGGGTGTGGGCAAAATTACCTGCCTCCTCTGGATGGCTGCCTCCCAAAGAAACAAGTGATGTGCATCCAATTGGTTCAGCATAGCTTTCTTCATAAAGGCTGTGTGTTAGCCCGGTCTGTTGTCTTTACAACTTCACTGAGTCCACGCTGCAGGCTAAGATATCTATACCTGTCTCTCTCATTCCCTTTTACCCGGGTAAAAACACAGGGATAGCTTGAGGGTGTTACCCCAGGTCAGAGGGTCTGTGCCTGGCCCCACCATCCTCATTCAGCTTCTATAATACGTCTGATAATGGCCCCGACTATGCACTCTCTTGTATCACATCCACCTGTACAATACAAACCACCAAACTGGGCTAATTATACAGAGTTCTGCTTTTAAAAAAGTTTTATAATTAGTGGTGGCATTATGGCATTCAGAGCAGTTTAAGCTTGTGTGTTTCCCAAAATAGATTTACATTCAAGATACCTAAAAACTAACTAGACAGATAATTAGATTTATACTTTATTTGGTTGGGCAGGATGAAGATCAGTACATTATTCTGTTAATATTATTAGGAATGTGTCAGCAAGAGTAAACTGAAGATATAGCATATATATTAGTCTGTACATGAAGGGAGGGGCATATTGGCTTATCCTTGTTACCTTGTCTGTAATGTTTGTTGCACAAAGGCAGTTAGCAGAGAATGGAATCGTGTTATGCCTTCAGGGCATGTGCAGGTGTACCATTCTGTCAGGTGACCATCCTTTAAACTGGAATCGATATCAGTCATCACTTAGTCTTTATTCATTATAAGGTTTTTGCAACAATATTCTATCAATACTGGTCTGGTTGCCAATCGAATAAAAGCAGTCTTTGACTGTGGTGAGATACATATGCCTTTAAAAACTTTGGTCACGTGACGTTGAGTGCATACTGAGGATTTATGGTAAGGGATATTACATATCTTGCATTAAGCCCCAGGCATGAAATAATAGAACATGGCCCTCATAGCAAATGTGGGTTATTAGTGTATTATATCTAAAGGTCACTCGAGGTGCAGAGCTGTATGGAAACAAACAGAACACATTCTGCCTATGTACAGAATTACAATTTTAGGGAATACTAGTCGGACAAACAATGCCAATACATGCCCGAGGCTGCTTTGGTGTGGGTTTTAATTTCCTTTCAGAAAGGTGCACTTATAACAAATATACCTGTAGGGCTTGTGCGCTGGAGAATTCAGAAAACTTGTAGGAAATTACATAATAATTTTGCCTGTAGTGCAAGGTATGCAGGGATTTGGGCTTGGTGAATAATACAGAAAAGTGCCTGGGGACTGATATCTATTGATGCAGAAAGCTAAAAGCCTGGGTACCCCTGCCAATGTGGAAAGCTCGCTGTCTCCTTGGCTCACTACACGGCTTTGTCCACAAAATCAATGGCACTTCTCTCACTACTGCTAAATGCTCTATGTAAGCGACATATGGCAGAGTCCAGAAATATGGTGCCAGGATATACCTACCTACCGCTGGTCGCTCACCCAGCCCTGACATGATGGATATGTGGTAGTAACAAACCCCTCCCTTCTCATCTCCTTACTTTCTACTATCTCTGCTTTCTATGTCTTAGCGCCGGCGCTGACGCCGGCGTCAGCGCTACCGTCCTGGCTACCTTTGCTTCCCCTTTTGATCAAAACTACATATTCATGTTGGCATTTGCTGAGAAGAGACAGACAAAAACTGTTGTTCCCTGTGTGTTCACAAAATGTGGCCACTAGGTGGCTGCAAGTCTCAATTGACGAGAAATCTCGCGCGAAATACGAAAATGCCTCGAGGCGAATATCCGGAAGTCAAAGCCTCGCGACGCCAGGCCTTATTCAGTTACTGTCAAGCCTCGGCGCAAATAACACGGCTACCAAAGCAGAATACACACAAACACATATAACTCCCCACTTTCTCAGCGGAATAAAGCTCAATCGAGGTGAGTAACATGCTTTTTATGCTTTAATAATCTATCTCACAGGAGGCTTAAACGATATTCGGCCACGGGGTGGCGTTCATTTGCGTGGACCGTCAGAGAGAGAGAGAGAGAGGGAGGGAGGGATAGATAGTCAGACACTAAGAGATCTGTGTTTACTGTAGACCCGGATCTGAGGCAGACAACTCACTCTGCAGTCTGGCTGCTTTATGCTGTGCAATAAACCCCTCTTGTTCTGTCAAATCACATCACCAAATCTAATAGTGTTGGAGACCAAGTTGACTATTTCCTCAGTGATGATACAATGGTTAGTTAGGTTCAGTGCCCCAACCTCCCCTCCTCGCTGGAATCACCGGGCGGGCGGGCAGGCAGGCGGGCAGGCGGGCTTGGATCTCTCTCAGTGTTGCTGCTGCGATCTGAGGAGGCTTTACACCGTGGCATCTCGTGGTGGGGGAAGCATGTGTTGATGGGGGAGGCCATTTGTCCATATTAAATCGATCCCTAACAATGTTGAGGTCAAATCACAACCGTCAACAGATCAAGCAAGATACTTCCCTAACCCATCCATTGTGATGATGATCCACGTAAAACGAAGATTTATAGATCTATCAATCTGTTCTGCAATGTTTTTTTCTTCTCCTTTTTTCTCTGTGTGGTTTCCGTGCACCTTTTTCTGCTCAGAGAGTTGCCATTGTCTCTGAGTGATCATATTTATAGAATCATATTTATCGGCAATTAAGGCAGCTGTAACGAGGATAGGCCCCTGACATATAAGTGTCAAGCCTCCAGTCAGCCGCACTTCATCTCGCATTCCTGGATCGCTTTGACTGTTTTAGATAACTTTTAGACATTGAGACAATGTTTAAGTTCTTTTGGGTTATCTTTGAGAATCTTTGAATCTGCGAGGCAATAAATATATTGAGAGTAAAGAAAATGTATATGCAAAGGAACTGGGCTTATTGATTACTATTAGAATTCAAATATAATTTATATACAAATATAATATATATACAAATATAATATATATATATATATATATATATATATATATATATATATATATATAAATATATATATATATATATATATAAATATAATATATATACAAATATAATATATATACAAATATAATACAAAATATATACAAATATAATATATATATATATATATATATATATATATATATATATATATATATATATATATATATATATATATATATATATATATATATATATATATATATATATATTGTTTTATATATATATATATAAATATATATTGTTTTATATATACTTCTTTATATATACTGCTTTATATATACTGCTTTATATATACTACTTTATATATACTGCTTTATATATACTGCTCTATATATACTGCTTTATATATATACTGCTTTATATATACTGCTTTATATATACATGTTATTAGGCTTCAGAACTGTTTCATGTTATATTGTATGGCATCATACCCTCCTCATATCTCAGCCCCTTGGCATCACACCCTCCTGATATCTCACCCCCTTGGCATCACACCTTCCTGATATATCAGCCCCTTGGCATCACACCCTCCTGATATCTCAGCCCCTTGGCATCACACCCTCCTGACATATCAGCCCCTTGGCATCACACCCTCCTGATATCTCAGCCCCTTGGCATCACAGCCTCCTGATATCTCACCCCCTTGGCATCACACCCTCCTGATATCTCAGCCCCTTGGCACCACACCTTCCTGACATCTCAGCCCCTTGGCATCACACCCTCCTGATATCTCAGCCCCTTGGCATCACACCCTCCTGATATCTCAGCCCCTTGGCATCACACCCTCCTGATATCTCAACCCCTTGGCATCACACCCTCCTGATATCTCAGCCCCTTGGCACCACACCTTCCTGACATCTTAGCCCCTTGGCATCACACCCTCCTCATATCTCAGCCCCTTGGCATCGAGCCTTCCTGATATCTCACCCCCTTGGCATCACACCCTCCTGACATCTCACCCCCTTGGCATCATACCTTCCTGATATATCACCCCCTTGGCATCACACCCTCCTGACATCTCACCCCCTTGGCATCATACCCTCCTCATATCTCAGCCCCTTGGCATCACACCCTCCTGATATCTCACCCCCTTGGCATCACACCTTCCTGATATATCAGCCCCTTGGCATCACACCCTCCTGATATCTCAGCCCCTTGGCATCACACCCTCCTGACATATCAGCCCCTTGGCATCACACCCTCCTGATATCTCAGCCCCTTGGCATCACAGCCTCCTGATATCTCACCCCCTTGGCATCACACCCTCCTGATATCTCAGCCCCTTGGCACCACACCTTCCTGACATCTCAGCCCCTTGGCATCACACCCTCCTGATATCTCACCCCCTTGGCATCACACCCTCCTGATATCTCAGCCCCTTGGCATCACACCCTCCTGATATCTCAGCCCCTTGGCATCACACCCTCCTGATATCTCACCCCCTTGGCATCACACCCTCCTGATATCTCAGCCCCTTGGCATCACACCCTCCTGATATCTCAGCCCCTTGGCATCACACCCTTCTTATATCTCAGTCCCTTGGCGTCACACCCTCCTGATATCTCAGTCCCTTGGCGTCACACCCTCCTTATATCTCAGCCCCTTGGCATCACACCCTCCTGATATCTCAGCCCCTTGGCATCACACCCTTCTGACATCTCAGCCCCTTGGCATCACACCCTCCTGACATCTCAGCCCCTTGGCATCACACCCTCCTGATATCTCAGCCCCTTGGCATCACACCCTTCTGACATCTCAGCCCCTTGGCATCACACCCTCCTGACATCTCAGCCCCTTGGCATCACACCCTTCTGACATTTCAGCCCCTTGGCATCACACCCTCCTGATGTTTCAACCCCTTGGCATCACACAGTTCTGGATATTTTAAACCTCATCAATAAATGACTTGCTATTTTTGTTAATAGAGAAATCGATTTCTACCTTTGAACTTACCAAGTCGGTTCACTTGCCGTGCATCTTTTGTGTGCACTGCCTCTCATGGTAGTATCGCCCCCGTGTGTCATATCAAGGAGTCCAGTGAGAGAGTACGATAATTATAAGGTTTTCAGTAGGTAACATTGGTGACTTGTCTCATTAGGGTACAGATACCTATGTAATGCCGCACCTGCCCGCCACTTTGATTGTGTCTCCGCCTGAAATTGCACACGCTTCGGTTGGTAATTTCTTCGCACATAGCATGCGGCCTTTGCAAAAAGCTAAATTATAGAGCAAGTCCCGTCGCTTCCCTCAGGCGCAAAATTAGAGAAGTGTCTTTACAGAAGTGGTTTACTATTCTTTTTCTGGTTTTTTGCAGGAAAGCACCAGGCGTTTTGAGGGGGCAACTACTTAGTTATGTTTTGAGAGTTGCTCAAGAAAAAAAAAGGACTTTTTTCAGAGTTGCTCAAAGTGGAGTGGTACTTGTAAGGGAGAGGACGGTGCCAGGAAATTATTATTACTATTAATATTATAACTGCCGTGAGAGGGCGCTCACACCCCCGCTGGCAGGCCCACCCGGCGTGTACCACAGTTTGCTGATTAAGAAGGAGGGGATCACGACTGTAGGATCCCTACTTGGGGCTCCAATGCAAGGCGCTAAGATCATCACCATCAGTCCTCAGAGCTCGGGTCACCGCAGCGACGGGTCCCGGAGCCCCGAGGTCCGTCATACGGCCATGTCCTCCCCGACGCCCACCGCCTCGCCCGTACCCAACAACCACTACGCTAAGATCACCGGAGTGCCCTGCCCCGCCACCCCTACCAGGTACACGGCCCCCGTCCACATCGATGTCGGGGGCACCATCTACACCAGCTCGCTGGAAACACTCACCAGGTAAGCTAAACCTTATCACAGGAATAGAGATATGGACAAAACTTAATGAAAACAATATATGTCAAGGTCCATTTATGTCAAGGACATACCGAATTGCCTTGTGCATGACAAACAGTTATTTATATGATAAAGTGGGATTTTCATGTTATCTATTAAATCTATAAGATATCTCTGAAGTGACTCATGCCTCCATGGTGAGAGGAATCATTATAATGGGTGGGGGGAATATTCCAGGGATATGAAATGATGTGTCCCTCACCCAGCCAGCACACCTGTACACACGGAGAAGGGAGGAGGAAGTGGGGGGGAGACTGTTCGGTGTGTCCCCACAGACATAGCCAAGAAAGTATGCCCCGGGGCCAATGATCATAATCTAATCTCCACCAATCTTTCTCTCATGCCGTGTGATCGAGCACAGAAAAAAGAAAGACCTGAAAAGCCAGGGCTGTCTTCAATGGCCGACGCTCTGTATCCATCATACGGGGACTTGAGCCTGGGGCACCCACACTCTCTCGTCTCTGATATACTCTGCTTGCAAGACCAATCCAATATTGCAGAAAAGACTTTCTTTCAGCGCCTACTGTAGGGCCAAGGGTTTAAAATCGCAGTCACAATGGTCTTTGGGTTTGGCTTGTTTTGCTAAGTCTTGTGAGGCTGTGTGGGGCTGAGAGAGACAGAGGAGAGCGCTAGTGGGCAGCCTTCCTTCACTAATCATGCTCCAACCTGCAGGCTATTTTTCCCATCTAATTACAATCCTGCCGTTTTATCCCCAGTAAAACGAGCCGCAGATTACCAGTGCCGTGGAAAATGTGCATGACCTCTGATCTATACTTATAGTCTCATAATTCCAAGGCAAGAAGACAGTCATTAAACACATAAAACATCTGGGTGGATCTGATATAAGCAGCGAGGGCATGGCACAGTCTGTCGTGTTTACCCTTGTCCGTCTCCTCTTCATACTCCTCCTCATTAAATCTATTATATTACTTAATAGAGCTCAAAGCGCTTGCTGTTATTGCTGACCCACTCCACTAATGAACAGTCAGCAAAAAGGCCCTCGCATTTTGAGGCGGGACCGCGGAGATCTAACAGTGCCACATCCAGTAGGCACGCTCACGCCCCTAGACATGATCAGGATATATTATATTTAGAAGCTTCAAATTCTCTCCCACGGCCACGTTGGCATTTGCTAGCAGACCGCCAAACCTGAGACCCTCCATGAGCCTTCTTGTGTTAAAAAAATTCACAATATGACCACCTCGCTGGGGGTGGGGATCAATTTCCCCCTTTGATCCACCGCCGCGGGCGCCTCGCCTGGAATTAGCATAATTAAATAAAAATGTAGGAGAACAAAGGTTGCTGGGGACAAAAAACACCCTGCTTTAAAATGAACTCTGCAGTGGCCTGAGGCTAGTTTGGCTTTAGACCAAAGTATACTGACTATAGATCTGTACTTCTTGCAGTAGACTGCGCTTATAAAATGAAATGAACAATGTGTAGGTAAAGAAGAAGAGAGAAGTAATACTTATGGTAGCAGCTATGTCCTCAGGGCTTGCTGCAAATGGAAAATGGTGTTGCCCCAGGCTGAATCAATTAACATGTAAATATACGCTATACTCTTGAATTTCAGGTTTTTGCCCAAGGTTGACTGGGGCCTGTGCTGTTTTAATATCAAACCACCAAATCAATATTGTACAGTTATTGAAACTACATTTTGTGTTGATACTTGTATTAATATAGCATAGTTGTGATCGGTGTGCCATTTATTATACAAGTTGTGAACTTTGATGTGAAATAGACTTTTGGTGTGGATATGACATAACCAAAGCCTCATATAAAACAAACTGACCCTAAGCGTACAGTGAAAAAAGAAACTGAGAAATATTAATGAGAACCTATAGGTTATTAATATTAAGTATGTGGTATAATTTCAGGTTTCCGGACTCAAAGCTTGCCAAGATGTTTAATGGTTCCATCCCTATCATCCTGGACAGTCTTAAGCAGCACTATTTCATCGACAGGGATGGCAAGTTATTTCGTCACATTCTCAACTTCGTGAGAACAGCCACTCTCATGCTGCCTGACGGATTTACCGAGTGGGACTTGTTGATAGAGGAAGCCAAATATTATGACCTCAACCAGATGGTGAAGGCCTTGGAAGCCACGAGGAAGGAGCGAGAGCGCTCCAAGCAACACAACGGCATCGGAGAGTCGTCGTCAGCGACGTCGACGTCGGGCGGTGGCGAGGGTTATTACGAGGTTGTCGCTGTCAACATTTCTCCCGATCTCGGGGAGCGCATTTCTCTCAGCGCCGAGCGGTCTCTTCTGGAAGAGGTATTCCCAGAATTGAACTCCGCTCTCATGGATACCAGAAACTCTGGCTGGAACATGGACAATCGCTATGTGATTCGCTTTCCTCTGAATGGCTTCTGCAAGCTCAACTCAGTTCAGGTGTTCAGCCGACTCATCAACCATGGCTTCTCTGTGGCGGCCTCTAGCGGCGGGGGCGTGGAAGGACAACAGTTCAGTGACTATATCCTCGTCAAGAAAATCAAATCTGTGCAGTGAGATTGTCTCAAACATTTTGACTGTGGCAGATGTAATTCTAGTTTCCTGGGTGTGGATTAAAACAGTAATGTTGACCAGCGTGTGGTTCTCCGTGAACATATTGTTTCACACAACTTTGACCGAGATACAAGGCTAGAAGCCTAAATTCACATCTTCTCTTGTTAAACCAGGAATTTAACGACATACAGGTCATCAAAACTCACTCACTTTGTCACGATTGATGAAAGTGTTTTTGGAATGAGGAACTGTCAAGTCAAACACAATGACTATGTCACCTATAGTGTTTTGTCAGCATTATTTTGAGAAAGTCCCTCACCCGATGGGAGCCACCAGAAAGTGTCACAATGGCCTGGAGTGTTTCATAACTTTCTATATCTGGCTCGGACAAGGTGTTTGCATGCTAGTCTCAGTTAACTAATTTTGGATTTGACTAGGCCAGTAATCGATCAATATCTTAAGTAAAACTTACACTTTTTATATATGTTAGCTCATCCACTCTGTCACCCACAGTCAGGCCTTTCAGTAAAAGGTGTGTCAGCAGTTTTTCTTAAATTATTTAAGTTCTCAATTTTTATTGGTTCACCTTCATTCATTAGGGTAATATCTCCTTGGGTGATTTGACCTTTGTGAAAGGTCACCGGTCAGTTGATAGGGGATTCATAATGATAATGATATCAATACAGAGAGGCTATTGTGCAGCTTAAATGGTCTAAATTGTGGTTTTATTTTGACCTATTTCAGCGGTAAAATGTCGGTATGTGTTTGCGTCAAATAAAGCAGATATGGTAGCCGGAGGCCGTGTTTCTATAAACATGACCCATTACACAGCAAAGATCCACTAAACTCAACGACCTTATACTGCAGATGCTAGCGATAGTCCCGTTTAAACAACAAGTCAATTATATTTCATGCCATGAATATTTGATGTGATCTTGTATATACAGATATATATGAGTATGTATCAATGGCGGGTGATGACCTTTGCTTGTGCACGTGACCTTGTAGGTTACTGTTGATGTAATGGTGATAAGTATAGGAGCCAGTTCTCAACCTCTCACAGACGCTCGAGTGGGTTAGGAATTTTCAATTTACATAGAGAAAAAGTCGATTTCCTTGTTCACAGTAGGGATTCTTTTCAGCGGAATTGAATAAGAATGGGAGAAAACACAAAAATTGATTTAATTTGTGGAGGAAGCTGACAGAAGAGATACTTGGGGTAGAGAGACGGGGGAAATTCTCCTGCCTGCGTAGCTGGAACTCCCAGCCTTCGGCGCACAAAACCGCTCCTCGCAGCTTAAGATTATTTTGAATCCTCACAAAATCAATGGAAATACTTTGTTCCTTTTCTGTGGGCCTTTGAACGCTGTTAGCGCCCGAGGGCCATGACTGGGAGAGTGCACGCCAGGGCCGTTGTGCTTAGCAACCACTGTGTGTTGCTAGGAGAATCATGCTGCCACGGTGGAGCCTAGCGTGGCGGGCCCCGGGGGCACAAACCGGCATACTGCCTCCACCACGGCTATAAGCTAGCACTAAGACACCATTATATATACATAATATTATAACCCACAACTTACGCCTCCATGCTGAATCCCACAGTAGTAGTCGTTACACCTGCTCAGCACTATATCGCTATAATGACTACCTGTTATCATACACTGTAAACAGATCTGATATTACTTGGAAAGTTAAGGCAGTGCCCTCTAGCGGCGTGAGACATAATATCGACCTGACGCGCAAGGCTCCACCAATTCTGTAGATTCTACAACTCTAGATACTGATGTCTTTTTCTGTCAGGGATCTGTCTTTTGTTTCTACCCCAGGGTAATTTCTTGTCTGGGAAACAGACAGCATTTGCCCTAGAGTTCTCACGGTATAATTTTACACAAAACAGAACGGTATTTCAGTTATTAGTTGATGCATTGGTTTAAGGTACTGCAATAATACATGGCAGATTTTGTCCTTTCCACAACATTAATCTAGATAATTGTTTATTACATACAATCAAATCAATACCCAAATATTGAAGACCGACATCTCTGTGTTTGTCTCCAATATGACTGAAATCGATGGTGGAATTTGAGAGATTTCGATTTCATAATAATGGGTGTTCTGTTGAGTGGTATCTGAAATGACCGGCAGGTGTAAACTGATTACAGACAAGTGCATTTCTGCTTGCACGGTTTGTAAGCGATGATCTGCCATAACAACTGTCAAGATAAATCTGCTAACAGTGCCCTCTTGTGTACAACGAAATAACCACAAGAAGTGAATCTTTGTGCAGATTTGTATTGGTTAATTTATATTAAACTGCATTCCTGAAAACTTTCATGACAAAAGACCACAGAAGAAAGTGTTGAAATTATATATTAATATGTAGGGGATCTGAATGATTAGAAATACCTTGATATAGTTTTAAATCCAAATATAAAACATTTCTTTTTCACACTTAGTGTTTTGTAAAAAAAAAAAAGAAAAAGAAAAACATATCCTTGAAGTTTACACTAACAAGGTCAATGCTCACAATGTTATTAGAGTAGTTATTGCTTAAGATAAGTGTGTTGCATTTTGTTCTGTCAAGTTGACTGACCTGAAGACATATTACAGATAATTTTTTAATATCAGCCTATATAGAATAAATTACATGTGATGAGCAATGTATGACTATATTTGTAACTATTTGCAGACAAAAAAAACCCATAAAAATCACAATTCTGTATATACAGGGTGCATCACATAATGTGTCATAGTAATTAGAATCATTGTGTCTTTGAATGACTTTATATTGAAGCCCTGTATAATTATGTCTGCTGACGACTGTGATATATTTTGGTAGGTAATATTTCATTGTAACATAGATGATTTAAGATTTCACATTTTACATATGTAGCCAGACCTCACACAAGATGCCTATGAAACGATGTAATATATTCACGTTGAGTTAATTTACCACAGGTTGCTGGAGAGTATTTGTCTTGCCTAAAGTAGTGGAGACGCTGACGTACACCAGGTGGCGCTCTGGCTACCTGCGGATTAACACGTGTTCACCGACAGATTATTATTAGGGCTAAAGCATTAGGGCTAAAACTTCACCCTTATTACCCTCATCTGCCACCACTTAACCCAGGGGTGGGAGAGCTTCATAAAACCACATCAAAATCGTTGCAAAAATTAACAATTTAGATATAGTCGAATACAAAATAATTGTAGCGGATATTATAGTTATATCTTCTCATTTATTGATAATTGTGATTTGATAGAGGAAATTTTACAATTAAAGTGAAAAAACTTACCATTATTTGATACACGAGAATGTACTGGATTCACATGGAACAAGAACATGCGTTGGACATAAGGGCATGGAAAGGACGCACATGTAATTATGTTCCAGCTTAGTTGTGACACTGGACATGACGTTAACTATACAGATCAGTACAGTGCGCACGAGACACAAGTGGCGCAGCCAACATCACAAATCAAATGAAATTATGTGAACGCATGTGCTTGAACAGTATAGATTTGAAGTTTACCAAAGTTCAAAGCTCTCCCATCCCTGTTACATTTAAGTGAGAATATCTTCTCGGTTTTCACATGCCAATCTTTGTTAAAAGCTGGACGTCAACAAGTGACGTCACACCACCTAAATATTGTACTGTAATTAGCATTGCATTAATCCTTTATTAAGTAAATGTAAGCATAAAGATTTAAGATCAGTGCATATGAAATGGTTGAACTCATCTATTTGTTATTCATACGAGTACATAGATGGTTTTGCTCATAGGAAATGCGAAGAAAACACTCGATTTACTCTCCAGTCATTGAAATTATCCAGACATGTTTACTGTTGAGGGTTTTACTGTGCTATGGTGCTGTATATGTTTTTAATTTTTTGAAATCCATCGAATTAAGAAATCTCAACAGTTCTTGGTTATCTTTATATTTTCAAACAATTAAGCAGGTAGGTGTCAGTGAGTTTTGTTCATAATATAACCAAAAAACCCAACTCAACCTTGCCTGAAAATAAAATGTTTAAACTTCTCTTGGATTTCTCCATGGCAATATTTTATTTGAGGGAGAATGGGTACAAAAATGATATCATAAGAGGACACGACCTGCTGAACTGAACTGAACTATTTTTTAAACTTCGTTTGTTTGTAAGAAAGAAAGAAAAAACATCAGTTTGTACAAAATAATCACTTGGTGTAAATTGAATCTATATTATATCCAATTCATTCTTGTATGTCTGTGTACATAACATTGACGTTAATAGGGTATATGCATATTGTAAAATTGAGTAAAAAAAAAGATTATCTCAAGTTTGATGGTAATTATCTCCGTCCGTCAATGACGTCATAGACCTCTGGATTCTTACTTTTTACGTAATTCGTGTTGTATACACTGTGGTATGACTCTTAACTTACAAATCCTGTATATATGATGTGTACAATAAATGGTATCTTCAATGTAAATTGCGTCATGATTATTTAATTCTTAACCTTGTATCGCGATTTTCTAGCAGTACATAGTTTTACTGTTTATTTATGTACATGCTCAAGGTTGGTTTCATGTCCAGTGTAGTCGAAGTTAAAAATCCAGCTTAAAGCCTTTTACAGTCTGAGCTTTCAAAACCTTTCTTGTTTTTAGCATTGTTGTATTTTCGTCATTAATTCTAAAAATAAGATACCTTTGTGATATGGTTATTGACATAGATGAGAACACATATATCCCAACAAGTTGTTTGTAATGCTTAAAGAGGTACATAAAGTGTAGCGATGAAGATGATCCTTATTTACTCTCGTGAAAAACCCTCCATTGGAAAATGACAACTCAACTGAAAACTGTTTTACCACACATGTTGTAGAATTGTTATTTTTTTAAATATTCATGAATAGATTTTACGGCGGTCAATTTGTGCCAGTAATAAAAATACAATAATTCAAGACGGCCTATTTGTTCACATATATGCAGATGACACGCAGCTCTATATCACAATGGACCCCAAATCTGAAAATGAGACAAAATGGAAGAATGTATAAAACATGATAAGACATTTCTATTGGAAAATAAAATGAAATTAAATGATGGAAAAACTGAAATGATAATCTGTGGTAAAAATTCACATGGTGTAATTCTGGCAACAATTAAGGTAGGTGATGTAGACATTGCAAGGTCCAGCAGCGTCAAAGACTTAGGAATAACAGTAGATGTCTGGTGAAAAAAGTTAACACACAAGCCCATGTTTTTGTTACACCAACGCTTCACTGTGGTAAGTCCCTGAAAGCTGGTATGCCAAGATGTGAATTAGCCAAACTGCCAAAATTGCAAAACGCTGCAGCGAGAGTCGTTGGTAAAATAAAGAAATAATCAAATATGATCATGTTACAGGCAAACTGATGGAGTTACATTGGCTTCCAGTCTAGGCAAGGATTGACTTTAAAATAGCCCTACTTACATGGAAGGTACATAATGGGTATGCACCTGTCACTATTATTAAGACCTCTAAGATCAATTGACAACACTGAATATGCGGTACCTGGAACTAATATAAAGATGTATAGATAATATTCAAAAATATGGAATGCCCTGTCCCTTCAAGTAAAGTCTTTGGATAGCTTTTAAATCAAACATGAGAACTCATTATTTACGAATCGTTATCTACATATAGTGCTATACAAATGTTTATAATAGAGACTGAAATATGCCAATACACACAAAACAAGGATGAATAAATGCAAATGAGGGCGGAATAATGGAAAATAGAATGACAGAAAATTCCCCCTCCTTACTGCAGAAGTTATGCTAATTTGCAATCAAATTATAATTCAGATTGGTTGTTCTTATGAGTTTAGTCGGTGCAGTGCTCAAGAAGAGAAAGGTATGACAAGGAAATGGTAGAAATACCAGACCATAGTTACAATATTTCTCAGAACATTAAAAATAAATAAATGGATACAATACATAGTAAATAGCCATCTGGCATGTACATCCTCCACCGTTATAACGTAGAAATAAAAGGAATATATTCTCTATAATAAATTGAACTCTACAATAAACTGATTTCTGTGATAAACGGATCTCCAGGATAAACTGATCTTTAAAATAAACTGATCTCAATGATGTGCTCAATGAAAAGGAACGGACCATCTGTGTAGTGCAGAGTAGAATAAACTGATCTCTATGATAAAATCAATTATGTAATAAACTGATCTCTCCAATAAATTGACCTCTGAGATAAACCGATCTCTGTGATAAACTGTTCTCTGTGATAAACCGATCTCTATAATAAATTGATCTCTACAATAAACTGCAGGAACAGGAAGTATATCTGTGACTCCTGACCATACCTACAATAGAATCGCTAATATGGAACCAACATAATAAAAAAACATAAGCTATTGATACATATGAGTTGATGCATATGAATTTGTTCGTATTTCAAAGCACAAAACAAAAAAGATCATCCCCAGTTAATTTATCAGGCTCAGTTGGGCGTCATAGTTTGACACAAGGTGGCAGTAGAATAAACTGATCTCTGTGTTACTCTGATTTCTGTGTTACTCTGATATCTGTGATAAACTGATCTCTGTGATAAACTGATCTTTGAAATGAACTGATCTTTAGAATAAACTAATCTTTAAAATAAACTAATCTTTAAAATAAACTGATCTTTAAAATAAACTGATCTTTAAAATAAACTGATCTTTAAAATAAACTGATCTTTAAAATAAACTGATCTCAATAATGTGCTCAATGAAAAGGAACAGACCATCTGTGTAGTGCAGAGTAGAATAAACTGATCTCTATGATAAAATCATTTATGTAATAAACTGTTCTCTGTGATAAACTGATCTCTCTATAATAAACTGACCTCTATAATAAACTGACCTCTATAATAAACTGACCTCTATAATAAACTGATCTCTATAATAAACTGATCTATATAATAAACTGACCTTTATAATAAACCGATCTCTGTGATAAACTGATCTTTATAATAAACTGATCTCTATAATAAACTGATCTCTATAATAAACTGACCTCAATAATAAACTGACCTCTATAATAAACTGAACTATATAATAAACTGACCTCTATAATAAACTGATCTAAATAATAAACTGATCTATATAATAAACTGATCTTTATAATAAACTGATCTCTATAATAAACTGATCTCTATAATAAACTGACCTCTGTAATAAACTGACCTCTATGATAAACTGACCTCTACAATAAACTGCAGGAACAGGAAGTATATCTGTGACTCCTGACCATACCTACAATAGAATCGCTAATATGGAACCATAATAAAAAAAAACATAAGATATTGATACATATGATTTTTTGTTTTGTTTCAAAACACAAAACAAAGAAGATCATCCCCAGTTAATGTATCGGGCTCAGTTGGGCGTGTTAAGTCACAGTTTGCCACAAGGTGGCACTAATGCATCATATGTAACACCAGGTGTCGCTAACGCTATTACCGTATTTTGCTTGTCAATGAGCAAATCATCTTTCAATGTTTATTTTTTATCCCATCCTAAGTCTACATGCTCAAAGTTTGACTCAAGGCTGGGCCCAACTCACCTATAGTTTTTAATGAAACTTGTGAATGTGGATAGATACACCTAAGAACTGTAGCCCAATGCAAATTCAAATTGCATCATCAAATACATGGTGGCTCCCTCAGAGCCTATTGAAGATTCTATCTTTGCTGAATCAAACAAATATAGAATTATAAATCAAAGAAATTGTAAACTTTATTCTTGATATGGCATTAAAGTTTAAGATGTCTTGGAATGCAAATTGTTTATTCTCGAAGTTTACTCTAAATTAGGGTAAAAACATATTCTTCAACATGTTAATATAAGTTTGTACCGGGTGCCAGTACCAGGGGGTGGGTGGTAGCTCACTTGGTAAGGCACGCTTAGGGTCTGGGATTCCAATCCCGGTTGGGACAATACATTTTTCATGCCCAACATGAAATATCGTTTGAGTATTATTTTAGCGATATGCATGAGAACATTGTTTTTTTTATTGTTGTTGTTGTTGTTGTTGTTGTTGTTGTTGTTGTTGTTGTTGTTGTTGTTGTTGTTGTTATTTTTTAAATCTTTTTTTTTTATTTACTTATTTATTTATTTGGTTCCAGAAAATACTTTTCAAAAATGATAAATATCAATTAATACAGAAAACAATAATGAGCAAAAAGAGTTACTACAATATAAGAAACATCTGCTATAAGAGAGTAGCTTGACGACAAGATAGCTGAAACCTTAGAACATGCCTCTGCTACATCTACCCTTGACTACGAAAATGACCTTCTTGTAGCCAGTATTAGGACGCTGCAATCCAAACAGAACTCCAGAAAACTGATGGGATTGCATGGGCGTCCAATATGTGGTAGAATCAATGTCAAGATCCTCCTACCCACCGAGCTGGAAGGCTCTAAATGGTAAGGTACCTCTTTGCGTGATATTCAATCCCATAAGTTGAATGGTGCAGTCTATTGTCAATGAGAGCCCTGAATGGTGCCGGTCTGAACATTTAAACTAGTCTGTATATGCCGTGATATGTTTCTCACTTAAGTTTAGTTTCGTTTCAAGATTGAGGTTACGAGATGCGCACAACTTATGGTCACATTTACCTCCTATAGCAGGACTTCTCTATTATATCAGTCCCTGCCACCAAAGCTATAAATGTGCGCACAGAATCGAGCGCAAGTCATCAGTATTGAGAAAAATCGATGTTGATCAATTCAAATTTGATGATATTTTTGTGAGCAAGGCAAGTATTTATAACTTGGGTAATTTCAAATTTAGAATGGTATCAAATACAGGGCAATGTCTGCAGAGGTAGTAATTGAATACTACCTATGCAATGCAGAGTAGATCACATTCGACATAGTCACCACTTGGCCCCCGACCGAAGGGAACCCCTATGATTCCCGAAATGATACAATAAAGCTATATCTGTTTCAAACCCAATGCTGGAGATTAAAAAGTTGAAAAGTGTTGCATTGGGAGTGCATTCACATATATTGTTTGGGGACAAAGCCAATATGGCTTAATGTTGGTTGAAATTTAATATTTCTAAAGGACATTACCACATTTTCCTCGGTTTTTCTGGGTTTCCTTTGGATAGCTGCCTCAGCCATGGGTGTTATTATTTTTTCTTTCCTTTGATAAAAGTCATCCGTAGGTCCCTTCCAGATACAGAGGTCCTAAGAAACAGATGGAAGAAAGGCTTGCGGCCAGACAATGGCCTCAGAGCTATGTTGATCATTGCTTTTTTGTAATGTTTGTGACCATTTTACAATGCATGTTACATATTTAATTTGGCCCCGACCTTCTATATTGGATCTGAGTCTTATGGAAAATAGGTAGAATCGATCTCCTGAAAATACAGCATCTTTTTCGACAAATACGACATGGCTTTTTAGTCTTTTACCAAGAGCTAAGACCCCAAGCCAGTAGTTTCAGAGGAGAAGATCAAAGTCATCATGCACTGCAGATGCCATACTGACATAGTCAGCATAGCTAAAAACGTGTGTTAAATCATCGTACTTTTTTCCATTCATCCATTGTGGAAAAATATCTTGCATCTCTGAGGACCTCAATTAGTTGGTCATGTATTCAATTATGTGTTCATTTTTACAAACACAAACTTTGGCTTTTGATAGCGAGTACATGCTAAGGTGAATACATTATTTACATTAGAGAATAGGCAAGGATCTTAAGATTAGTCTGCGACAATTGCAACGATCGCAGCCCCTACCAATACCAACAAGGGTTTCGATCAATTTGATCTCTTCAGTTGGATGGGGACTGACTGCGTTATCCTATGATTTGTTTATATATATGAAACTTGAGGAGGTGCTAGAACCTCTGGAGGTGCTGCACCTCCTCTCATAGCGCCTCTGGAGCGGAGGTGTTTGTGGGTCTTTTTGCCTCATTATGGAAGTACCCCCCGCGAACAGAGCTGCGTACAGTGTTATATGAGCGATATAATGCCTTTAAAACTGCGTTTGGTTTGATTACGCTAGTGTTTTGTGGGTTTGTTTAGGGTTTTTTTTATACCAAAACGAATCTATTTGATTTGTTGAACAATTCTTTTAATTTACGGACCCTCTCCCTTGAAGCTGCCAGACTATTTCGTTTATTTCGCGCTTAGTACAGCCCAGGCGCGGGGTTGGGATGTCCATTTTTTTTCACGAATTTCTGTTCTCGTGTCTTTCTTTTGTGAGCGATGGGATTCTTTTCAGTAATATTAAACATAGGTTTTATTGGGTTCTTAGCCGGTTTTCTGGCTATTTCTTTTCTGCGTATCTGTATTCTGTATTGTACCTTTGTTGTATATTCAAATACTTTCCCGTCTTTTTTGGCAGGATGGAGCGAGAACAAGAAACATTTTAATGGTTGAAAACATTTTATTTACGTTTCTCTAATTTATGTTTCTCGTTTCTTGTTTTTGCATATCTTTCACAGTTTTTTTTTTATAGATAATTCCGATGTGTTGAGCTTATCAGACGACTGGTTCCTCGACTGGTATCTGAAGAAGTTCATCCAGAATGTCCATATAATAAGCTGTGGGGGTTTCATTATTTACATTATTTGTTTGATTGAGAATATGATGTCCATCACTGATCGATATCGGGGCTCATGAAGAATTGTGTGTTCTTGGTATCTCTGTGAGTTGAGAATCGAAGATTACTTATGAAAGGAATTTCTGCTCCAGATAACTTTAAGCATTGTAGCATTCGCCAATTGCGTGAAAGGGCTGGGGTTTATTTCCCACAAAAAACGCATTCAAAAATATTTTTCAAGTTGGATATTCATATTATTTTCAAAGCATTGATGGTGTCTGACGGAAAAGCATAGCACAGTATTTCGTTGAACTCTTTCTCTCTCGTGTACAACCTCCCTTGATGGAGGTAATTGTGAATTTTAAATGTGTATACAGTACCGTTATTATTCATAAAGAGTTAGTAATTATATTGAACTTTGTTAAAGAATTGCACTACAGGCTTGTGATTCTATCATTAAATTCAAACGCCATACTGACTACCTTGAAACGAGGCCACCTGAGTGTATCTGTATGATGGTGCATCAACATCATTCATCTCTTTGAGTTCTTGCAGTATGGTAACACTCTTTCCTCCGTCATTGTTGTATTCTTTGGAACAGGTAGGTTAGATATGGAAATTGTTGTTATAGTCCCATCAGATCTATATTTGGAAATTCGCCTGCCACAGAACATGTTTTTTAGTTCAGCTCTAAAATTAGCTGATGTCAAGATGTAGAGAAAGAAGTTCAGAGCATGGTTAGCTGATATTAGGCAGGCACATATTAAACTTAATATGGTGTTATATTCATTACCAACATATTCAGATATTATATAGAGTATTTGTCCAGGAACAGTCATCAGTATAAAACATGTTGAAACACTCAGAAGCATAAAGGTAACTCTCTTTGCATTTTCTTTTTGGCTTGATATTGTATTTTGTCCTAAACCATAATTGGAGTCAGTAAAAAGTTTGTATATTATTTGACAGTTGAAAATACACATCAAAAGAGCGGGTAGGAGACAGTAAATAACAGTGTCCACAAGAGGCCAAACAAAAGAGGCAAAGAAATAACTTGCAGTTTTAGGTGGAGGATCACAAAATACAAACCCATCTTCCTGAACTGTGGTGACAGTGAAGAAATGGTGAAAATTGACTATTGCTAATAGAATGAAGATAACACTTGCTGCAATTCTCACGTTTTTCCTTGTACAAAGGAACCTAGCCCTCAGAGGATGTTGGACACATATGTATCTTTCAATACTCAGAGCAACAAGCAACCAAGCGGAGAACTCTTCAGAAAAATAAGTCAGGAAATATGCAAAGCCACAGTTGATGTGGATGTCAAAATCAATTCTTTCATCAGTAGCAGAGTAAACAACTTCCCACAATGGATCACTCAACAAAGCCACTATATCTGAAATAGCCATGAGGGCAAATAAAATGGAAGTGCTGCTTTTCCTTATATTTTTTCTCATCATCACAAGAAAAGAAAGCATGTTGCCCACAACTCCAGCAACCACCAAAAAAGTCGGAAAAGCAAGTGCAGCTTTGTGGAACAGTTCATGAGATTCACATCCTGACTGTGTATAATCCAAAGATGAAAGCAAGGAACTTGAGGAATCAGGGAAGTATGTTGTATCCTGAATCATTTCCATTGACTAATTCATCCCCTGGCACGTTGGAAGTTCCATAGATAATTATAAACAAAATCTCCTAATCATACATTAAGAAACATATTTCATATGATTGACATAACTAAGGTTCAGCCTGTGTGTAGATTCAGGGCGATATGACTGCAGCCATAACGTCAGTATCGCCCATACCATATACCAACGATATTTGCACACATTATCACAATATCCAGCATCGCATTAACTTACACGCAATATCATTATCATAATGTCAGTATCATTAAGTCCATCAATTCTATACACTATAAACAGTTGTTACTGTATTTATAACAGTTAATTGCTGTTGATTTACAGCAAATGTTGCTGGCAGCACAGGTTTAGAGTACTTGCTGGGTGAGCTTTCCTAAATAATTGGATTGATTTGGATTATAGGATTATATAATACATGAGCTGTCTGCAAACCAAATGATAAGAATGGGTTTGATCTCAGCCATATGTCTATATATAGTATTACTATACATAAACTAATGGCATCGCTGATATTCTATCCTTACATTTCAAAGTAGCTGATATTCTATCTTTACATTTCAAAGTAGCTGATATTCTATCTTTACATTTCAAAGTAGCTGATATTCTATCCTTACATTTCAAAGTAGCTGATATTCTATCTTTACATTTCAAAGTAGTTGATATTCTATCTTTACATTTCAAAGTAGCTGATATTCTATATTTACATTTCAAAGTAGCTGATATTCTATCCTTACATTTCAAAGTAGCTGATATTCTATCTTTACATTTCAAAGTAGCTGATATTCTGTATTTACATTTCAAAGTAGCTGATATTCTGTATTTACATTTCAAAGTAGCTGATATTCTATCTTTACATTTCAAAGTAGCTGATATTCTATATTTACATTTCAAAGTAGCTGATATTCTATCCTTACATTTCAAAGTAGCTGATATTCTACCCTTACATTTCAAAGTAGCTGATATTCTATCTTTACATTTCAAAGTAGCTGATATTCTATCTTTACATTTCAAAGTAGCTGGTATTCTATCTTTACATTTCAAAGTAGCTGATATTCTATCTTTACATTTCAAAGTAGCTGATATTCTGTATTTACATTTCAAAGTAGCTGATATTCTATCTTTACATTTCCAAGTAGCTGATATCCTACCCTTACATTTCAAAGTAGCTGATATTCTACCCTTACATTTCAAAGTAGTTTTTTTTCTCACGTGCACTGATGACAGTGGTAGTTTCTTAAATATGTGGATACTATAGTTGACATATAAAGATAAAAGAAAACTTGTTCAGTCTAGCTATTGTTCACCATATGGCACTGCTCATATTTCACTCGGATTAGCTGCGATTTCAAATCCAGCAATGTTCACCCCTCCACCGGGCAATACTGTAGAGTACGATAAACGTGAGTTGCCATCTCCGAGTGGCAGCCATTAGATTTTTCTCTCAGATCTCCTCTGATCTTATGAGTCTGATTACTAGGACATGCACATGATTCTGCAATGTTCTCACAATAAAATCATTCAAATACAATAACCTATTTATACCCATCACCTGAAAGATAGGATATATTATGTTCTGAAGTACTAAATTGAAGTTCTGATGTGAGAGATGGTAACTTTCAAGATATTTTTTGAAAGAATACCACAATTCCACTAATTGAGAATGGTAACATGGTTGTATTCTACCATGCTTGAGCATAGATGTATCAAATCTAAGGCATGAATATAATGCATTTACGGCATAAAGTAATTACAAAATAATTGCACATGGAAATCATTGATTATATGAAATCATGTGGCAACTATGTAACAATTCATTTTAAAGTCAAGATAATATTATTTCAGTTGTAACAGTTCACAAATTCATCATCTATATTTATAATTCACATTTTCTAGCAGCTTTTTTGCATAAAAGACTTTTTATTGTTATAAAAGAACCAGAAAATGTGCATATACATGATATATCACTGAAATTTTATTTCTAAAAACATTCTAAACTTTAAACTATTAGTTCTCAACAGAGAGTTAAGATATTTTAAATCAGATTTTTCTTCACGCTCAGGATAATACACCTACCAAATGATAACAATGTTTTTTCTCTGGTATATATAAGATATGAAGATGATTCTATGTAGATAACAGTATATTTAATTTAACAGGTGCATTATCTAGTTATTTCGTGAGTGACTCTGTGTTCAAAATATGTACTGTTATATTTTGTACTCATATTTGAGACTTAGTAACAGATTGACACAATATTACATTTTATTGATGAATCAAATGGTTATCGATATGAGCACTATTTTTGAGATTTTGTTTCATGTTTATAGTGAAATATTAACTTCAATATGAAATGAACGACGAAGAGTCAAAGAAAATATTTACAAGAACAGAAAGTTACTGTTGTTTGCTGGTCTTTCCTGAGATAGTTACCCTCTCTTCCTCTGAGATAGTTACCCTCTCTTCCTCTGAGATAGTTACCCTCTCTTCCTCTGAGATAGTTACCCTCTCTTCCTCTGAGATAGTTACCCTCTCTTCCTCTGAGATAGTTACCCTCTCTTCCTCTGAGATAGTTACCCTCTCTTCCTCTGAGATAGTTACCCTCTCTTCCTCTGAGATAGTTACCCTCTCTTCCTCTGAGATAGTTATCCTCTCTTCCTCTGAGATAGTTACCCTCTCTTCCTCTGAGATAGTTACCCTCTCTTCCTCTGAGATAGTTACCCTCTCTTCCTCTGAGATAGTTACCCTCTCTTCCTCTGAGATAGTTACCCTCTCTTCCTCTGAGATAGTTACCCTCTCTTCCTCTGAGATAGTTATCCTCTCTTCCTCTGAGATAGTTACCCTCTCTTCCTCTGAGATAGTTACCCTCTCTTCCTCTGAGATAATTACCCTCTCTTCCTCTGAGATAGTTACCCTCTCTTCCTCTGAGATAGTTACCCTCTCTTCCTCTGAGATAGTTACCCTCTCTTCCTCTGAGAATTACCGTCTCTCACTCATAATCACAAAATGACCTTTATTGACCTATATGTAATACCAAATGGTGTTATATCAGTAAAGAGATGCAAGTTGACAAATGATATACATCAATTACATGATGAGTAATACATCTCTGACAAACCAAAACAATTTCTGACAAGTCACAGAGTAATTGCACATTTAAACATTTAAACATTTAAACGTAAATTCTCATGTTTGAAACACAACTCGGGCATATTCAGGTTCTAGGTTCAACTTCTGGGGTCAGGTTCTGTGTAAATTTTATTTAAAAGACTTTAATTTGATCCGATACATCTCTGTGTTAAATCCTACACATAATTGCCCTATGGGAATGGTCTCAAATCAAACTGTGATGTTGTCAGCAAGAATACAGACAAGACATGAGCTTAAAAATCATTATGTGTTAGGCCCTTAAGACATTGTGAAGCATTTTACAAACAGCTTTAAGTTTTAATAACAGGGCTTTCAAAGTTTGGTTATTAGAATCAAATATTATTTTATTCTCTTATATTAAAGGAAATTCACGTTTGTGATTATGCCCTAGCTTTATTTTATGAGCAGAAATGACCTTAACTCTGCATATCCTCTAAGACTTGACGTATGTCATCTCTCCCACCCCTACAGTACAATGACTTTCATGATGCCTTTTCATACTTTGCAATTTGCCTAGCAGTGCCTCATTGATGACACATAATGCTGTTATATCAAGGATCCAGGTTTTGCGAAAATGTCAGCATTTCGATTCGATTAACCAAGATGACAATTTGATATGGAATATACATTATGAGTATCAATGGACAATCAATCATACATATTTTGTCCTCATATTGCCAACTTATGTTTGCTGAGTTGAGTGTATAAAGTTTGCACCAATGATGAACGTTGTCAGAAATGTTTACCTGCCTGTCTTCTTGATCTAATTTTCATTTCAGCTTCCCCAGTGTCTCAATGATATATATTTCTCTGCATTACAAAGTAGAGCCAAATGAGCCCTTACAAAGCATGGTAAATCAATATGCATTCCACAGGAATTAATTCTGGTTCAATGAACAAGACAAAGTTACATAAAGTTGTATCCATGATGCTGGCCACTGAAATCGAGAGGCCTGGCGAATAGGTGAACGTTAGACCTTAAACTTCTGCAAAGAAAGTAAAGACTTTACCTCTCAGAACAACAAAGAGATCACAATCCCAGAGAACTTACTGTGCGGTATAGATTCACCTTCTGGAAAAATGATAACAATTTATATCAGAGGAGTATTGCATTCTTAAAGCAAAGACAAACACAACAAACTGAACTTCAACAAACTTTTGTTTTGTCTTGTCCATGACGTGATATTTCCTGTTGAGAAATTAGACACATTTCAACCTCTATTCAACCACAACATCAGAATATAATTGAATATGAAAATCTCCCGGATTAACCCGTAGTCATTGTAAATCTATGACGAGTTGCGAGTTGGCGAGTTGCAATGGCAGGGACCTGCAACATGACTCTGCTCTACCTGCTACAAGAAGGTTACATCATGATATGGCTGAAATATTATTGAAAGTGATGTGAACCCCATACAAGTAAATCATTTTCTCCTTAAATTCATTCACAGACACAACGTACTTGAACGTCCAAGTATAATATCTTTAGGTATAGCTTCTCCTGTAGCAAGCCTCTTAATGTCCGGTATTGATTCCTTTAACTTCATCCATGCATGCTTAGGAAAGTTTGACATGTATGTTCCTTATTCCCTTTGATCAAGACGAACTGTATAACCACATAAAATAATGTTTGAGGTTAAAATGAAACTGAGACCACAATCGTGCATGATTTGATTTCACATGATTAGGCTGAAATTCCCACTCTGGTCTCCAGCCAATCCGGAAGATTTTCACATTCAATCCACTATGAATTAATTACCACTACCTTATATGTGGGAGACAGGAAATCCAGGCATATGTGTAAGATCTGCACCTGGACAGCTGAAAATAAAAATGATGTTCACTGTATGGAGTTCTTTGCAAGAATGTCAAGCACAGTCCCCTTGAAAGAAACATATTAACTTAATTACTTGTGCAAATCTGGTTAGCAATTGTCCGAATAGATAAGATGTAAATATATTTTAATGACTACTTATAGATTACTGACAGTGATACAAGCTAACATTTCTGCTAATAATACACTGACAAAAATGATTTAAATATGTATGACATCTTGAGAGCAAGAAAACAATCGTCTGAATTACAACCACGTGCGCGTGCGCGTTTTCACGTGGGTTCGCGAGCTCGCAAATTGTGAGCCACCACTGTAAATTTGAGCTCGAGTGAAGTAAAAAAAATCCAACAAAGAGCAAAACGTTACCATTGAGGGGTACATTCTCCACAAGTAACTATAGAGGGAGACACTGGATAGATGCCTTGTGATAAAAGAAGACAACGGGAAATGTTAAGGTGATTATGGAATTGTTTAAATAATATTGATGTTTCAAGACTATCATATACCAGAAATATTTAAACATGTTTTAAATGTCTCTGCAAAAACAATATTTCGGTTTGACTATGATTGCTTTAGAAATATCTGATATTCAGAAATAAAAGACCTATTTCCAAATTATAAAACTGAGTTTTAAATATATATATTTACCAGTAAAAGTGAATGTAATATTGATTTATTACAAAAGGAAACATTGAAGTTATATACAAAGAAAACAGGAAAGAAAACATCATGAATAAACCTAAGTTGCATGCACATATATCATTATATTATTTAACCTTATTTCAGAGGAGTCTTTTAGCTCAAATGAGATGTGGAATTTTTCCTTTTAGAATTGAGGTTGGCAGATTTAATGATGAAAAAGAAGAACAGTGCATTTATCAAGTGTGTGACTCACAAAGCATTGAAAATGAAATGCATTTCATATGTTCATGTTGCGCATATAATGTATAATATAGACAGGACTTATATGATAATGTTAAATCAAGAAATATAAGTTTACTTGATGACCACCCTGAGGGGAAATTTGTCTATTTGTTAAAGTATGCGAGGAAACAAGTGACCATTTACATAGAAAAAGCTTGGTTAATAAGAACAAGTATTTTTGTATAAGTAATATGTTTATTTAAACATTTTAAGAATATTCTCAATCAATAGGTATGTAATATATACCACAATAACTCCTTTATTTTATTGAATATGTATGAAGCTAGGGCTGACAGATAAGTCCCCAGGGACTGGGATACTCTTCTTCACTGTATCTTAAAATATTGAAATTATATTGTTATCCTGTCAGTACAATAAAAATATCAATCAATCAATCAATATTCATGACAACAAGTTGCCAAGATATTTGTGGTGATAAAATAACAAGATGTTGTGCCACTGTATAATTAATTAATAATACACCTCTTTTTAATTAAAAGTTATTAAAAGAAATAACGAGATGACGATCGAATTCAGAACAAAATATACAGTCCACAAAATGATCTGGGATTATAATATAAAATATGGGTCTATTTGTTTTCAGTGTGAGCTCATTTGCTCACAGAGAATATTTGGTAAAATCTAGGCTTTCACATATTTACGATGATCGGACATCCATGGAAAAGGGATTCGTCAAGTCTTGGAGTAATTACTCCAAGGTCAAGTTCAACCCCACCAACTTATTTTCACCGCTTTACTTGTAAAGTCTTCGCTCACGGTAAAATAGGGAATCCCGGTCGACGTCATAACTCAAAGCGAGGTTGTGTATTCCTCTGTGCGCGGCTGGGATGTTGGAGGAAATAATACATAATGGCACTGAAGTAAACTGGACAGATACTTTCATTTGCTAAACTGAATATGTGATCTAAAATTATCAAGAGTTATGGAAGATGAAAAACCACCGATCACCATTTCAGAGCTTTTACAGGTAAGCGAATATTTAATAAGACAACGTAAACAGTAGACCCCTGAAATCAAATCAAACATGCAAAAGTGATAACTCGTACTTGCAGTGTCACTGCCAATGAAAACGATGTCAACAAAGTTCAGTCCTGGAATGACCATTAAATGTGTCCTTGTCAATAATGTCATGACAGGATCTGCCAGTATCAGGGCTTGACATTAAACACTGGCTCAGTGGTCCTGAACAGGGCTTAACATTTACACTTGTTTTTAAACAATCTCTGTTTGGCCTACTATTATTCAAGTAGTGGCCCTTTTGACAACCAGATTTTGATCTTATGAATTTCACGATAATTTTCAAAATTTAATCTTAATCTTCATGGGAAAATAAATATTCTGACTGCCCCCGCTTTGCATTAATACCCATCCTGACACGTGCCTTTGATGTCCTTTCATGTGCATCATCTTCAATTTTGGGTCACTATCTATTGGCCCAACTGGGCAACCAATATTTTTTGCTGGCAGTTTCTTTAATTGTAAGGCTTGTCTGAATGATATTTGGAGCCTTCGGCTAAGTTCTGCACAGTTTGGGTAGTGGTTTTTAAATTTTACTAGCCAAGATTTAAGTTGATATTGCTAATATTTTGGTTGGTTTAGGTTATGGGCCGGTAGTTCAGCAGATCTAAGATTACACCATTTAAGCCAGTGAACAAAATCAAGGCTTAAGAATGGCTTTATCTGATTGTTGAAGAAATATCTTTCTAAGCTGCAATACTTCACTGACCAAACCAACCTAACTTTTGCCAATGTGTTGGGGAGTATATTTAACCCCTAACAGACGAGAAAGATGTCAACGTCCACCACCAGCAATGGACAGAAAGGATGTTCACACCCACATTGTTCTGGCTTGATGACGTCATTTGTAACGTTCTGAAGGGCTGCAACTTGTTACAATGTAATCATGATAATGACGTCAGACTGAGTGGATCATGAACTTTTGACCCCAGCACTTCATTGAGCATAATGAATAACCATGGTTATATATTTTATCAATTAAGTGTGTAGATACACTAGTCCTGAAAAAATTGGTTAGTTCAGCCAATCAACAAAATTTAGATTGGCTAGTCCATTAAGGGTTAACTATATATAGCTATATATGTTGTCTCTGGACTATATATAGCTGGATGGTTCAAATGACATTTTGACATTTATAAATTTTGTATTAATTGAATATGACATTTAATAGTGAAAATTGCTCTGTCATGCATATATTGTGATAAACATATTAATTTATTCAATTTTTCAATATTGTTACTATACATTTATAAATCATATATGATATCAGATCATAGCTACATTGTGATATTATACATACCGGTAGTAATAATTTTGTGAATCTAAAGTGAAGCTAGATTTGACAATAATTTTGGTCACTAGCCTGAATAGGCAAAGATCCATGATATTTTATTTGTGGCATGTTACCATAGTAGCGTAAAACAATGACATATATTTATTCATATTAGAATTATTCATGTAAGTCTGGGACATTAGAATTTTCAAAGTACTGGCCCATGTGAATTAGACAGGACATAAAACCATACTTGCCCATATGGCCAGTGCTAAATTAAGCTCTCAATAGTTTGATGTTCATAATCCTGACATTTATACACTCAAATAGGTGTTTGCCATATACAGATGTAATTGACCATTATTGTATCTAAATTCTCACTGCTTGAGTTTTGTGTCTAAAATGTTCACCCATGCATAACAGATTTTTACATACCAGGTGGCAGCAGGGCCCACTCGAGTAGTGAGAATTGCAGTTATTTAATTGTTATCCACGGTTACGACTTACGAGATGTGCTCAACACTGCACTCATGGTCAAAATTCATGAGACCAGATAATGTTTGACGGACCTGTTTGTGTTTGTTCAATTTGTTCTCATCATATGTTCCTATTCGTCATGTTAATCAGTGTTGGTCACTCACCCTTGAAAGTTTAAAAAAGTAAACTTTTTGTTGTAGCTGAGAATGTTTCTTTATTGGGGAACAGAGATAAAATATGTTTGATATGTTTTTCGTCATTGCAGGGCGTGACTTTTGTTAACACCAGTAGATTTCTTTGTATCTGATTGACCTCGAAAGTAGGAGAGTTGGACATTAATTCATTAACGGGCTGGCTTGGCCAGATTATCTGCGGATGTCAAGTTGGGCCGCCAAGTGTGGGTTAATAGCAGCTAGATTGTGTTCATTAGCTGAATTTGGCCAAGCATTTCACAGAAATTTGAGTTTATATCTGTAAAAAATATTATTTAGGGACAAATTTTATAACGTTTTCTTGGTGATTTATTGAGGTAGGGGCAGTCGATAATTTTTTTTTTTTGGGGGGGGCAAAAGAGCAGAATAGTGCAATAATATAATCTAATCTTGGTCCAAGCACCAGGGCAGTGACAATTAACACAATTCAGACTGCACTGAGTAAAGTTAGAAAGTCGAAGGGTTCAGACCTAACCGTGTGGGAAATATCACAGAAAAAATTATCCTGATCTTATGATTTTCCCTCAATTATGGGCTGGCAAAATTTTCAAAAGTACGGATTCATAGTTTTTATACTGGGCGTGAAAATCAATAAATCTAAAGGGACACTATGCCAGGTTTTTAGAGAGAAAAATCTATTCTGAGCAGCTAAAGTTTGAGAGACACAGTATTCTAACTACGCACCTTGTATATTTACAATCTTTCAATAGATTTCCTGTACTCTTGAAAATGAGTTGCAGGCCACTTGCATATGGCTGACTACATGAGGCAGACCAGGTGATTAGATTAACTCACCTCTCACACATGCAGGGAACCATGCTGGGGCAGGCAAGGGCAAACTAAGTGGCACAAGACATTGGCATTTGGAGCGGGTGGCTCACCTTATTCCTCACAATTCCCAGCAGGTTTAGCCATAATCTTTTGACAAGAGTTAACATGACTGTAGTGGATCCACACTTACTCAGAGATTAGGGCACTTTCAGCTCGCTCCATAAAGCACTTCTGGAGATCGTTAAGCCCTGTCTGGTCTATTCTGCATACATGAACACACTTACACACACAAATACACACACACACACATACACAGAAGAAAAGACCCGACCAGAAAAAGATTATCTCCAGGCAATATTCTGGTACAAAATTACAAAATAAGAAAGCAAGTTCTATGATAATAGAACTATGATCTGTAATCTGAATGGTGCAGATTTGAGTATTGTAGATATCCATTGGACATGTTGCAGTGGGGTTAAATCCTGAACTTCTCAGCCTGGTACGGTTGAGTCAACATCCTGAACATGCTGAAGAGGGCCTGCGTGTTGTTTCTATAACTCACACCAGGCCTGTAGGGACAGATGTGAACCAAAGCTTTCCCATCATTCAATAATCCAGATCAACAGAACACTTCTATCTGCATCTCCCATCTCAGGGAGACCAGCGCAGTTTATCCCAGTTTATCCCGAGGAGCCAAACATCTATTTAGACAGGCATTAGCGTGACCAAATATGATCACACATGGCATTATCATGTCATCCATAGCTGGTGTGTGACATTATTTGCTCACACATACCTATGTTGATGTACAATAAATGTATGCTCATGGGGACGTTCTTCGGTCATCTAATTAAAATCTTAATGTGGATGTATTCACAGATGAATATAACCCCACAAATAATCTCAGTTTTCCCTATTTTTCGCTCGCGTTTGTTTTGCCTTTAGGGCTAGATGTTCGAGGTTTCAAGATGATTAAGCCGTAAGTCTATGGAGCCTACCCCGATTATCGGTCCATGGCGGCCATGTTTTGGCTTAATAATTCTGCTGACACCGTCAGATGTCGCTTTTGTTTGAGAAGTGATTTGTGAGTGCGTAGTAGAGTAAGAAGATTTGTGGGTTTTTTGCTTTGGGATTTTGCAAACTTACGCGAGCTTGATTTTTTAAAATCAACACTTGTTTTCCATATAGCCAAAATTACACCGCTATTTGGTTATGCACGATTCTAACCAAATGATGTCATTCATGGTCCAATTGTAAAAACAAGATATTTATGTGAAAACAGAGTACCACAGATTAGCAATGATGGCATGGCAGGCATGCATTAGTCAAATGTGTTCTTAATAGCCAAAGTATCAAAATGGTATCCTTTACAGTGGTCAGGATTTTTTCATGAAAAGTTAGTCTTTTGACGATTTTTTTATGTTATCATAAGATCCTGCTTTTTGTTTTGCAAAGGGCCTTCATCATGACACTGATAAGTTGTATGCAAACAATGAAGGTCATGGGTCGTGGCGCAGTTGGTTAGAGCGCCAGCTTATTAGCACCAGTTCCTCTGTGGTGATCCAAAGGTCGTGGGTTCGATCCCCGGCCGTGCCGAGATTGTATTCACGATTCAATTTCCCATATGAGCTGAGGCCCGTGCCAAAGGGTTGACCCGTTGTCCTTGTAAATCTGTGACTGGATGTGTTGTCATGTCAACGACCTGCGACATGACAATTCAGTGAGGCAGTATTATATCTGCTACAAGTAGGTCTCATCACGAAATGACTGAAATAATGTTGAAAGTGATGTAAAATCCCAAACAAACAAACAAACACATATGCAAACAATGATATGGTCATGCATGGCTGCTGCATGACCCCACATATCTACACTACCATAACATGCCCACATGATAACCCTGTGTGAACCTATATGTTCATGTTTGTGCATGACCTGGTAGGTGTTTGGCAGTGATTGATTTCAGCCAGATCATGTGATAGAGAACCAAGCTATGGCACCGTGCCTGTGGTCTACCATTAATTGCTATGAGAGCTTAATTACAGATGTCAGTTTTGCTCCCACAGTCTGTAGCACCATGGACTAAATCTCTATTTAGCACCTACTACAAATCTCCACAACCTGTCTCCGATAGCTTCTCTTTTTTTTTACTTTGCATTTTGTCCCAGATTCACATGACCATTTGATATGTCTTTCTCCACACATCTGAGAAGGAAAATGGTGGCAGCAGATAACATTCCAATTAAATCTGTGGTGTGATAGTCAAGATGAGTTTTAAAAGGTTTTTTTTAAATTTATATATTACTGATAGCAGATGTTAATATTACTGATAGCAGATCTAACATCTTATCACAGTGCTTAGATCAGCCAAGAAGATCTTGGTATCCTCCTCTGTCTGTTTTCCAAATGTCTGTTTTTCTATGTATAATATAAATATTTATACCTTGAACTTTGTGATCAAATGTTGTTACCCATCATATTTTTCAGACATAAATTTCTGTGCCATTTCAAAGTGGATGAGTCTTCTGCTAAAATCCAAATCATCCATTGAACATTTTGTCAACAAACTTTGCTTAGCTGACCAGTGATCTAGTGCAAACATCTACTTGGTAAAGGTTTGCTACCAATGGGGCACCCTCAGAGTGGGACACTGGAGTGATTTGGCTCAGAGAGATCAGATTGTCCATAAGTGTTTGTGTATTGGTACAGGCCCAACACCCTTACAGACCACAACTGTGAACATAAGAGTACTTCACAGTGCTTGCCACTTCTCGCTCAACACAATAATCCTGTTAGGTGCATGTTAGTTGATATCAGAGTTTCATGAACACATATCATTGAGAATACCCCAAACCTCTGTAAAATTGCCTGTAGCCTTCATGATTTCAAGAAAACTTAATAACTTCCGGACGGTTACCATTCCTTATGAATGTTTAGCTCTCAGGATCCATACAGGGAGGAGGAAACTCAGCTTTCTAAAATATATTTTTTTTCGAATTTGAAAATCAAGTGTTTAATGGGTCCTGTGAAAGGAGTCCTATCTTGTGCAGTCGTTTGTCAATATATCAGCCCAAATATTTATGATGGCAAATTATGTCTGCCAAAAAAAATATATGATTGTTTGATTTAGCATGTGTAGACCAGGTGTCTATGAACACTTGCCACATGGTTACAAATATAAATAACAACAGGTTTACCATCTCTACAATTAGATAAATTAGTTCTTATGGGAAATGCTATTGCCAGGTCCATATATTATTTTATTTTATTATTGATAAGCTCAAAGTTTGTATAAAAGACATTATTTTATCAATACTATCAAAAGGACTAATCTTGTTGTTATGAATATGTAATATTTTGACAAAAACATGTAAACTTATAGAAAAAAAATCCTCCAGAAAATGGTCATGGGAATTGTTACATATGTCCAATGTACTTAAATACAAATATGACATTAACAGTTAGAGCCAAACCTAAACAGGTGGATCAAATGAGGTCAGGCATCATGGTTGTTTTGTGACATCATTTGATCCTGGATAACTGTTTCATAGCACTAATTTGTCATGTATTTCTCAAGTCTGGCACGATAACTTTGCATGGAGATCGTACCATGTATGACCCCATTGGTGGTAACCAAATAGATGATTGGTTTCACCTGATTTCACACATCTCAGACATGCAAGCATGACTTGATCCAACCAGGGAGGAGATGTTAAATATAGGTGGAAACAACACGGAATTGCATTGTTGTCTTGGCATATTCCCCTCCATCTCTTTGTCCAGTAATTGTTCTTCAAGTGATATAAGACATACTACAATAACCAGTATGTGTTTGTATACTTTCAGTTGTCAAACTTGGGGATCAACCGGCAGCATGTGACGTGGTTACGGGTAACTATGACGTCAGACACTCACATCTGCATACGCTATGAGAACACAGACAACAGTCAGAGTCGACACAAAAGCCGGATGCAGAAACAGGTATGCTTCTTTCTTTAGTCTGACCTGCTCAATGTCAAAACCAGTATCCATAAAGTTTTTTGACCTTTGAGGTTAAAGGACATAGTCTTAGTTATAATTTAACAGATATTTTATGTTTTTTTCTCTATTATCAGTATATTTGATTATGTGATAAAATAAATGGACATATCCATTTTCCTGTTTTGGAGGGAATATTATTGGAAATAAGGATATTATTTTCTTTGGCCTTGAAGATGGGTTGTCCATAGTCAGGATGTGATTTCCAGTCAGTTGTTTCAGTCATTGGGTTGTTTCCCCCTTAAACCAGTGTACCATGACTGGTCATCAAAGGAAGTGGTTTGTGTTACCATGTCTATGTGATAATGCAAAAGAAAGATCCCCTATCACTCTTTGAATAGAGAAGGGCCTTGAGATCTGGTGGCAGGATTTTCAGTGACATGATATAGCATGGATTGAGCTGTGAAGTTAATTCCTAAAAATAAATTGGAGTTTACCCATTGACATGTCAATTAGTGGTGTGTTGATGGTGTATAATTAGTGGCTGTAGCCCAGTGACTAGACTATATACCATCATGATATCCTAGTTGTCTGGAAAATGAGGGTAATAATAATGCCATAAACAGTTGAAATATACTAATTGTGGAGACATTTATTATATAATGGATATTTCATACATATCCTGTCAGAGAAAGAAATAAACAGAAACAAATAAGGTCATGCAAGACACCCAACTATTGACTATTGCGTGGCATTGTTCAGTCACGTATGTCTCATCCATGCTACAATATGGTCACGCAATTGCCCTTTAAGAGGACTGATAGTTACAGACACAATTAATGCCAAAGCTGGATAGAGAGATATCTGGCAATATGTTCATGAACACATATTAAGGCCACAGATATGTTAAACTTGGGAAATGAAAGTGAAATAATATATTAAGGCCAAATTGATTAAATATTCACGAACAGAGATGTCTTGTATTTACTCTGTTTATCCAAAATGATGACATGATTGGTGACATGATTGATGGTCACATGACATGGTGGATGGTCACATGACATGATGGATGGTCACATGACATGATGGATGGTCACATGACATGATGGATGGTCACATGACATGATGGATGGTCACATGACATGATGGATGCTGATGTGATATGTCAGCAGGTTGTGCACTATGTAACCATAGTAACAGTCTTTGCAGCATCTGTTCCCACTGCCTGTTGGTTACATATGTCACATGTTTAAGTATGCATATGTCTACCACAGCCTTCTGTTACATCTCTGTCATGTTTATTGTCTGTTAACCTCAACTTAAATACACATTTTCATAGATATCATTTCATCAAAGATGACACATAAATTCTTTTTTTATGACAAGATAATCAGATGGCTTTCTCATTTTTAAAATTAATAAATAGATTATAATAAGTATTGATTGAGAAGAGTATTGAAATGTTTAGTTTTGCTTCATTTCATCTTCCAGTTATTTCAGTATATATGCTAATCAAATAATTGCCTGACAATTTGGGAAAACAGAGACAGATAGAAAACCCTCATCTGGGAACTGGTTATCAGGGCAGAACTTATTCCCTCTGAAATGTTTGGAAAATTAGAGAAATGTTGAATGTTTTAGTTTTTCAGTCAACTCTCCAATAAAACACATTTACAAAATTATGTCAGCTTCTAAATGTTTTTCAGTTCTTGCATTCAGAGTTTATTATAAGAAGATATTTCAAATATATATTTGAACTTAATTTGTCATGTTCATTTGTGATTATGAAGATCTTTGGCTGCAACTAATACTTGTATATATTTTCTCTATTTTCTCTGATGATACTTGTATGTATTTTTTCTATTCCAATCCAGTTGATGATTCTCAACATGAAGCGAGACGGATGTTCCCACAAGACGTGGCCTATGAACCCAGAGTCCGCCATGGTGAGCCCCCTGGTGGCAACTCCCAAAAACGGATCAGAGGCTCGAATCGGCATCAGGAGTGAGTACACATCACAAGCATTGCAGTGAAGGATTCGTTACCCTTAACGTTTTACAAAGGAGACATCTACAATTTGTTATTCAAAATAAGAGACAAAATTCTTTTGTGTGTCACTATTCTCAGGTAGTGTTTCGAGAGTATCTAAAAAACAATTTCGGATATAAACTTATTTAAAAAGCTTTTAAAATGATTGGTAGAATTACATTTGGTTATTGACAATTGTGTCCATAAAGATTTTTTTACTAACTGGCAGGGTTGTTTTCATAGATGTTTAATGTTTATTGTTTCTATTGGCTGGCAGCTGGGAACACGTTGATGGTGCTGAGACTGGAGCCCAGCTGGGAGATGGTGACCATCTGGCAGGGTTGTTTTCATAGATGTTTAATGTTTATTGTTTCTATTGGCTGGCAGCTGGGAACACGTTGATGGTGCTGAGACTGGAGCCCAGCTGGGAGATGGTGACCATCTGGCAGGGTTGTTTTCATAGATGTTTAATGTTTATTGTTTCTATTGGCTGGCAGCTGGGAACACGTTGATGGTGCTGAGACTGGAGCCCAGCTGGGAGATGGTGACCAACTGACAGGGTTGTTTTCATAGATGTTTAATGTTTATTGTTTCTATTGGCTGGCAGCTGGGAACACGTTGATGGTGCTGAGACTGGAGCCCAGCTGGGAGATGGTTGCTAAGTGTCATGTTGAGGATATTCAGTACTGGACCTGGCTTAATACCTCACTGCTCGGCATTGTCACAGATAAATATGTCTTCCATTGGGATATCGACCAAGGTAAAGAGCAATTTCCATTTCTATTTTCTTTGTATTCTTTTTTTAATTTTTTTTATTTATAAAAATGTCAAAATTTTTATACACATCTCCTGTAAGGCACCTCATGTGCAGGGTCTCTGTATCTTATATTGTCTGGTATATGGAAAGGGGTACTGAAGGGATATGTGTAAGTGAATGTGAAAAATAAAAGTTAGGTCAGTGCATAGGAGAAAATTTGTTTGCCAGCACTGCTGTAATTAGGATGGGTTAATATTTCGGAATGATGTCAGATAACTAACTGTGTTCCAACGTGTTTCAGGAGGTATCCCTGAGCGTATGTTCTCACGACATCAGCGCCTGTCTTTCTCCGAAATCATCAGCTACAAATGTGATCCAGACATGAGATGGTTCGCCCTCACAGGCCTCCTGCCACAGGTAACTAGCCACACTCGCCAGCAGTTTGATTAACTACATTTGTCAGCAGTATGATTAGCTACATTTGTCAGCAGTTTGAGAACCTACATTTGTTAGCAGTTTGATTAGCTACATTTGTTAGCAGTTTGATTAGCTACAATAGTCAGCAGTTTGATTAGCTACATTTGTCAGCAGTTTGATTAGCTACATTTGTCAGCAGTTTGATTAGCTACATTATTAGTCAGCAGTTTGATTAGCTACATTATTAGTCAGCAGTTTGATTAGCTACACTTGTCAGCAGTTTGATTAGCTACATTTGTCAGCAGGATTTATTCATCTTTTGTAGTTTTATTTCTGATTTCATTTGAACAAAACATCATGTTTGCAAATCTTAACCTCATCATTTTACAACAAATTTAAGCCATCGTAGGAGTGACTGAGTTATATTCTGTCGACAGCTTCCTGACTCAGTGTATATCTGTGTATTGTAGGAGGATGCCATCGTAGGAGTGACTCAGTTATATTCTGTCGACAGCTTCCTGACTCAGTGTATGTCTGTGTATTGTAGGAGGATGCCATCGTAGGAGTGACTCAGTTATATTCTGTGGACAGCTTCCTGACTCAGTGTATCACGGCACACTCCGTCACCTTCCTGAAGTACCGCTTTGATGGCAACCAGCACCCGTCCACCGTGCTCTGCATCGCATCCAGGGATCCCACCACGCCCGGCTTCGGCAAGGTAAGCAGGGCCTGAAATATGTGGAAATAGTAGAAAAAGCCATGAAAAGTAACTGGCCTTTGCTAATATTTGCTTGTTTAAGGCAACAGGGCAAGCTCAAGTTTGGAACACTGAATGTGTGACTTAACTAGAATAATCAGAACATATAAAAATCAATCTTTTGTACATCATTTAGATACATATACTAAATTGAAAATAATCATGTCTTTAGATACATTTCCTAAATTGAAAGAATTCATGGCTTTAAAATTTGGTGTTTGTTTGGCCGGTTTGAACTGTATTGTGAACTATGATTTATGTTTTATTCGGTTGTCAGGTTCATGTGGTGGAGCTTGGTCCGCACCGGAAGGGAAACCTGGCACCGTGTAGCTACTACGACCACATTAAGTTTGTGGAGAACGGAGACAAGTACGACTTCCCCGTGTCACTGCAGGTCAGATAGATCAGCCGCTTCTAAATGTCCTCTTTCATGAATAAATGTGACCTTAAATGGAAACAAAAGGTCATCTTGGAAAAAGGCTAGAAATGAAAAAAGTCTTTCTTGGAATGAAGATTTTAGCTTTTCCTTTAAGCTCAGAATGTTTTTCCATACTTTAATAATTTAAAGGAAAGTTTAATTGCTATCACTGAGATGTTATGTTAACATGACAAATATTAGGCAATATGAAGGGAGGTAACAAGTTCGGGCCAAATTCAATATGTAACATCCATTTTGATTGGTCTAAATTATCATCTTTTCAAGTCAACTCTGTGAAAGGATTTAAACGATCGTTTATGAAGTAATTTGGAAGCATTTCTAGAAAATGTTCACAAACATTACAAAAAAGCAATGATCAGCATAGCTCTTATGCCATTGACCTATATTTTTTTAATTGGAGGGATGGAGGTGTGTTTTATTTGATTTTAGGAGGATTGTTTTGACATGGTTTATTGATATATTTTCCTGTCCCTTTCAGGTCAGTACGCGCTATGGTCTGGTATACGTGGCTTCCAAGTACGGTCACATGTACGTGTGTGACCTTGACACTGCTGCTTGCCTGTTTGCCACGCGCATCTCATTAGATATCGTGTTTACCACTGTGCTCAATACTAGCACCGAGGGCATCGTCGCTATCAGTCGCAACGGACAGGTATGGCCTCTACCCTAACAACATTATAAACAGTTGTCAGAATTAAGTAAATGTTTAGGTCTAAAATATATTTTTGTCAATCTATGACAGCCTCTAGGTCAGAATGTTACTAGGTGCATTGTCTCTGCAGGATGTCATCCTCGACTTAAAATTTTTACTCTAATTAAATTACTGATTAATTGAATTCTCTGTATTCAACTTTTATGATATGTCTACATACAGCAATATAAAGCTGGCTGTAAATGAGTGAAATTTATATTGAGAAATAAAAGCCCGGAACTCCAGGTTTGCTTGTATTTTAACAGGTACTGGCTATAGATGTAAAGACCAAGGAGATTGTAAATTACATACGAAACACAGCCAAGAAGCATACGCAGGCCGACCGCCTGGAGCAGGTCCTAGCCCAACACTGCAGCGTCTCAGGCCAGTCGCTCATATGATGCAGCGTCTCAGGCCAGTCGCTCATATGATGCAGCGTCTCAGGCCAGTCACTCATATAATGCAGCGTCTCAGGCCAGTCTCTCATATGATGCAGCGTCTCAGGCCAATCTCTTATATGATGCAGCGTCTCAGGCCAGTCACTCATATGATGCAGCGTCTCAGGCCAGTCGCTCATATGATGCAGCGTCTCAGGCCAATCTCTTATATAATGCAGCGTCTCAGGCCAGTCGCTCATATGATGCAGCGTCTCAGGCCAGTCGCTCATATGATGCAGCGTTTCAGGCCAGTCACTCATATGATGCAGCGTCTCAGGCCAGTCACTCATATGATGCAGCGTCTCAGGCCAGTCTCTCATATGATGCAGCGTCTCAGGCCAGTCACTCATATAATGCAGCGTCTCAGGCCAGTCTCTCATATGATGCAGCGTCTCAGGCCAATCTCTTATATGATGCAGCGTCTCAGGCCAGTCACTCATATGATGCAGCGTCTCAGGCCAGTCACTCATATGATGCAGCGTCTCAGGCCAGTCGCTCATATAATGCAGCGTCTCAGGCCAGTCGCTCATATGATGCAGCGTCTCAGGCCAGTCTCTCATATGATGCAGCGTCTCAGGCCAATCTCTTATATGATGCAGCGTCTCAGGCCAGTCACTCATATGATGCAGCGTCTCAGGCCAGTCGCTCATATGATGCAGCGTCTCAGGCCAGTCTCTCATATGATGCAGCGTCTCAGGCCAGTCACTCATATGATGCAGCACTCATATGATGCAGCGTCACAGGCCAGTCACTCATATGATGCACCGTCAACCCTATATACTGCGTGGCTGGTGTTATTACCTTAACCTCAAAGGTGCTTATACTGCAGGATTCACACCCCTTATAGCCCCCAGCTGCACGATCCCCCCCTAGAAGGGCTACCCAGATGGACTAGTAGCTACATGTACGCACAGCTCTTGATGTCGCTGTCATTACACAAATTGTAATACACTGATGATGTGTCCATAGATGTGACATTAAGCCGAGGGAGGTGTAACCGCATTCTACAATAGATGTTCTGCTATCTATACATTACTACCTTCTCCCAGGGACTCGAGTAACAGTTTGTACCCCTGGCATGGCCAATATAGAGAAGATATCTGGCTATTTTCCATCATATCCCACCTACAGCGTCGTGTATGGAGAATCGTGTGATTACAATCATTGCAGGCTTGAGATAGGCCAGCGTTTTGTGTTGACTGGCACTGCTTTTTAAATACTCACCAGAGGGCGACATGCTGAACCTATATGTGTGTGCCTCTGGTGGATAGTGTGCGCTATGTAAATACATGAAAGATAAACTGTTCAACGCATATAGAAAATCTTATTTTATTTATAGAAATCAAATTTATAACACTATTGAAATACAAAATGATGTTCAAATTCAACTCTCAGGATCGGCATCAGAGTACATATGAAACTGCAAAAATAGTGTTCAATAAATTTGGGAGTATTTCCAGCCTTGACAGCATTATTATATCAAGAATCAATTAAGGAATGCTTTATACACTGCACAAGAAACTCGAGAAAGCTGAGGGGTTTATTATGACTATAGTGTGAGTATATCTCAGGATAAGAAAATACATAACTATCATATTTCTTAAGTATAAATAGGTAGAAGAGGCTTAAAAGTGAAGTAGTTATACATATTTAGAGTATGTGCAGTGTTCATCCAGGACAGGCATAGAGAGAAGTAACAGAGTGCTAATAGCTGTGCCATATATCTGAAGGTGATAACATTTTAACTTAAAAAACAAGAGCATCTTCCTGAAAACAGATGAACCTGAAGGATTTTGGAGCCTCTCCAAATATTTACAAAATTAAAGTGAATATTTATTATATTTTCATAATTTCTATTGTTTAATGTTATGGACCAACTGATTTGACTAGAAGTCGAGGGGATCTGTGAATATCTTTGCCCTCTCAGGACAGGGACCCACATCCTTAATGTCACAGCCTGCTTTCCGACTGAGAACCGTATCTATGGTGATACTGATACCTGGAGAGCTATCGCCTGAATTTAAATTTGGAAATAGCATTGATCTTCACCAGAGGCTACATTTATTTTTATTTGAAAGAGTTCAGATTAAAGCTTTAACATCTGTGAAACAGTAAAGAAAAGTATGTTAAAACAGAGACATTTTGTGTGCAATTTTGATATAGTGCACTTGCAATTTCTATCTTCTCTATACTTAATATATAAATAAAATGGCCCTGCTCAATCAAACTGCAATACTTACAGAATATAAAATCAAAAGATATATGGTCTATTTTTACAAAATATTGACTTTGATAAATTTCTCCCATTATCAGGGAACCACAAAAATATGAAAAATATCTGTTTCTATCCTTTCATGTAAAATTGCCTGCATACAGGAGTTAGAAAATCTGAATGCCACCAAAGCTTCTATTTTATAGTAAAAAAACTGTCAGAGGTACCCTACATGGAAATGAAATACTTGAGATACAGATACATATATATATAAATATCATTTAGTTTTGTAGATTGTAAAATTAACGAAAGTTGAATGACACTCATAAAAAATGCTAAAATACATGACATTGAAATGACATGATATTTTCATGTTGAAATGATCCTAGTTGATGTGCTTGCTGAGTGTAGCAGAATCCCTGTCATTGTGATATAACTGTCAAGATCTATGATTTATCAGAAGTATTTCTACATGGATGAGATTATGACGGTACTTTGTGTGGATGCAATCATTTACCGGTAACTATGTGTATGATAAACTGTTTCATGAATGCAATACTTGTACATAACAAAGTATAGATAGGATATGTATATATATATAGTAGATGTATAAAATGTAAATAGACTTAAGTTATGTTTGCAAGTGAAGCCCTTGTTTGTCATGTATCTGGATGAAAATCTGGATGAAAAGAAAACGGTGAAAACTGTCAAATGTTGAATTATTTTTTGTGAAACTACCAGGATGTATATGTAAAATTTACGCTTCTGATGTCACAATTTGCTCTTCTGATGTCACAATTTACTCTTCTGATGTCACAATTTACTCTTCTGATGTCACAATTTACTCTTCTGATGTCACAATTTACTCTTCTGATGTCACAACTTACTCTTCTGATGTCAGAGATATTGTAGTATTTCTTGGCATTTCTCTTGCTCTTTGTAGCACTACTTGAGGGAATGGAGCGCATTGTGTGTACCCTGATATTCAGTACAACATGTTATTTTTGCAAGAAGGATATTGTATTGAATCTCACTATTTTCTTGGTATTTGCAAAGAAAAATTGATCCCCGAAAATTAATTTTGGTCCTTCTCAACTTCATTTATTGGCTAGTGTCTTATCTTTAACATATTTAAGCTTTTAAACAAACAAATATTCTGGAATAAAAGAATAAATTTAGGTGAAGAACTTATAATATTATCTATATTAGAGCTCATTTGGCTCACATTAGAACATCTTTGGCTCATAATAGAACATCTTTGGCTCACATTAGAACATATTTGGCTCATAATAGAACATATTTGGCTCACATTAGAGCACCTCTATTTTGAAAACATCTTACCACTGATATGTTTTAGGAATTAGCTCTGATTATTAACCTTTAAAGAGCTGTATAATATCTGCATTGACTGACAGTATTCCATAATATTAAATGATTCAGAACAAGTCAAACAGAAATTTGTTTTGAATTTTTGATAATTTTCTTTCTTGAAGCAGTCAAAATGAGCCACCATAAAAAATAACCTGATGTAAGAATAAATTGTTGTTCTGGATCACAGATACATTTGCCAGTATTATAACTTGCATATTTGATCTGTGCTAGGATCTCGGACAAGTTGCATTTAACTTCATGACCTCAGCATGGGTAGGTTGAGCAGGAAACTGTGTTTATAAACATCTGCTGCTCATTTCTCTCTTAACCATAAAATTTGAAATTTATTTAATTTATATCTATTTCCAGACATCTCAATCCTTTTACAGTGATAGAGCTAAACTTCTATTTGATCATGCATGAATGTGATCCAATAGGATCACGTTGGGCCATTGCATGATGTTGTATGGTTCTATTTGGTCCTACACCAATCAGATCACCAGTCACCAATGGTCATGTGACAGCCCAACTCATCTGATCGTACATGACAGATATTTGGCTCCAACTGTGTAGCCACGCTGCATAGGCTTTGAGTGCCCACAAGACAAAAGTGGAGTGGCCAACATATCAAATCAAATCAAATCAAATCTGTTTACCTAAATAAGATTTAAGTTGGGCCACCATGCATGGGATATTACACTGTAAATCTGAAAACCTTTGATCTCTCAAATATATGAAAGCTTCAATAGGGATAGATATGGAGAAAAAAACAATCAAACAATCGCTCTGCTGGAATATATAATAATTTTGTGTATATATTTCGAACAAAATACCTCCAATTTATTGAACTCTATGTGTCTAGCAATAAGAGCAAACTTCAGGTATAAATCATATCTGAGATATTTGAAAACTTTCTGATCAACATTGAACTGGTGTTAAGAAAATTTACCTTTGATTCTTCTCTTGTACAGACATCTTAGCTTCATCAAAACTGTACAGAAATCTATGACCTTCTTTAATTGCTACATTTTATGTGTCAAAACTGAATTGTATATATGCATGTAAACTGTTTAATTGTAATATCCTGAGTAGAAAGCAAAGAACAAGATAAGGAAGTGAGTGATAGCCAGATAGAAGAGATATGATAAGATTATAAAAGGAAAATGAAAAAAAGAGTTTATTTAATAATATACATAGACTATTTATCGTTCAGTAATGATAGAAGTGGCACAAAAAGCGTGTTTAACACAGTGTGTTTACAAGTTAAGTAAAAATAATATGACAGACAAGTTATTATTGATAAATAAAATGAAATGTTATTATATTTTTGTAAATTAAAGGACACACATTTTGATAGAGATAAGATTATTTCTTTTTGTAGAATTTTTCAGAATGTGTTTTTGAACTACTTTTAATGTTTTCAGTGAAATAGTTGGTCTTTAATTACCAGGTGTAAGGTTTTCCCCCAAAATGCAGCCAGAAAACCTCTCTTATTTGGAAAAGATGTATGCTCTATTCATTATATTGTCTTCAATCCTGTCTTTTTCTAATTGTAATTTATTGGGGGGAAATGTTTCCATCTAAATTTTAAGTTTATGCAAGGCTGCATGATGGGGCCATAATAACTTCATATAATTGTATGAAATACCCATGCTTACTGACTGCAATACCCATGCTTACTGACTGCAATACCCATACTTACTGACTGCAATACCCATGCTTACTGACTGCAATACCCATGCTTACTGACTGCAATGCCAAGCAAGTATTCGTTCATACTTTGGAAAGAGAAGAAATGATCCTGTATATTGATTAAAGACCATGCAGTGTTACAAATATAAAATGTAGGGTTTTAATGAGGAGTGGTTGCCTGTATATACACTCTACAAAATTACGGTAGTTGTTTGAAGTGTTTGAATGTAGCAACATGTAACTAACTCTGTGAATTATAATTGTAGTGTCAATACAATGGTAACATTTATGTGATCACATCACATGTCGTATTACAAAGAACATACCAAATTACAAAGAACATGCTACATTGATAAAGAACATACCACATTCATGAAAAAAAAATACCACACTTATAAAGAACATGCCATATTCATAAAGAACATACCACATTCACTACATGCCATGGGCAATATTACATATCACCGTATACAATAACAACAAACTGAAAACAACCATATCACACTTCAAAATAACTTATAATAAAATATACCAAAGCAGCATACCACACTATATAAAACCACACTACATAAATCAGCATACCACACTACATAAATCAGCATACCACACTACATAAATCAGCATACCACACTACATAAATCAGCATGCCACACTACATAAATCAGCATATCACACTACATAAATCAGCATACCACACTACATAAATCAGCATGCCACACTACATAAATCAGCATGCCACACTACATAAATCAGCATACCACACTACATACATCAGCATACCACACTACATAAATCAGCATACCACACTACATACATCAGCATACCACACTACATAAATCAGCATACCACACTACATACATCAGCATACCACACTACATAAATCAGCATACCACACTACATAAATCAGCATACCACACTACATAAATCAGCATACCACACTACATAAATCAGCATACCACACTGTAAATCAGCATACCATATGATAAATCAGCATACCATATGATAAATCAGCATACCATATGATAAATCAGCATACCATATGATAAATCAGCATACCATACCAAATCAGCATACCACACTATATAAATCAGCATACCATATGATAAATCAGCATACCATATGATAAATCAGCATACCATATGATAAATCAGCATAACATATGATAAATCAGCATAACATGATAAATCAACCTACCATAGCATGAATCAGCATACCATATGATAAATCAGCATACCATATGATAAATCAGCCTACCATACCATGAATCAGCATACCATATTTCCCAAAATACTATAACTAAAAATGAACATGCCACACTCCAAAGAAAAGTACTGTTCTTCTGAAGAACAAACCATACTTGAAAACTACAGAAAATAGATTCTATGATTTTTCCTGGAGAGGAAGGGAACTTTTTTTAACCTTCAAAAATAGGAGGGTGACAATTAGAAACAATATTCTATTTCTCCTGGCCTGATCTCTGTACTGGTTTGAATGATTAAAAAAAAAAATTTTTTAAATGTCCTCATGCGCAGAATCACTTTACAGCATAATGAAAACATCTGCTCGATTCAACCACTGTATTGCTATATTTGTTTTAAGTTAAATTTATATATTTTTCAAAATGTTAAAAGAAGCTTGTTATTTCTCACATTTTCCAGGCAGTCTGAAAAGAAAAGCTGTGATTCATAAATAAAGTTCTAGTACATTATAATATATAGCTAGTTATGTTTTATTTCTGCTCTCACCAAATATTTTATGAGTGAAATATTGAAGTATATTGCTAGTGTACAGTGATCAAGAATAAAAATATCTTGACTTAAATAAAAATGGTTTATTATTTTCATTTAACCCTAGAGAATGGGAAGAGCTTTCATGTCCCATTCTTCTGGCTTGATGACATCATTTTGCAACATTCGGAAGGGCTGCAACTTGTAACAATGTAATCATGATAATGATGTCAGGCTGCTTGAATCATTGAACGTATTGAATTACCATGGTTATAAATACACCAGTCGAGAAAAAATGGCTAGTCCTGCCAATCAAAAATATTTAGATATAATCATCCTTAAAGCATTGGTGAAACCTGACTTTCAGACACATTTTCTTTACATAACATGAATGTTTATACCCTAAACAGTGCTTTTATGTAGTAGTACCCAAAATATTCTCTGTTAACAAATTTCTGTGGCACTTGAAAGTTGATCAGTTGTCTGCTAAAACCTACACCAGCAATTGAACACTTTGTCAACAAGCTTTGTTTAGCTGGTATGTGATCTTGTGTAAACACCTAATGAGTTACCAGTTGTGCACCTGTCCAGCTTGGGAAACAGGGTGAAGATGTTTTGTACAATTTATCAATTTATTGCCAGGAGTATACTTCAGAACAACATAAGATTATTTTAATATTATTTGAATCAATGAAATAACTCATGGCCGTGAAAAATATTTTATGGTTGTGACAAATATCTTATGGTTGTGAAAGATATATCATTTATGGGAAAAGTATACTATTTATTTGAAAAGTATCTTATGCATATGAAAACCTTTCTGTCAAAAAGGGAAGACATGACTCAAAGGTTGCATGGAATCCCCCTTAACTTGAAGGCCGTGATATTGAAAAAGTGACATTAAACCCTTTGATCACTGGTTTGGCCTTAAATCACAATGACTTTGAATGGCAAAACTGTGAATGCTGATAATTGGTATCAGTAAAATTTATGATATGACCCTCTTTGATGAAATTTGGGGTTTTTCACACCATTGAATGGGAAGACATCAAAGGCTGCATGGATTCCACCTTAAAAGCTGGGCTGTATAGAATTATTTTAAACTTTTTTTTGCAAACATATATAATATAAAAAATAATGATTTCTTCATTTATAACTTCATAAATATTCATCCGTTTTTAATAAATTTACCACCAAAAGAAAGCCAAGAAAAGGCACTATCATCATGATAAGTATTATCTCCCAATTCATTCTCTAAATAGTGGGAAAAAATGGCCAAAAATGTGTTGCTCCAATTTTGACAATTGGTAAACAACACCTCCTATGACTTACGGAGCCCCCTGACAGTTCAAAGGTCAAGGTCACACAACACACTTCCTGTTTAGTCCTGGCAGTACTTGGTGGTCACAAAAAATCATAATTCTCAGGGCAGATGTTCTTTAGTGGATTTCAGATAGATAGCCTGTATGTATGTCAATTTTAAGATCATATATTGTTTTCAGATACCTTAAACCACTGTAAAATTGCCTGCAACTTTCCAGGTTTCACCAATGCTTTAAGGGGTTAAATGTTTTATGATTAAATGGAATCTGTCATTACCTCAGAAATCTGACATGAAAATAAATAAATAAAAGTGTAGATTTAAGTGGTCAAGTTTGCTTTATCAAAGATTAAGATGTCAACGGAGGATTTTTTTAGTTCCCATGTTTACTAGTATCTTCCTACTTACATGTACCTGATATTTCCCCAAATGATCAGTGAGCTTTTACAGCCCAATTTTCAGCCCAACTGATTTTCAGCCCAATTTCTGCAGTGAAGGGGAGAAATTTTCTCTCATTCTGGCTGTCAATCCACTTTGATTTTCTCCTCTGAAACTACTGGTTGGGGTTCTCAGTTGTTAGTAGGTAAGATGTATTTTAAGGGGACCAATTTTTTCCATTTTCCACTAGGTTCAGAATTTTATCCTTATTTTAGGAAAAAACCTAATAGCTGTCGCACTGAGTTGTCAAGTCAGTAGACTATGCCAGTCCAAATATATTAGGACTATCCAGGACCTCTATTTGCTATGGGTTTGTGCAGTGGGCGAATAATGTATAAATGTTTAAATGTCTCTGAATAAACCTATCCATCCTCCAGAAAAACATGGCAAAAACAAACCGTGAACTTCACACAGAGATTTGGTAAGTTAAAGAAAACAAAATATTCTGAAATGTTTCTGCAGATTTAACCTAAGAGCCATATTATATTAATTTTGTTTGCTGACAGTGTAATGCAATAGACCATTTTATCCATTTAAATGTTTCTGATATTGAATGTCAGTGGAGTATTTTTGTTGGGTGCTGGTGACATCTGGTGGAAGAAATTTCATTGCTGTTCTCCTTCAGTGGAGATTAGGAAAATCATTTTCCTGTATATTGTGAAATATGGTTCAGAAGTTTCGATTTTGAAATCATTTGTGTGAATTTGCACATAGTTTACTGGAGGTATAGCTGATAACATAAACATTACAATAGACTGACAGAAACGCACGAAATGGCGAAGCAAATTTTCACACCAACCAACCAGAAACGATTGACAAATGTTGCTGTGGTGAGGCTGAAAAAAGCTGGGAAAAGGTTTGAGATAGCTTGCTATCCCAACAAAGTAACACCCTGGAGAAATAAAATGTAAGTAAATACAGTCAGAAACTGTGGTCAGATGGGGTTAGATTCTCACTCAGTTTGTATTCCAATGAGCGACATGAATAGATGACAGCTGTAGGCGACATAACAGCTGGGATAGTGTAATTTTCCCTATCTGCTCTCCCATATACGCTGCATTTTCAGAGCGCTGCAATCGTATTTGACCCAATTCTTTGCACACGGCACATCCGGGAACAGCGGCAACAGCCTGTTTGGGGCATTGTCGCCTCTGCCTTTCATCTTTCCATCGTTGTTTATCTCACTTTTGCTTGTGTAATGTTGACATGAATTACGTAGATTGCAATATACTTATATAAAGATTACACAACAAACACTCTTTAGCGCTGACATTAGCGTGTCAATGTACAATGTCAGTCTGAAATTTGCCTCCCATCTTGAAGCAAGGCAGGCGGAAGTTTATAGTGCAATATATTTCCCGTCATGCATCGCTCTCTCGCGCCAATCCCGTCATTTTCTCACGGACCAGCTAAAAAGCTGGGAGAGCAGATAGCGAGAATTGCGGGTTTCCATCTTGTTTTTTTTTAATAGGCCGATTGCGGGTTACCATCTTGTTTTTTTTAATGATTAGATTATAGAGAGTTTTTTGTGCACTTCCGATTGTAATTGTGCAGTTCCGGCGTGTTGTTGTCAATGGGGCAGTATGGCGACCCGCAATTGGCCTATGATTAGATTTTAGAGAATTTTTTGTGCACTTCCGATTACAATTGTGCAGTTCCGATGTGTTGTATTAAGTGGGGCAGTATAGCGACCCGCAATCGGCCTATTGTCAGTTTGTGGTGAAGTTTGTGGTGAAGTCTGCCCCCAAGTGAAGTCGGCCCCGCCGTGGGTAGGTGAACTCGGCCCCCAAGAGAAGCAGGCCCCAATCACTCTGTAACGGGTCAAAACTCATGAAATCTCCTTCGAGAAGGCTATTTGACCCTAAGGGCATTAACTAACCCTAGGGACCCTCGGTAGCTGGTAATTTTCTTCCGGTAACTTGATTATCTAGCCACCAAAATATGGGGGCCGACTTCTCCTAGGGCAGACTTCTCTTGGGGGCCAACTTTACCAGGGCAAGCCTTAGTGGTCATATTGTTAGCACTGGTAGGGTTCAACTGTAGTTGCAGTGGGTTATACCCACTGGGTATAATTATAAATATGTTTGATTAATAAAAAATTAGTTAAAAAAAGACTCTGTTGTCGTCACCTGTATCATCCAACAAAACATGGACAGTTGATTATATACATGTGTCCAGCACTTAACATTACTAAAACACTTAAAGGGTAACTTTCACTTCTCTGGTGCATTTTTACAGTATGAAGGAGAATTATAACGCACATTGATCTGTGTGGTCTGTAAATATGACTGCACAAGGGAAACATGAATTTTTGGGAGAAATATAGCTTTTTGTAATGCATGTGGTGGAAAAAAAGAGTGACATCATTGTGGGGCAATTACCTACTTACATAACTAATTAGTAAACAAACAACAATGCAGCCAAAACAGCGATTTCACGATTTTCCGTCTTAGAAAACACAGACTATAGAATGGTTTTATGCGTTGGAAAGAACATGAAAAATGTGACATTTTAGTGTAAAAATCATAACAATCGGACCAATATTAGCAAGTTTTGTGAAAATTGAAAATGATTGCAGCTCAAGTTGCACATGCAATAAATCCCCCACGATGACGTCATAGGCACAAATTGCAATGAATGATCATAATTTATGGGGGTTGCAAGATTAGTTTTAAATGTTGATTTGTATTTCCATGGTTACTGTTTGAGCAGATGTTCATGTTTTTGTAACAAGCTGGTTCTTAGGCATATGCACATTGTGACGAAATTAAGGGCAACAGGTGCAATTTTCCTAACTAATTTACACCATGCATATTAACTTGTTACATATATAAAAAAAGCATAAACATGATCAGAGAGGAAGGGTGATGGATTTTAAAAAAAAGTTGCTGTATGACAGTATGAGCTTTTGGCTGTGATATATGTCGCCACTGATAAGAGTGTGTGATCTTGCTTCTGCTTCACCATGATGCCCTCTAGTGGAATAACACAAGACCAATCTCCACTTCAGCTAAGATTTGTGAGATGGGTCCCGCTATAGGCATATTATGAATGGAATGGGTCTCACTTATTTTGTTGTCATAATTACGTTAGATATGAAATATTGGCTACAATAAGCATATATTTCTGTACTTGGGCTTTGTTTTCAACCATCAGGAATTTGACCTAAATTTTGACTCACTTATTGAAGCAGTAGAGGTCCTGTTAGGAACAACAAGCTAAAATTGAAGTTGATAATAAAAACATGATAAATTTAATCATTATATTGTTGAATTTGGTTAGTGAAAAACGAAATTGGGAAAAGTCTGTAAAGAGTCAGGGAATTTTAGAATCCACTTGTTTATGTTATTTCAGGCAATAACCTTGGAATCATTGGTATATAATTAATTATATTTATATCCTGGCCTAGCTTTAAACCAGATTTTGAGATATATTAGCATGATAATTGATTTATGTTGATAATTAAAATATAATTCTGCTGATTAATGTTTGCTTCATTGACTGCGTTGCACAAATACGATAGAAATGAGACAAAACATATCAAATATGTTATAGTAGGTATTGTCACTGTATTTGATTTCAGAAACTTTGCCTTGAAGTTTGCTGGTCTGAGGTGAAGAATAGTGAATTATGAGTTATTGCTTATTACTAGTATTGCTGCACGTGTTGTGAATAATGTCAGTACCCCATATACAAAAGACAGGATAGATATTTAAAATCTCATTCTTTAACTTTTATTATTTTTGAAAGGTGAAATTGGTTGTTGGCCAGACTGAATATCCTTTTGGTCATGAATGATTACAACTTGACACAGATTTATAAATGTTTCATATGAAAACTCAACTGTCATTGATAAAAATCAATCTCACGCCAAATGGCCGGTCTCAGCAAAGACCGACCAACAAATAATTCTAACATCAACTTTTCTTTCTTGCTGCTCTTCATATTGATACATTCCTATATTACAACATTCACCAATCATGATTTACCGTATCCACTCGGGTTAGCGCCCATGCTTGGCTTAACGCCCACCCCCCTTTTTAGGAAGAAATCATTAAACGCCCACCTTCCCTGGATGTCCGTAATACGATGTACGTGACGTCCTTTACCTTAGCGTCTGGGTGCCCACGAGACAAAAGTGGAGCGGCCAACATGTCAAATTGAACTTTCATATCCGTAGCTGATCGATTTTAATTGCGTTTTAAATGATAAATAAAGGTATGTACTTAATATTATCACAATTACGTCGACAATTTCTCCACATCATTGATTTTAGCCTCAAAACAAAGCGTTTTCATTATTTATCATTTGAAATGCAATTAAAATCGATCCGCGTGTGAAAGCATTTCTGTCAACAAGGAAGACACGACTCAACGAAACACGTGGTCGCAATTTTGAAAGGCGGAAGTGACGGGAAGAGGCTCTTGTGTTTAGCGCGAAAACGATTGTTAATATATTGCGCAATAATGGAGGGTTTTGTTCTGTTCTCAACCTTTATAAACGCCCATGCTTGGGTAAACGCCCACCCCCCTCTTTTACTTTGTCCCCAATTAGCCGCCCATGGGCGCTAACCCGAGTGGATACGGTATGTGTTGTAAAGTGTAAAAGCAGCTAATTATGATTGATAAGCCATCAAACCATTTTGCTGGCAGTTTTCTGAAGGCCTCAATATAAGAGAAGCTTGTTTCTGATTTTCCCCAACCTACCCTAGTTCAAACCAGCTATCCTGAAAGTATTTTTTAATTTTCTATGAGAAAAGACATAGTTTTAGTTATATGTCATTTAAATATATCTATTCTCAATATATTTCATCATTTTTAACAAAAAGATAAAAGACAAAATAAAAAAATCAAGATGTTATAAGAAACAAAAATTCATTACCTTTATGTGTATATATTCAAATTTTCCAATTTGGAAAATATATTTATACATTGTTAGCATCTAAAATGATGATGTTGTATGATGATGATTTTGGAGATGATTAAATATTGTGTGTGGTGATGATTTTTATGATTTTTTATCATGATTTTGTTGGATGATCATTTTATATGACAATGATTTTGTGTAATGCTGATTTCTCATGGTGATGATTTCTTATGGTGATGATTTCTTATGGTGATGATTTCTTATGATGATGATTTCTTATGATGATGATTTCTGATGATGATGATGATGTTGATGCAGAGAAAAGGATATTGATGAGGTGCTGCAGTCACATACAGTGTTCGCCAATGTCTCCAAGGGTCAGTTTGCCAAAGCCGACGACCTGAAAAAAGCATTTGGCTCAGACGATCACACAGAAATCTGTTTACAGGCAAGTTACACATTTTTTTTTTTCATATAATTTATATATTTGGGATATGCACCACGAGCATACATGGTCTGAAGGGGTGCTTTATAAATATTTTATTATCATAATTATTATTTTTACATATTTATTTAATTAACAATGGGAATGCATTTAAATTTATAAGCAATAAAAATGTTTTTTTAAAAACAGACTGTATTTTGATGTCAACCTCCTTAAAATTAGTTGATGACAAGTTTGAATTTTTCAAAGCTTTCATCGAAAGTAATTTGATGTGAAAGAAAGAGAGTCTCTTTTCCTTAATAAGATGTATGTTCCAGGGGTGCACCCTTCATTCCTTTTTGAGACAGACACGTTCTATTTGTATTTGCAGATCTTGGCTAAAGGAGAAGTTCAGGTTTCTGACAAGGAGCGGCATGCCCAGCTGGAGTCCATGTTTCGAGACATTGCGACGGTTGTGGCTGATAAATGTGTGAATCCGGAAACAAAACGCCCATATACGGTGTCCCTCATAGAACAGGCCATGAAGGACGTGCACATCTCAGTGAAACCCACAAAGGGAACCAAGCAACAGGTAAGTAGTCCCAGCCTCATCACCATTCTGAAATAAATGGGTGGAACACCAATATTATATCTCAGTGATGAGTCAAGCAGATATTACTAATGAACAAATGGTATTAAACAATCATAGAACAAGATTAAATAACCACAGAGCATGACCGTCAAGCAACTACTGAATATTACCAAATGGATTCAGGCAACCACTGATCAAGATTAAATGAAGTTAAGCAACCACTGATCAAGATTAAATGGATTCAGCCAACCACTGATCAAGATTAAATGGAGTCGAGCAACCACTGAATATGACCAAATGAATTCAGGCAACCACTGATCAAGATTAAATCTATTCAGGCAACCACTGATCAAGATTAATTGGAGTCAAGCAACCACTGATCAAGATTAAATGGAGTCAAGCAACCACTGATCAAGATTAAATGGATTCAGGCAACCACTGATCAAGATTAAATGGAGTCAAGCAACCACTGAATATGACCAATTGAATTCAGGCAACCACTGATCAAGATTAAATCTATTCAGGCAACCACTGAACAAGATTATATCTATTCAGGCAACCACTGATCAAGATTAAATGGAGTCAAGCAACCACTGATCAAGATTAAATGGAGTCAAGCAACCACTGAATATGACCAAATTAATTCAGGCAACCACTGATCAAGATTAAATCTATTCAGGCAACCACTGATCAAGATTAAATGGAGTCAAGCAACCACTGAATATGACCAAATGGATTCAGGCAACCACTGATCAAGATTAAATGGAGTCAAGCAACCACTGAATATGACCAAATGAATTCAGGCAACCACTGATCAAGATTAAATCTATTCAGGCAACCACTGATCAAGATTAAATGGAGTCAAGCAACCACTGAATATGACCAAATGGATTCAGGCAACCACTGATCAAGATTAAATGGAGTCAAGCAACCACTGAATATGACCAAATGAATTCAGGCAACCACTGATCAAGATTAAATCTATTCAGGCAACCACTGATCAAGATTAAATGGAGTCAAGCAACCACTGAATATGACCAAATGGATTCAGGCAACCACTGATCAAGATTAAATCGATTCAGGCAACCACTGATCAATAATAAATGGAGTCAAGCAACCACTGATCAAGATTAAATGGAGTCAAGCAACCACTGATCAAGATTAAATGGATTCAGCCAACCACTGATCAAGATTAAATGGAGTCAAGCAACCACTGAATATGACCAAATGGATTCAGGCAACCACTGATCAAGATTAAATGGATTCAGGCAACCACTGATCAAGATTAAATGGATTCAGCCAACCACTGATCAAGATTAAATGGAGTCAAGCAACCACTGATCAAGATTAAATGGAATAGATTATCCATTGAGCATGACCGAATTGTGTCATGCAATGATCATGCATGGATTGATCAGTTCACATTTATACATGAGCAAGTGGATGTTTGATTCAATCGATAAAGCTGATTTTAAATATAGAATGTAGATAGATATAAAATCTATCATGAGTAGAATAGTCTGATATAGCACTGTATATTTTGTTATTATTTAGATGGTTTCATTTAAAGAAGATTAAAATGGAAGAATCCTTGTTTTTATTTTTAGTTTATTTTTTACCTGTTTTGTGGCTGTCTGTGGTGGGATATATGTTTATGATTAGAATGTTACTGTTTATGGTTCAACAGGCACTAGAGGTGATCAGGAAGTTAGCAGAATCTGAAAGCATCCAAATCCAGAGGGCCCAGATGAGGCTAAAAGTAAATCTACCGGCAAAGGAGGGCAAACGCATCAAGGAAAAAGTGAAGAAATTAGCTTCTAGTGTGGAGGCTGAAGAATTCACCGATGATATTGAAATGGTAAAATCAGTTCTTATACTGTTAAAGAAAAAAACATATTCAACCCTGAAATGCTCTTTCATAACATTGTGTTTTCATTACATTTTGTTTTCATTACATTTTTATCAAAGGAATCATCATTTAAGCTTTTGTTTTGATTATGTTTTTATCAAAGGAAATATGACTTAAGCTTTAGTATTCATCAAAGTCCAATTACTCATTATAGTAGTCACATTACTCATTATAGTAGGCCCATTACTCATTATAGAAGGCCCATTACTCATTATAATAGTCCCATTACTCATTATAATAGTCCCATTACTCATTATAAGTCCCATTACTCATTATAGTTGGTCCATTACTCATAGTAGTCAAATTACTCATTATAGCAGGCCCATTAGTCCTTATAGTAGGTCCAGTACTCATTATAATAGTCCCATTACTCATTATAATAGTCCCATTACTCATTATAAGTCCCATTACTCATTATAGTTGGCCCATTACTCATAGTAGTCCCATTACTCATTATAGTAGGCCCATTAGTCATTATAGTAGTCCCATTACTCATTATAGTAGGCCCATTACTCATTATAATAGTCCCATTACTCATTATAATAGGCCCATTACTCATAGTTGGCCCATTACTCATAGTAGTCCCATTACTCATTATAGTTGGCCCATTACTCATTAGTGGGGTAGTGGAGCTGCAGACTTACAATCCACAGGGGCTTGCTATCTCAGTAATTAATATAAAAACAGTACTCACAACTTCACTTGCAATATGCATTCAAACATATCAAAGAAAACACACACCCCTTGCAATGTTTGCCACAAACACTTGAATATTTCTCAATTTCACATGATGCTACACTCTAAGCAACTCCTCATGTTTGCATCAATGTGTAAGATCTGACACTTGAATGCTGGGTGAGGGTCACATGCGGGTCACAGTATGGTGTCCAGTAGCACACCCCAGCCTCTTGTAACTTAATTGGTTAATTACCTTATAGGCATGTGGTCAAGTGGGGGAACTTCAGGGCTCAACACTGATTATAATAGATATTACTGTAGGTTCCAAGAATCGGTTCAAATAGAAAGAACCGGGACGGTTCCAAAACATTAGAAACCGACGGGTTCCCGGGACTCTTCAGTACCGGGGCCCATCCCTTGTTTTGAGTAGCCAGTTATAAATGTTATAAATGGTTATAAACATAAAATGTCATAATGACCTCAAAATATAGCTGAAGTGCCTGGATATCACTACACATTATCAAATTCAGGGCACAAACCTGGGCAATAACAAGTCATATTTTCCTGGTTTTAAATCTAGGCTTCAATGCATTTTTAATACACAGATTATTGGGCAGACATGAACCGGTAGGTATATGATACAGCATGATATTGTACTATATTCTATGAAAGGTTTATAGAGTAAGCCATGGTTATGTACTGACTATTTGTGTTTTGCAGGTGGTGCTAATAGACCCGGGCTGCTTCCGAGAGATGGACACATTGGTCCGGTCCGAAACAAAAGGACAAGGCCAAGTGGAGGTGCTAAATCTGAAAGAAGTGGAAGAAAAAGAAGAAAGATTAGAATGAAGTCTGTCTTATATTGTTATGAACTTAATTATCAATTATATACAGTTGTATATCCCAAATCTGGCAATGTCCATCTCTTATCAAAAGATTAACTCCAGATATATATATATAAATCAACCAGGTATTAACAACTGCCAGCGGCCAACCTTTTCATTATTAAATATTTTGTTTTGCTCTATTCTACATTTGATGATGTACATTTATCTTACCATTGACCAAGCCGATAGACTCAATTTCAAAGATGGAGTCAATCAGAATAGAAGTCATGTGGGAATGCCATACAAAACCCATAAACAACTTGGTTTCTACAGTAATTTTTGTGCATTAAATGTCTAGACTATAGTACAATGTGCATATATTATAAACTGATAGTGCCATTTCCAGGAAACCTTTATTGCATAGCTTATCACAATATCAGGTAATGGACATGTGTATTGCGCTTTTTAATTTCATAGCCAGCTGCACATGATGAGCTGCGATCTGATGAATTTTTGATGAATGAGGGACGAATACAGATGGAAAATGGATGTAATAATAATCAATCCCTCCACTTATCAGAGCTGTGGATACAGGTTCTCTGCATTGTCTCCATCAACAACAATCAGACATTTTATTCACCTTTTCACTTTCATGGCATGTAACATTTTTTTGTTTTTTAAGAGAAAATTCTGAAGTTAAGACCAAAATATTTGACATACACCCACACATTGATATAAATGTATATAAATGTATGTGTGTGTGTTTGCCACTCTGAGTCTACAATTTTATCATTGATAATCATTGATAAATTTATACATTATTAAAAAAAATGAATTAAATCAATCCAAATGTGTTGCATTTTGTTGTAAGTTCACACCAAGTCTGAATCTTTCACAAGTAAAATGTTTTAATTAACACGGAATAGAGATAGTTTGAGAGACCTATGGAATAAAATGTAGCTAAGGTCTCTTATTGCCAAGACTCTTCTTATTATTATTATTATTAAGAAGATGTTATTCTCCCTATCTGCTCTCCCATATACGCTGAATTTTTAGAGCGCTGCGATCGTATTTGACCCAATTCGTTGCACACAGCACTTCCGGAAAAGCGGCGACGGCTTGATTGGGGCATTGTCGCCTCTGCCTTTCATCTTTACATCGTTGTTTCTCTCAGTTTTGCCTCCGTAATGTTGACATAAATTACGTAGATTGCAATATACTTATATAAAGATTACACAACAAACACCAAATAGCACTGACATTGGCGTGTCAATGTACGATGTCAGTCTGAAATTTCCCTCCCATCTTGAAGTAAGGCGGGCAGAAGTTTACAATGCAACATCTTTCCCGTCATGCACTGCTCTCTCGCGCCAATTTCGTAATTTTTTCACGGACCAGCTAAAAATCCGGGAGAGCAGATAGCGAGAATTGATCAAAGTAAACCAAAAACAAAATTTGAGATTAAAAAATTCAAGGACTAAATGCACTTGACCATTAAGACTGAAAAACAGTGAATGATAAAAACAAAAATTACATAGATGTGGCTGTGCTTAGAGGGATTAATCACCGATTTTGAAAAAAAAACGTTTAAAATTCACATATTAGTGATAAATGTATTTGTCTTTCATGCCTATAAATATTTTGAAAATGCATCCCCATCATTGTCTGTAAAACCTATTTGAACAAGACCTTAATATATAAGCCCCTAATGAAAGCACACTCCTTTCTTAGCGTCATTTTCATGTGGAGTGTCATCATAGAGGCACTGAAAGGTAAAATGACGTCATAAGATTATGGCAATATGCTTATGACGTCATGAAATGTATTGTCCTTTGAATAGTACCAAAATGACGTCAAAGAGTGCTACCCTACTTTGAGCCTCAATTGAGGTCAAATAAAGTTCACGCTACCTGTCTTTACCCGTCTGCTGGGAGTGCAACTGCTATGTCTCATAGCAACATATCTTATTACTCTATTATAATTTCAATCTGTCATTATGTTCATATGTGGCTAGGCTTTCAAAAACACCAAATTGTAGAATTGATGCTTAGTACCTTTAATATAAATTAAGGCCTAAGTTAAAATATACAATACTTTTAAACTCTAAAATTAGATTTATCCTTTCCATTCAAAATAATTGATAAGATGTGACAACCGAAATGTACAAATTTGGATTTTATTAATACATAGGGTTGAGGTTTAGAGTTCACGGAATGGCTATGTCATAAATAATGAACTCGTAAAGATGTAGATAGCATCACATGGAACAGGATTTCTCATTATTGACAGTCCACTATAATATATAGTACCTCTGGATGATTTTGAAATCTGGCTTATTGTGTCAGTGTGAATAAATGAAATATGACAGGTGAAATGCTCAGGACACATCCATATTTGGCAATATTAAATGATTGGCAAGGAAACCTTTAAATTGGCCTTTACAACTATTTGGGCTATGAAACCTAAAGAGCTTTATTTCACTTAAATTAGAAAATGAAAATAGCCTTTATTTCAGTGATCACAACTCTTAATTTCACAGATGAATCATTGAATAGTCGAGACAATCATAGCTCTTGCGCAATGCAAGAGATAAATTTCCAAGTTGTTAACTCACCTCGGTATGAACAATGGTGTTTACTCTTTCTGCAATATTTATATTGTCCACATGTCCACAAGAATTTAGCAAAAAGGAACTGATGAAAAAACCCAAGGTCTAGTCAACTATTAGTAGAATTCTACTGTTAGATTTGTTAAGTCAACCCTTCCAAGTGGTAAGAAAGATTTTGAAATTGATTCTTGCAGAAACTGGTAGCCACTGCAATTCCATCAGTTTTTCAGAGATATCAAATTTAATGATCTTCCCCACTGCACTGTAGCCACCAGGAAGGCCATTGCCATAATCTTGAGTAGATGTCAAAAAGTGTTTCAGCCATCTTTTTGTCCAGACATTGTCAAATAGTTGAGACCAGCCCCACTAGCACAGTTGTTAGAGCATTGAATCTGTGCCTTTGTTGGTTATATAAATGGAGGACAAGAGTTAGTGGGTATCGACTCCCACTGCCAGCAGTGACGCTTTCACATTGGTTAAAAGGCTCAAAAGTCAACCTATTGTATCCATTGTTTCACTTTTTTCTCTAATAGTTAAACGTTTCTGATGTGGTTCTGTCCCTTTTTGCATATCACGCAAATTGGTGCCTTCACGTCAAAATCAAAATGTAGCTAAGGTCTCTTATTGCCAAGACTCTTCTTATTATTATTATTATTAAGAAGATGTTATTCTCCCTATCTGCTCTCCCATATACGCTGAATTTTTAGAGCGCTGCGATCGTATTTGACCCAATTCGTTGCACACAGCACTTCCGGAAAAGCGGCGACGGCTTGATTGGGGCATTGTCGCCTCTGCCTTTCATCTTTACATCGTTGTTTCTCTCAGTTTTGCCTCCGTAATGTTGACATAAATTACGTAGATTGCAATATACTTATATAAAGATTACACAACAAACACCAAATAGCACTGACATTGGCGTGTCAATGTACGATGTCAGTCTGAAATTTCCCTCCCATCTTGAAGTAAGGCGGGCAGAAGTTTACAATGCAACATCTTTCCCGTCATGCACTGCTCTCTCGCGCCAATTTCGTAATTTTTTCACGGACCAGCTAAAAATCCGGGAGAGCAGATAGCGAGAATTGATCAAAGTAAACCAAAAACAAAATTTGAGATTAAAAAATTCAAGGACTAAATGCACTTGACCATTAAGACTGAAAAACAGTGAATGATAAAAACAAAAATTACATAGATGTGGCTGTGCTTAGAGGGATTAATCACCGATTTTGAAAAAAAAACGTTTAAAATTCACATATTAGTGATAAATGTATTTGTCTTTCATGCCTATAAATATTTTGAAAATGCATCCCCATCATTGTCTGTAAAACCTATTTGAACAAGACCTTAATATATAAGCCCCTAATGAAAGCACACTCCTTTCTTAGCGTCATTTTCATGTGGAGTGTCATCATAGAGGCACTGAAAGGTAAAATGACGTCATAAGATTATGGCAATATGCTTATGACGTCATGAAATGTATTGTCCTTTGAATAGTACCAAAATGACGTCAAAGAGTGCTACCCTACTTTGAGCCTCAATTGAGGTCAAATAAAGTTCACGCTACCTGTCTTTACCCGTCTGCTGGGAGTGCAACTGCTATGTCTCATAGCAACATATCTTATTACTCTATTATAATTTCAATCTGTCATTATGTTCATATGTGGCTAGGCTTTCAAAAACACCAAATTGTAGAATTGATGCTTAGTACCTTTAATATAAATTAAGGCCTAAGTTAAAATATACAATACTTTTAAACTCTAAAATTAGATTTATCCTTTCCATTCAAAATAATTGATAAGATGTGACAACCGAAATGTACAAATTTGGATTTTATTAATACATAGGGTTGAGGTTTAGAGTTCACGGAATGGCTATGTCATAAATAATGAACTCGTAAAGATGTAGATAGCATCACATGGAACAGGATTTCTCATTATTGACAGTCCACTATAATATATAGTACCTCTGGATGATTTTGAAATCTGGCTTATTGTGTCAGTGTGAATAAATGAAATATGACAGGTGAAATGCTCAGGACACATCCATATTTGGCAATATTAAATGATTGGCAAGGAAACCTTTAAATTGGCCTTTACAACTATTTGGGCTATGAAACCTAAAGAGCTTTATTTCACTTAAATTAGAAAATGAAAATAGCCTTTATTTCAGTGATCACAACTCTTAATTTCACAGATGAATCATTGAATAGTCGAGACAATCATAGCTCTTGCGCAATGCAAGAGATAAATTTCCAAGTTGTTAACTCACCTCGGTATGAACAATGGTGTTTACTCTTTCTGCAATATTTATATTGTCCACATGTCCACAAGAATTTAGCAAAAAGGAACTGATGAAAAAACCCAAGGTCTAGTCAACTATTAGTAGAATTCTACTGTTAGATTTGTTAAGTCAACCCTTCCAAGTGGTAAGAAAGATTTTGAAATTGATTCTTGCAGAAACTGGTAGCCACTGCAATTCCATCAGTTTTTCAGAGATATCAAATTTAATGATCTTCCCCACTGCACTGTAGCCACCAGGAAGGCCATTGCCATAATCTTGAGTAGATGTCAAAAAGTGTTTCAGCCATCTTTTTGTCCAGACATTGTCAAATAGTTGAGACCAGCCCCACTAGCACAGTTGTTAGAGCATTGAATCTGTGCCTTTGTTGGTTATATAAATGGAGGACAAGAGTTAGTGGGTATCGACTCCCACTGCCAGCAGTGACGCTTTCACATTGGTTAAAAGGCTCAAAAGTCAACCTATTGTATCCATTGTTTCACTTTTTTCTCTAATAGTTAAACGTTTCTGATGTGGTTCTGTCCCTTTTTGCATATCACGCAAATTGGTGCCTTCACGTCAAAATCAAAATGTAGCTAAGGTCTCTTATTGCCAAGACTCTTCTTATCATTATTATTATTAAGAAGATGTTATTCTCCCTATCTGCTCTCCCATATACGCTGAATTTTTAGAGCGCTGCGATCGTATTTGACCCAATTCGTTGCACACAGCACTTCCGGAAAAGCGGCGACGGCTTGATTGGGGCATTGTCGCCTCTGCCTTTCATCTTTACATCGTTGTTTCTCTCAGTTTTGCCTCCGTAATGTTGACATAAATTACGTAGATTGCAATATACTTATATAAAGATTACACAACAAACACCAAATAGCACTGACATTGGCGTGTCAATGTACGATGTCAGTCTGAAATTTCCCTCCCATCTTGAAGTAAGGCGGGCAGAAGTTTACAATGCAACATCTTTCCCGTCATGCACTGCTCTCTCGCGCCAATTTCGTAATTTTTTCACGGACCAGCTAAAAATCCGGGAGAGCAGATAGCGAGAATTGATCAAAGTAAACCAAAAACAAAATTTGAGATTAAAAAATTCAAGGACTAAATGCACTTGACCATTAAGACTGAAAAACAGTGAATGATAAAAACAAAAATTACATAGATGTGGCTGTGCTTAGAGGGATTAATCACCGATTTTGAAAAAAAAACGTTTAAAATTCACATATTAGTGATAAATGTATTTGTCTTTCATGCCTATAAATATTTTGAAAATGCATCCCCATCATTGTCTGTAAAACCTATTTGAACAAGACCTTAATATATAAGCCCCTAATGAAAGCACACTCCTTTCTTAGCGTCATTTTCATGTGGAGTGTCATCATAGAGGCACTGAAAGGTAAAATGACGTCATAAGATTATGGCAATATGCTTATGACGTCATGAAATGTATTGTCCTTTGAATAGTACCAAAATGACGTCAAAGAGTGCTACCCTACTTTGAGCCTCAATTGAGGTCAAATAAAGTTCACGCTACCTGTCTTTACCCGTCTGCTGGGAGTGCAACTGCTATGTCTCATAGCAACATATCTTATTACTCTATTATAATTTCAATCTGTCATTATGTTCATATGTGGCTAGGCTTTCAAAAACACCAAATTGTAGAATTGATGCTTAGTACCTTTAATATAAATTAAGGCCTAAGTTAAAATATACAATACTTTTAAACTCTAAAATTTGATTTATCCTTTCCATTCAAAATAATTGATAAGATGTGACGACCGAAATGTACAAATTTGGATTTTATTAATACATAGGGTTGAGGTTTAGAGTTCACGGAATGGCTATGTCATAAATAATGAACTCGTAAAGATGTAGATAGCATCACATGGAACAGGATTTCTCATTATTGACAGTCCACTATAATATATAGTACCTCTGGATGATTTTGAAATCTGGCTTATTGTGTCAGTGTGAATAAATGAAATATGACAGGTGAAATGCTCAGGACACATCCATATTTGGCAATATTAAATGATTGGCAAGGAAACCTTTAAATTGGCCTTTACAACTATTTGGGCTATGAAACCTAAAGAGCTTTATTTCACTTAAATTAGAAAATGAAAATAGCCTTTATTTCAGTGATCACAACTCTTAATTTCACAGATGAATCATTGAATAGTTGAGACAATCATAGCTCTTGCGCAATGCAAGAGATAAATTTCCAAGTTGTTAACTCACCTCGGTATGAACAATGGTGTTTACTCTTTCTGCAATATTTATATTGTCCACATGTCCACAAGAATTTAGCAAAAAGGAACTGATGAAAAAACCCAAGGTCTAGTCAACTATTAGTAGAATTCTACTGTTAGATTTGTTAAGTCAACCCTTCCAAGTGGTAAGAAAGATTTTGAAATTGATTCTTGCAGAAACTGGTAGCCACTGCAATTCCATCAGTTTTTCAGAGATATCAAATTTAATGATCTTCCCCACTGCACTGTAGCCACCAGGAAGGCCATTGCCATAATCTTGAGTAGATGTCAAAAAGTGTTTCAGCCATCTTTTTGTCCAGACATTGTCAAATAGTTGAGACCAGCCCCACTAGCACAGTTGTTAGAGCATTGAATCTGTGCCTTTGTTGGTTATATAAATGGAGGACAAGAGTTAGTGGGTATCGACTCCCACTGCCAGCAGTGACGCTTTCACATTGGTTAAAAGGCTCAAAAGTCAACCTATTGTATCCATTGTTTCACTTTTTTCTCTAATAGTTAAACGTTTCTGATGTGGTTCTGTCCCTTTTTGCATATCACGCAAATTGGTGCCTTCACGTCAAAATCAAAAGTGATACCCAAGTCATTGGGTTTTATGTTAGTATCAATTACATAGTATCTGATCCTTGTCAGACCCTGTGCTTAATGGATTTCAGAGTAGACCCGTGGTTACCTTTAACAGTGTTCTCTCTCCATTAGGTATGACTTTATCCAATTGAGAGCATGAACTGTTATTTGTATCTGCTCATGAAATTCTGGAAAGAAGTATCTAATGATCAAAGAGTATCAAATGCAGCAATGAGAAGTAGCACTAGTATTACTGACTCCCTATTATCTCGGTCTCAAAGGGAGTCATTTGGTACCTTGAGCAGATCTGTCTTGGAATTATGATATTCCTTAAACATTCCTTTAAATGGTCTTAAACTTATGGCCATTTAATTCAAGATTAGGGAACAGCTGCGCCAAGTCATTTATTTACGTTTTTGCCGTTTCGGCTCCGGATGTGTATTTTGGGTCGACCTTTTCAATAAACAAGACGCCATATTTGCATCAGATTCCTATCAGCGTGTTTCGCCTTCTATTTTATTCTGACGTGGTGGCAGCGGTGAAGGATTCACGCCTAGAGACTGTTAAGTATATGTAGAAGCTACTCACCTGAAAAAAGGAACTTGTAAATGTCTAGTTTTGACAGGTCAGAAGGTTGAAACGAGCACATGTTGCCTTCAGCACCCAGTTTCCTGAACACACACATGTAAAATACAAAACCACCGTAACATAAACGGAACGGAACCACTGTCATAGACACTTCACCTGTACACAAACTTCATTCAACTGACTATTATCATGGCTCAATATAGAGCACCCAAGCAGTGGTCCCTCACAACCAATGAAACTATCAACACATTTGAGTGTTGGAAGGAGAATCTAGTCTACACACTCTCCCTTGACCAGAACTTCGTGCCCTATCTGACTCGCAACTGGCAAAAGAAAACTGCAGCCAGACCTCACCGAGGCCTAACCAATGATGCTGCCCCTATCCCCGAAAACCAGCGACAGACCGCTGCTCAAAAAAGGGCTACCCTAGACATGCTGTTAGGGCAAATAGCTAATTACTGCCTTGTCATTGCCCAGAGCAGTATTGTCAAAAACTCTACCAGTATTAACAACATTTGGCAGAAAATCAGAGAGCATTATGGTTTCCAGAGCACAGGAGCACATTTCTTGGATCTAGCTTCCATCTTCATGAAGACCGACGAAAAACCAGAATATCTCTTCCAACGAATCATGGCCTTTTATGAGGATAATCTTTTGACTGTGGGTTGTGGTCTAACCCACAATGGTGAAGATATCGCGATAGACGAAGACTGGACGCCCACCATAGAAAACACAATAGTGGTAACATGGCTGCGTTTAGTCCACCCTGGCCTACCTCAGTTAGTAAAACAGAAATACGGGTCAGAGCTCAGGAACCGGACCTTAGCATCACTAAAGCCAGAAATCTCCCAGGCCCTTACCTCTCTACTTGATGAGATAAGGAGCATCGAGGACACGAAAGTACTCCGTACGGACAGCACAATCGGACAGTTAAGCCACGGGCCGTGGCGCAGTTGGTTAGAACGCCAGCTTATTAGCACCAGTTCCTCTGTGGTGATCCAAAGGTCGTGGTTTCGAACCCCGGCCGTGCCGGGATTGAACTATGATACAATTTCCCACATGAGCTGAGGCCCGTGCCTAAAGGGTTAACCCGTTGTCCTTGTAAATCTGTGACCGGGTGGGTTGTCATGTCAAGGACCTGCGAGGCAGCACTATATCTGCTACTTGTAGTTCTCATCACGAAATGACTGAAATAATGTTGAAAGTGATGTAAAACCCCAAACAAACAAATAAACGGACAGTTAAACTGCCGGCGCCCCCCTCCCCGGCGCTCGTACCAACAAACCAAGCAGCTCGTACCATACAAACCAAGCAGCTCCCCTAAATCTTGCTGCCTCTGCAAAGCCAACGGTAGGACCTTTAACAACCACAACCTCATAAACTGCCGCTCCCTACCTGAAGCTGATCGTGCCAGTTTCGGCATCTCACGCATGGCGATCGGCGATGACGAGGAAGATTATATTGACACTGAGGCTCAGGATGACGATGAATGGGTTAACTCAGAAGACACAGTCCCCACAGCGAGAAGAGTCAATATCGTACAGTCCCCATTCTTCAATACATACTATGGCAGCCACCCTCTGCACATCACTTTGGATACAGGTGCCACAACTAACATGATGAGAGCATCCACAGCAAGGAAACTTAGATTGCCCATCATGCACTCCACGCAACAAGCCAGACAAGCGGACGGCTTCACCAAACTAGAAGTCGTGGAAGAGATCAGCTGTGAAGTGACCGGAGATGGGACAACATACAAGCTAGAAGCGCTCGTCGTGTCCCAGCTTGACGTGGATGTACTGGCAGGTAACCCGTTTCTAGTGACCAACGACATCTCAGTCCGCCCAGCTACCAGGGAGATAACCATAGCCGGCTCCAAAACAATTAAGTATCACAACAAACAACAGCACGGACCCCCAACCATCAGACGCACACAGGCACACGTGGTAAGGGCCCCTCCGTATAAGACAGTAGTCCTACCGGGCCAGTTTGTTGATGTAGCTACACCCAATGGCTCCGAGCCCGACTCAGTATGGGCACTAGAACCCAGACTCGACAGCCCGGTCAACATACATAATAAAGATGAGCACGCCTGGCCCCCACCCCCAAGAGATAGAATCGGTCGGTGCCACAATCCGTGTCGTCAACTCGTCAGATTTTCCAGTCATGCTAAAGAAAAACTAACACTTTTGCCAGCTCAGACCGGTCACTAAACCTGCAGTCGCAGACAAAGTTCCAGTCCCCCCAATGGTGCCCAACCCCCCTCTACCTCCTGGTATTCCGATAGTATTAGCGTGGATCCCGACAATATCCTACCCCCTGAGATACAGAGACAGTTCGTTAACATAAACAGACAGTATGACGCAGTGTTCAATCCCACCATCCCCCTCTACAACGGAAACAGTGGCAAAATCGAATCAGTCGTCAATATGGGTCCCACATTACCTCCTCAAAGGAAAGGAAGACTACCCATATATAACAAGGACTCTCTCATGGAGCTACAACACAAGTTTGATGAACTCGAATCGGCTGGCGTTTTCTCCAAACCTGAAGACGAGGATATAGTAGTAGAATATCTGAACCCTTCGTTCCTCATCCGAAAACCAAGTGGCGGAAGCAGACTGGTGACCTCGTTCGGTGAAGTTGGTAAATATTCCAAACCCCAACCCTCACTAATGCCCAACGTTGACAGCGTCCTACGTGACATCACAAAGTGGCGGTACATCATAGTCACAGACCTATCCCAATCCTTCTATCAAATCCCCCTGTCGAGATCTTCAATGAAATACTGCGGAGTAGCCACCCCGTACAAGGGCATCAGGGTCTATACAAGATGTGCTATGGGAATGCCTGGTTCCGAGACATGTTTGGAGGAGCTGATGTGGCGTGTAGTCGGTGATCTCATCCAAGAAGGCGCTCTAGCCAAAATCGCTGACGACCTCTTTTGCGGCGGGGATACCCCTGAGGAAGCTCTACAAAACTGGTCCGCACTCCTCGCTAGACTCCACAAAAACAACTTAGGACTCAAGGCACCTAAAACCATCATTTGCCCCAAATCGACTACAACCCTGGGCTGGATCTGGTCTTCCGGTACCCTAAAGGCCAGTCCACACAAAGTATCAGCACTCATGTCTGTAGAGCCACCCAAAACAGTATCAGGATTAAGATCCTTTATAGGTGCATTCAAGGTACTCAGCAGAGTTCTCAATGGATATGCCCATCTTCTGGACCCGCTTGACAAAACCACCGCCGGCCGCCCCTCAAATGAAAAGAACACCTGGTCAGACGAGCTCCTACAGGCTTTCAAACAAGCCCAGGGATCACTAAAGGACTGCAAACAGATAGTAGTACCAAAACCAGAGGACGACTTATGGATTGTTACTGATGCCTCAATCAAAACCAAGGGCATCGCAGCCACTTTGTACGCACTTCGTGAGGGAAAACCCAACCTAGCAGGCTTCTTCAATGCTAAGTTAAAGTCTTACCAAATGGCCTGGTTACCCTGTGAACTAGAAGCTCTCGCAATTGGCTCTGCCGTCAAACACTTTGCCCCCTTCATTATACAGAGCAAACACACAGCACAAGTTCTGACCGACAGTAAGCCATGCGTGCAGGCGTATGAAAAGTTGCTACGTGGGGAGTTCTCAAACAGCGCGAGGGTAACATCCTTCTTATCTACGGTTGGCAGATTTCACATCACAATAAGACACATTGCGGGTGTGGCAAACCTGCCGTCAGACTACTCAAGCAGGCACCCAGAAGATTGCAACGACAATAAGTGCCAAATAAGAAAGTTTGTAGGTGAAGCTGACGACACAGTGGTCAGACACCTAACAGTCAAGGATGTGATGTCAGGCGCCGCGAACATGCCATTTACAAGCAGAGCAGCATGGCTATCCACCCAACGTGAGTGTCCCAACCTACGTCGCACACATTCTCACTTGTCACAAGGTACCCGCCCCACCAAAAAGTCTACCAAGATACCTGATGTCAAGAGATACTTAAGAGTAGCAACCATCTCTAATGATGGATTACTAGTTGTGCTGGAAAACCAACCATTCCAACCTGCCCAGGAGAGAGTCGTCGTCCCACGCAAGGTAGTAGCAGGACTACTGACTGCCCTGCACTTACGCTTCAATCACCCATCACAACACCAACTTAAACAGTTATCCATGAGATACTTTTTCTCTCTGGATCTCGATAAAACACTGACAGAGGTCACGGAAGGATGTCATCACTGCTCAGCAATTAAGTCCCTCCCGTCTCATCTGCACCCACAGACCACCAGTGAACCCCCCCAGTCCATCGGCTCGTCCTTTGCTGCTGACGTCATTAAGAGGAAGCGCCAATTAATCCTCTTATTACGAGAGACAGTCTCCGCTTACACCCTAACATGCTTTATAGACAGTGAAAAACATGATGATCTACGCAATGGTCTCCTCATTGTATGCTCGGAAGTACGGTCCCTTGGAGATGGAGGCATCACCATCAGAGTTGACCCTGCCCAGGGTCTTCAGGCACTCGTGAATGATCCTATCCTACAACAACACGGCATCTCCCTTGAGGTTGGCGAGGCTAAAAATGTGAACAAAAATCCTGTCGCAGAACGCGCCATAGAAGAGTTTGGAGTAGAGTGTCTACACCTGTCACCTGAGGGCGGTCCCATCTCCAAAGTCACCCTAGCTCTCGTCACAGCCAACCTCAACTCAAGATTACGCAGGAGTGGGTTATCGGCGCGCGAATTGTGGACTCAACGAGATCAATTAACGGGTGAGCAACTCCCTATTGAGGACAGACAATTGATATTATTACAAAACTGGGAACGGACACAGAATCATGCTTCCAGTGCCAAGGCTAAGAATCGCACGTCTCGCAACAATAACACACAGCCCGTGCGGGCCGGTGATTTGGTCTACCTGAAAGGGGAACGCGACAAGTGCAAGGCCAGGGACAAATATATTATAGCAGACATTACTGACGACATATGCCACATCAGAAAGTTTACAAAGTCCCAGTTTAGGTCAAAGCTCTACGCGGTCAAAATGTGTGATTGCTACCCGATTCAGTCATCTATGCTACCCGGATCAGCATCGGGCCCAGTTAGAGGCCTATTGGATAATACAGTTCCTACCCCATCACAAGGCTCACTTCGCTCCGCTCCAGACCCTTCATATGCCACATCAGCTGATCCAGTACACACTCCGCGACCCCTACCGAATGTGATCATCACACCTCTTGCCCCACTAGGCAGCGCCCCCTGGCTGTAGGGACCAATATATCGCTGACACCCCAGTTGTCAGTAACGAACGTGTCCAGCCCTTACAAAACACACTGCCACGTCCTGTCCCTACACAGCCGACTACGGGTATACCAGCCTTGCTAGATCTTACCCCAGTAAGACCCACAGTCCGCAGTCCACAAGACAATTACGTGCCAGTACCTGAATGCGGTAATGTATTACCAAGAGAGAATACCCCAGCAATACCTGGCGATATGGACGCTATGCCACGTGTCGCCAACGACACGCCAAGCACACCTAAAAACCTACGCAGGTCAAATAGAGACAGAAAGGCTCCAAAGTGGCAAACCAGCTCATCATGGGATATGAATTGATATGAAGTAGCTTAGGTCAAGCTCACTTCCAACGGCTGCACATGTTCTGGAACCTCTGTGCACTTCTCGTTCTGTAGTTGATTATATTGTTTAAGTTAGTATTTAGCTATGTGTACTAAGTCATAATATTTACAGTATTAGCATACTCCAGAATTGACACCCCACGAAAACCTGTTACATGACATTATGTAAACACAGTAGAGACATATCATTGATATATGTAGCATAAAGACTGTAGTTATATATCATAAAGACTGTAGATATATCGTAAAGACAGTAGTCATACATATACAACACAGTAGAGAGAGATATAAAAGAATAGACAGTACATAGAGAGATGAAGAAAAGAGGTGTTGCGCCAAGTCATTTATTTACGTTTTTGCCGTTTCGCCGGTTCGGCTCCGGATGTGTATTTTGGGTCGACCTTTTCAATAAACAAGACGCCATATTTGCATCAGATTCCTATCAGCGTGTTTCGCCTTCTATTTTATTCTGACGCTGGTTGGCGGCAGTTCAATAGATGGGTCATCATTTTCTCGCTGAAAAGGCCATTATACACAAAAATGGGAGTGAATCTTGGTCGTCAAAAACTAGGTCACGGCATTGTAAACAATGGCTGACTTTTCTCTTGGAATATGTGGTTGTTGTTGTAAAGCCAATATCTTGTAAAGCCAGTAACTAAACGTCTTATGGATTAAAGAAAGGCATTTTCGGAAAGGTGAGGATCAGGAGAAGAGAATGTGTGAATATGAAAACGATTGTGCAATAAAAACACATCGCGATATGCAGTCATTTACCCAACTGAAGTGCTGTCAGGCAGAGCTGATAGTGATAAGCTGAGGCTTTGTGGGGATGAAATGTGCATATTTATTGTGATACAAACTGTGCATGGTGTTACTGTCAAAAAAGTCTCATTGCATCTTTTATAAGCTGAAAACCCTTTGCAATTGATATTTAGTAAGTCCGAGGTGAGAGATTATGGTTCATTGTGAAAAAATATGACATTGCTATCTGATATATATATATGTAGTGATGAAACCTAGGATGTGGCAATCCAAGAATTTTCCTGTTGAAACCTGAAATTCACTGGTGAATCCTGGGCTTCAGCAATGGTTTATAATATACAATTTATGAAGTAAGAAATATCTTCCAAACACTCTCATAACTCAAAGCTACATGGAATCTGAGCCGAGCTATGGAAACAATGATGGAATGCCCTTTGATCAAAAGGTTTGACCAAACATCACAAAGATTTTTCAAGTGCAATACTGTGAATGCTGATACAGATAATTGGCATCAGTGAAATTTGACATCATATACTGAAAATTTGGGTTTTTCACACCAATGACATAATACCCTTTGATCACAGAAACAAAAGAGTAGTATGGGGGCAAAATCTCAGTGAAATCTACAAAAATAACATAAATAACTGTGTAGTGATTCAAGAAATTTATAGATAATTTATGTAAGTGTATTATTACATTCATGAAAACTTATACATGACCAACTTGCTATTTTTATAAGACCTCACTTTTTGCAAATTTAGAAAACATAAAAAATAATGACTTTATACAGAAAACAATGATAAAATCTCCATAATTGGGTCCTATTTGAGCAATATAATGTCAGAACTTATCAAATTAAATTGTCTTTTGCACACCTAAATGATTGGTCTATACAGAATATTCTACTAGGTACCTATTAATTTTTGTGTCAAGAAACTTCTGTAAAAATGTGCCATTCCTGTTTGTATTGCATAAAATGTGCTGCACTCTGTGATAAAGGGTTTAATTTGAGCAATATGAAATTGTGGGGTTTTCACACCATTGAATGGGAAGACATCAAAGACTAAGCAATATTCACTATAATATGGAAATAATTGTCAGAATTGTTTGTTGGTAAACAGAAAATATTGAGAGTAATCACTATATACAGAAAACAAAGGTGAGGTCTTCATATTGGGGATCTATTAGAGCGTTATGCACTTCAGATTATATAGAATTGAATTTTTTTTTGCAAATGTATAAAACAAACATGAAAACTTGCTGTTTGGGTCATATTTGAGCTATAGATACAAAAAGTGAAACTTGTGCATGACTTAATGGTATCATTGCCCCCCTGAGCAACTAAGTGTGATATGGATTAAAGAAAAAGGAAAAAGCTGAGTCAATGAAATTGATAGTAGAATGTTATTTATTTTCCTAAAAAAACATATATTTATGATATTTGACAATATCATACCATCTTTTTGTACACACTTTTACACAGGACCCATATGATCTTGCCATATATACCCTTCTTCTCTTTTTAGTTGTTAAATTTGTTCTCATAATTACATTTGTAATTCACCACACAATTGTTCACACATTTAATCACGATGTGTAAATGCCCTTTTTCTTTTTTGCCATTCACAAAATATTTCTTTCTTAGCCTTTATCGTTTATTTACTAAATTTGTCATGACATCTAATATATTTCTCTTACAATCCATATATACATCATCAATATAAGTGCTACTGATTTTACAAGAATTTCATTGAGTATGGCTGGAATAAACAATAATTATATGTCTGTTGCTGAACCTGAATGACTGAATCTCATAGTTGGCACATTATAAATTGAATGAATCTTAGTCAGAATCAAAGATATTCTGAAATCTTACATGCTTAGTATCTTTATTTACTGACAATCATGATATGCAATACATTTATACAAGACCATGTTTTTATTTACTTTACAGGATCATGATGTCCATCATATTTGTTACACCAAATATATGTATGTGTACAGGACACATATGATCTTAACACAAATTATGGCTGGGATGAACAATAATTATATGTCTTTATTTAGTTACTGGATCATGATGTATTTCTCACACCAAATATATATATATATATACACACTATATAGACACATTTATACAGAACCCATATGTTCTTACATAACTTCTCTGAGTATGACTGGTATGAACAATAACTATAGGTCTTTATTTACTTTACTCAATCATGATTTACAATACATTTGTCACACCTATATACATCCATTTATACAGAACCTTTATGTTCTTACATAACTTCTCTGAGTATGACTAGTATGATATGCAATACATTTATACAAGACCATGTATTTACTTTACTCAATCATGATTTCCAATACATTTTTCACACCTATATACACCCATTTATAGAGAACCCATATGTTCTTAGATAACTTATCCGAGTACGGCTGGTATGAACAATAACTACAGGTCTTTATTTACTTTACTCAATCATGATTTCCAATACATTTTTCACACCTATATACACCCATTTATAGAGAACTCATATGTTCTTACATAACTTATCCGAGTATGGCTGGTATGAACAATAACTATAGGTCTTTATTTACTTTACTCAATCATGATTTCCAATACATTTTTCACACCTATATACATCCATTTATACAGAACCTTTATGTTCTTACATAACTTCTCTGAGTATGACTAGTATGATATGCAATACATTTATACAAGACCATGTATTTACTTTAATCAATCATGATTTCCAATACATTTTTCACACCAAATATATGTACGTGTACAGGACCCATATGATCTTAACCCAACTTATGGCTGGGATAAACAATAATTATATGTCTTTATTTAGTTACTGGATCATGATGTATTTCTGACACCAAATATATATACACACACTACAAAGACACATTTATACAGAACCCATATGTTCTTTCATAACTTCTCTGAGTATGACTGGTATGAACAATAACTATAGGTCTTTATTTACTTTAATCAATCATGATTTCCAATACATTTTTCACACCTATATACACACACTATATACACACATTTATACAGAACCCATATGATCTTACTTCTCTGAGTATGGCTGGTATGAACAATAATTATGGGTCTGTAGCAGAATTTGAATGACTGAATCTCACAGTTGGCACATTATAAATTGACTGAATTATTATAAATTGAATGAACAATAATTATATGTCTGTGGCTGAATCTGATAGTTGAAATCAGCTACTATTGCAACTTTAACTCTACTGATGAGCAAGTTTAAGAAATTTTCTATTCCTTTTCTGATTGGGCAGAGATATCCTTCGATTCTCTTCTCTAATAATATGGTGAATACGCAACCTGTGAAAAAGTTTGACCAGATACATGATTGATGTTTTACAATTCTTGTCATCACAGATAACCCTATCGCACTCGTCCACAACCTTCATACCTGACACAAACAATCGTGCACTCAAATTCTCACAATTAAATATAACTTTTATATGTTTTCTAAAGCTTGTTTCCAGGGATGATACCAGCTTAACAAGGGCTTGGCTCAGCATCTTTAGTCCATCTTTAGTCAGGTCACTGTATTGTTTCTTGGATAGGAAATAATATGTGCTGTCATCTTTGGGTATATCCTCAAAGCAACTGGAAAAATCACACTCTTCACAATGTCCACATTTCTCCTGAGTTTTCTTTGCCAAATAGCCGGCAATATACAAAAGCACCTGTGCCTCGTGATCATAAGTAGCTGCACTGGCTGGTCCATGCCTAACATGTCTAAAACGCTTTGTGGAAGATTTGGAGACAGTGTAGTTGTTGGAATATTATCCTCGAGCTGAAATATGGCAGCAGGGATGTCAGCTTGAAGCATACCTTGACTTGCATCCAATGAATAAGAGTGGTCTTCAGCAATCTGTTTTGGGTCAAGTTTGATAGTGGGTTCGCTAGAGTCCAGATAATTCTCAATTTTTATCAAAAAACTATGCAAATCTTCTTCACAGTTTGTAACCTCAGAAAGTTTACTGAGGGAGCCTGTGGCAACAGCACGATAAGCTTGCTGGAACTGAAGAGTGTCTGGGTTGTCTCTATTTCCACCCTTTCCTCGAATCATTGAAAAAACATTTTCCAGGCAATCTTGGTTCAGTCTGTGAGCAGAAATTGCACATTGTGTTTGTCCTGCAGTTCCTGCCAAAGGAGGCGCAGACTGTTAATATTCAGTTGCCATCCAAGGATGCAAGGAAGCTTCTTTTGATTTGGCTTAGTATTGATGAGGTGGAGGCAGGGTAACCACTGCATGCACTTATCAAGAAATTCAAAGTGCTTTGACATGTTAGTGATTCCTCGACGCATACTGTGCCCGTCAGAAAGAGACTTTGAATTGAACACGTTGAATAAGCTATACATCGCTTCAATGAAATGTGCTGTAGCCTTAACATTCTCAGCTTTCTCACCAACCCATTGTTTTGCATGAATAAGTGTTTCTAGGCCAGCAGCAACAGAATGACTTAAAACTTGTGTTGCAAGCCTTACACGCATGGCCTTGAAAGGAGGCACATATACATGTTTATGTGTCAGCCTTGGGCACATACGTATGCTCCTCTGACTGTCATATTTATAGAGTTCCTCTATCACTGTTCATGAGAGAATGTGTCCATCCAACTGAAATCCAGTGCCTCGAAAATTATTCCTGGTATTTTTGATCAAATGTGGAGGGTCAAATAACACAAATACACGGATGCCATCTACATAGAAAAAAGGTTCATCCACTGTAACTCCTAGCTTCATTAACATGGACCTGTTGTTGCTTCCTTGATCTGACAGGAACACCATCACTTTGAATCCAATAGAGCGAACATGGCGCACAACTGCAATAACAAGAGTCTTTAACCTTTCAGCATCAATAGGGCCACTTGAAAAGAAAAATCCAATTAACTGCTTCCATTTCTTGACAAGCCCACTAATCAAAAATGCACTGGCACTGTTGGCAATATGTTGACTAGTTTGCCCGTACCCAAAATCCTCAAAACCAACAACTTTGTCAGAACTCTCAATGAAGTGTGTGGCTGACTTGATTGACATTTCATCAGTTAACAATGCAGTTAGCTTTTCCTCTTCTTTCATGGTTTCAACAGCTTTCTTTAATGTAACATGAATGCTGTCATGAAAACCTGGACCAATGTTGAGCATTTTCATGATCTTCTGCAGGGTGCGTATGGTTGGTAATTTGAGAACTGAGGATAAAAGTCTGTAGCATTTTGGGCTTGAATGGAAAAGAGATAAGGCGAATGACTTGTCTTGCAATGTCCATCGATACCCCCTGCCATTTCTGTCAGCCATCTTGATTTGAGATCTGAAAAATCTTAGTGACTTTCCACTTAGATATTTGCCCATCTCTTTAAGCACAGACTGCTTGCTGACTCCAAGCTTGTTGGATTTTTTGTATGAGAGCAGCTGCTTATTCTTGAGCTTAAGCTTCGCTTTCTCGATCTGTAAATGCCGGATCTTCTTTTTCAGTAATGATATTTCTTTTCCATTTTCTTGCCCCCCACTCTGTAATTCTGGATCTTTGTGTTGGGCAGCATTCATATTGAGATGACCTGAAAGGAACAGAAAATATTTTTAAAACTAGAATGAACATGACTGCAGACATTGACAATATGTATTTATTGTGATTTATTCCCTATGTATTGACATTTTACCATTTTTTTGGAAGAATAAACAATTTTCTTTCAACAATTAACTTTTCAATACAAAAAATGTCATATGAGAAGACAGCATATATATGTCATGTGAGAAGCATAAAAGTTTAGACTGAACTTTATTAGAACATAAAGATGTTGTTATTGTTATTTTTTTCCATGTAATATATATATATTTTGCATTCATTTTACACATTAAGAAATAAACATAAGCTGATGGCTTATGCGCTATGAGATAATTGTCTTTTGGCAATGTTTGTGAACATTTTCTTGAAATTGCTTCAAAATAACCATTCAGATTCTTTGCCACTGATATTTGAAGAAATCTTCAAACAAAACTGTGACTTCTGATAATCACTCAAATCTTATTTGTATCTATAGGAAATCTTTGGTAATAAAAGTTCTAGAACTGACATATCTGTAGTGTTGAATCTGATCAGCCATCAAATTTACACACTAGACTAAAATTATAATAATTAATGAACTGCTAATGCAAGTATAAAGCTCACCAGCTCATTATTTTCAGTCACAAAGCCCTACTACCAACTTCAAACTACTTACATTTTGCCTCCACATTTTTCCCCAGACTTGGGACTGGGCATATTCATTCTATTGTAGTATTAGCCTTTGAAACATAAATTATTCAATTTTGTTTCAAAAGAAATTTGCTTGATTACATTTATTTTGGTTTCAAAGAGACAAACTCCTTTACCCTTGATTGCCATTCAATACACTCTGGTCACGATGAGGGATGCATAGTCACTGGCCTGTTAGAAATATATTTAATATATGATCACATAAACATTCAATAACAAGAAACAATGCTTGTATGCAAAAGCTGGAAGAACACAGCAGTTACATGGCAAGAAATGTTTACATAATCATGTTGATTGGATATTAGTCAAGCTTTCAGGAGTGAAATAATTCAAAGTCAATCTCATTTCAGGTGAATTATATATACCAAGTTATATTGTTTTTTTTTAACAAGTGTCTCAGGCTGGAATGTGGTGTCTCTCTCTTAATACTTTCAATAAACATTGCATTTAAGAGAAATTCTCCAACACCTTTTTTGGGGAAAATTTTGGGGTTTTTTTGCATGTGGTATAAAAAAAGGTTGAATTAATCTCCCAAAAATAGAACATCTCACCTACTAATAGCTAAGAATTGCAACCATTATTTTGAGAGAAGATCCAAGTTGACTGACAAACAGAATGACATTTAATTTCTCTCCTTTGTCAGCACAGCTAAAATAGAAAACAAATTTTGTGCTAACATGTACTTACGGATCATTTGAGTTCTTGAACTGACTTGGCTCAAAATGCTTGTTGCATACCCTGTATGATTTTCGCAGATTTTCAGTGGGTATGTTCTCGAGACTTATGTTGCGCAACATCTGCACCCATTTTGCACATCTAAGAGAACAGAAACAAAGATCATCAATAATACATCATCAATGAAGACCTTGGCAATTATTTCTGACGTATAATTTCCATACAGGAATAAAACAGGAGAAAGTGGTGCTCTACGCATAACATGGCAAAAAATTATAAAAAATGAATGAGATTATATATCAAAATGTATTACTTTTTCATACTGGTCATTTCAATCATTCAAAATCTATATATATTGCACTGGCAATGCAGTCATCTTCAGAATCATGTGAGGTAATTTTGTAATACAGTTTTAACAAGTGTCCCTTCATGATTCAGAAAGATAAAACAATGATTTTTTTATGAAGTCAGGACAATTTAAAAAGCTGTGTTTTTTTTCTTGCTGAAGAACTCCACAACCATCCATCCCTCTCTTGCGCCAATTTCATCATTTTTTCACGGACCAGCTAAAAATCCGGGAGAGCAGATAGCAAGAATTACAAAAAAATACATTTTTCAACTTGTTTACGTTGTTTGACCTTGAGATGACCTTGGGATGAACTTGACATTACTGATGCACTTTATTATAAGATTTAACACTTTTCTCTTATATCAAATCATAAAACAATCCCCGACAGAGAAAAATATTCCACAATTATATTCCAAGTTTTTTACACATTCAAACATTCAACCTGAGAGCAATAATAAATATCAACAATATTGAATGATAATGGCATCTTATATTGTTCAAATTAGTTGGTTTTGTGCAAAAATATTTTTAAAATATCATGATTTGGTGCAGGAAACTGTTCATCTTACATTCCTATGCAAAATAGTGACAATATATGAAATCTACAGGGAACCCAAAAGGTCATTTTTCTCAAAGATAATGCAATCATAACTGATAATTATCAACAATAAATGATTACAGCTTGTTACATTATTCACATTTGTTGGCTTCGGTCAGAAATATTAAAAAATTATCATGATTTGGAGCAGGAAACTATGCATCTTATATTTCTATACAAAACAGTGACAATATATGAAATCTGCAGGGCACCAAAAATGGCGTCTGTTGGTTTTCAGTAGCTTCAATTGAGAGAAACCCGTCTCATTGGCAACGGAAGTAGGTGATAGTGCCAGTATCAAATCGATGAGTAACAGCACATGGTCGACCCCATGACCCTCCATAGCAGTGTTGATGGAGGGCCAGTCCTGCGTGTGGATTGTGCTGCCATTTCTGCAAAATGGTCATACAATACATCAACTGTAAATAGTACAATTCTACAGCAAAAACAAAAAAAAGCCAATCATAGTAAGAACTATTTGGTTACGGTATTTTATTCTGATGAAATTACAATGTAACATGAAACTCACGTGCTATACATCAGACTCCTGAAGTACCTCCACTCTCTCTGCAGTGTTGGCTGAGGTACATTCAGCTTACTTCCAAATCTGTCATGGAGTATCTCCATTTCAGCACATCCAAAATCTGCAATAGTCAATGCACTGTGAAAATTTTAAAAATTTTACAATGAAAAGAGACAATTGTTTTTTTCATGAGATTAATAACCTGGCATGTTGGAAGCTGCCATTGCTTCGGGCTGGCCACTTTCGTGGCAGGGATGAATCCCTCACTAACGTCTTCATATCTAGACCTGATGGCGGAGAGCACAGCGTCTAGCAACTTCTCCCTGTAGGCCATGGATGGACTGCCTCCTCTCAGGCTCTCACCCTTGTAGCTCTGCGTGTCAAGTAAATCCTGGAGTTCTGCGCTGTTCCTGAAACATAAAAACCCAGTTCCTGTCATCAGCATCTTTGTCACATGCAATAAGGATTTTTATAATCAACAATGATAATGTTTAAGATCATGACAGAGCATGTAGCAATATATAAGCTAATGTTTACTTACACCTTCTTCAAGAACTGTTTACTTACACCTTCTTCAAGAACTTCAAGAACTGCTTGGCAAGGATTTCGCTCATGGTGACGTTGGGCTTCTGGAGCCATGTGGACAATTGCACCAGTGGTTCTAGTAGATCCTGCAAATGGATTTCAATTAGCATTTGTTCTACATTGACAAACAAGCAAAACTTCACTGAATGGAAGCTAACTCAGAACCTAACAGAACACTGAACCCAACAATTGAATTTAATAACCTCTTACCATTTTATTCTTGTATAATAAATTGAATAATGAATCAAAGCCACTCTAAATGGAAGCTAAATAAATTTCAACTGCAACAGGCTACCAACCGTCATATCCTTATAGGTTCCATTAAACAACCTTAAGCAAAACCTTAGTAAAACTCTCTAAATGGAACCAACACAAGTTCAACTAAAGTGATTAGTCACATGCCAATGCACGTGCTGTGAGTGGACAAAACAAACTAAAATAGAACTTAAGCTTCCTGAAATAAGAGCTAACTAAACTTGAATTGTCTGCAAATTAACTGTTTACCCTAAGCAGCACAATGAATGCCATGACTTCGGCAGACATGAGCAATTTGCACAGGCCCTCAGCCTTTGCATTCTTGTGAGACTCTGTGCAAAGATGATGGGTCAGCGCCATGTAGGATGTTAGCACACAGTCAACACTCCTTTTTGTGTGGGCCATCCACCTTGTGCCGCCAACTCTTGGGGGGATCAGAGCACTTTGTTGAAGTTATGTGAAGCTCCGCCTCAACTGTTTCCTCTGCCTACTACTTTTTTTGTAGAAATAGTATAGGCCTACTAGGAGTGTCATGGCTTTGTCAAAGAGTTTGTTCTTCACTGCTTTCAAGCCTTCCTTGTACGCAAGTTCGAGTCGGTGAACAAGGCACCAGGTGGTGACCAGGTCTGGATAGTCCTCCCTTTTCAGAATGGCCAATGCGCCCTGTTTAACCCCCATCATATTAGATGCCCCATCTGACGTGAACCCCATTCTGTCTCACCATCTACCTCCTTCAACACACCTCTAACCACATCCACCAAATCAACTGCACTCGTAGACTCTGGTTCTTCCATACTCAAGAAGTTTGTTTTCACAACACCTTTGTCGCTAGTACGCACATATACACTCTCCTGCTCAACAGTAGCAACATCTGTAGTGCCGTCCATACTCAGGCTAAAGAAGGAGCTGGCTCTGATGTCTTTGATTAGATTCCTTTTCTCACAGCCCCCGATGGCATCGACAAACTGACCTGCAGTTCTTGTGAGGTATGTCTGCCCGACATTCAAACCTTTTGCCCTATCCAGTTCTGTTAACCACTCATAGTCCTGTATGGGCCGATTTTTTTTGCGACTGCATGCGCATTTCTGAACAGTATGCCCATCCACTTTCTGTCCTTCTCTTTCATTGTTCTAAGGGCGACCCCAGCTCTAGACTGGGCAACAGCACCAGCTTCCTTTCGTAACTTTGCCTCAGACATTGCCTTTGCTTTCAGGTGGCCAGCGGACTCTTCATGAGCTTTTATGGTTGATGTTTTGAAATTGCGGCTCCCTGTCACGAACGTAGAACTGTTTTTCAAGTTTACTTGTTGCGCAGAATATATAACGTCTTTGAAATCAACACAAGTCTTGCAAAACATGGCATCTTTTGTTTTGTCATACAGCAACCATGGCCTACCTACTAACCACCTATTCGAAAATGATCTGTCATCGTCTTTATGTTTTACACACCTTTCCTTGCTTGTTTTCATCTTGTCAGTACTGGTTGAGGGAGCTGACTGCGTAGCCCTTGTTGATTCTGAACTGGTTGAGGGACTCGGAGTGGTTGACAGAGTGGCTGCTGAAGATGAGGTGCTTGCTGTGGTTGTTGCAGCTGCCGATGTGTTGACAACCGGCTAAAAATTAAATGAAAACATTCAGATATGAATATCAGCAACAAACGAATATACGGTACTATTTAAATGGATGTTTAATCCTATACTGGCTTTATGTGGGAATGCCATCTGAAATTTGTGTCAAAATTGAAAATCTTGCCTTGCTTGTCGTAGCACTTGTCTTCTGCTTTTTCTCTGGCGGCTTGCCATCACGGGAAAGGTATTGCAACATAGACATCAGACCGAAAAAGCCTCACTGAATGAGGTTACCGGAAGTCTGGAGCACTGAGACCCACCGAAATCTCTGCAATGAGTGAATATTTTCGATTGGGCGGAGGACTGAGCCTTGGGGTACCCCATATTTAATTCTACCAAATTATGAAAATAACAATCTTGTTTTTTTTCTTTTATAGATTTCACATGATGTTAGACCGTGGGGGAACAAAAAACATGTCCACATTCATTTTTTCTCAATCAAATAAATTTCTCATCTTTCAGGTCAAATGAAATTTTATGAAAATGACAATCTTGTTTTTTTTTTTTTTCATTCAGGAGGTCCCTGGCCCCAAAACCTAATTTCAAGGTCCCTAGTCACAAAAACCCAAAAAGGTCCCTGGTCCCAAAAACTAAAAAGGCCAAAGTAACAAGGTCCCTAAAACCCCATCAGGAGCCTCACATGTACAAGTGTGTGAAAAAACAACATGTCCACATTCATTTTCCCAATGAATTAATTTTGTGGGCAAATAAAATTGTGTAAAAATGACAATCTTGTTTTTTTTCCAAATTCTTATCAGAAGTCAAACCAACACCTGAATTGTGGTGAGGGGTGAGGGGTAGGTAAGTGAGGGGTAGTCAGGTGAGGGGTTGGTAGGTGGGGGGTGGGGGTAAAAAATAGCCAAAATGGGAAGTGGAGGTGAACACTGCCTCTGTACTTGGGTGAAAATAGGCCTAAATTCGTTTTACAATGGAATAATGTATTCTTCTTTCAGTTTGAGAGTGACATGCACATAAATGTTTTTTTATAAATAATGCTTTCTTGTTTTCGCGGACGTTAAACATGGAATAGAGGCAAAAACTACACTATCGCCCACCCTCATATTAATCATATAAAATTGGAATTTCTGGGGATATTCTGTTAAGTGATCAAATGACAAATCGATCTTGTTGCTAAAATCTAACAAACTGTGGCCTTTGATCATTCATAACTTCGTATTTGGGGGTTTTATTCAAGAAAAAACATTGCTAAATGGACGTACTAGGCCTCAGCGTCTGCTGCAGATCTCAGCCAATCTGAAGGGAGGAAACGACCCAAAATAGATAAGATGCGATGTGATTGGCTGAGCAGATTTGCGTCATCGCTCTCCACCAATCAGAAGCCAGGTTACATTCAGTTCGGAGACGATCCACCAAAATGGCGGCGTGAACACGAAGAAGACAGAATTCACTTCATTTTCTGGCTCAACACTGTTCAAATCGATGTCAAACAGGTAAATATTCCGTCGGACAAAATGTCTGATGTGGCCAGAGCCTCTGGTTGGACATAGGAGTCCCACGCCGGCTTTGTCCGACGTGGCCGACGATTTTGACCAACACTGCAGATGGACACCATGCTCTATCACCAGCTAGTATTGAATGGTGGTCGCTATGCATCACCTGCTAATATAAACTCTCTCACTTGTGCAACTATCTCTCATTATTGGACACTACTCTGACAGTTATAATGACCTGGAAAGGTATGAGGACAGATGATGTTGAATATACAACATCATCTAGGGTGGTATAGTGTACTTGTGACACCTGTATTGCATTGGTCATACCAGGTTATAGGTCAGAGAAGTAGTATATTCTAGTATTTCTTGTTAATTAACACACCTATCAAGGGTGCCAGGTCATAGCACACCTGTGAAATCAGAAGGAAATGAGACCTAAGGTGTCCAGGTACCAAGTACATTTGGGGTTAGAGGCTGTTTTTATGCTTGCTTTGTAGAAGCATGAATACTTTTGAAATACTGCCATTAAATCATTTATCTCCCATTTCTATACAGGTGTGACATTAGAGCTAACATAGAAAACCTGTATGCAATTCACCTGTTTCATTTATTTCACCATTTAAGACCATTATGGCATCTGGAACAAGTCCCCTTTAATTATTCTGAACAAAGGCCTGATAATTAACTGGTGCTCCCTCTTCATCAACTGGACATGGCAGACATAAGATATGGCCGACTTTTGCAGCTTGAACCCAAGATGAAATGGTACATATTTGAATGTTCTATTTGGCTTTGTCATTGATATATTGTTCATTAGGACATTAATTTGAGCGCAAAGTGTTCTGCAACCCATACAGTAAAGTGGCTGTATGAGTAGCCCCTCCTACATTTTTATTTGAAACTCAAAATATATCACATTTTTACAACTTCACCACCAAAAGAAAGCCAGGAAAATTATTTATTAGCACGATGGGTATCATCTCAAAATGTCTATATTCTTTTAGAAAGTTGGCTGAAAATGTGTTCCAGACGTTTTTGGCGCCATAACTTTGAGCAATGGTGCACTGAACACAAACAAGCAGGCATGAGTTATTTGCTCCAAAAATGTAATTTACCTGTCTTTGTCACTGGGAAATCGGTAGAAATGAAGTCCAGTGTGTGTGGTGAGATATGTATTACAGTTAATGGCTGAACACTGCATTCTAGAACCTCTCCAATTGGACTTTGGTGTGACGGCCCCACTCTGGCTCTCCCTGCTTGACGCCATCTTGAGCACATGGAGCACATGCAGATTCACGCCCACCGTCAGAGGGCACTGCACACCGGATATACCAAAACGTCACAGGAGTTTCGCTTCTTGTTGATCTAGATTCTTTGGTAAAACCCCAAACAAACAAATCTGTGGTGTGCTTCTCAGTAAAAGGGAAGCTGTCCATTGCTTAAGAATGGTTTCAAACGTGTCAGTCTCTTGTTGGTCTGCCTCCGTTTGTGTTGAGAAGGATGCGCTGGCATTCCTATCCATGGACACAGCGCCAAGTCGTTTATTTATGTTTTTGCCGGTTAGGCTCCGGTTGTGTATTTTGGGTCGACCTCTTCAATAAACAAGACGCCATATTTGCATCATATTCCTATCAGCGTGTTTCACCTTCTAATTTATTCTGACGTGGTGGCAGTGGTAAAGGATTCACGCCTAGAGACTGTTAAGTATATGTAGAAGCTACTCACCTGAAAAAAGGAACTTGTAAATGCCTAGTTTTGACAGGTCAGAAGGTTGAAACGAGCACATGTTGCCTTCAGCACCCAGTTTCCTGCCCACACACATGTAAAATACAAAACCACCGTAACATAAACGGAACAGAACCACTGTCATAGACACTTCACCTGTACACAAACTTCATTCAACTGACTATTATCATGGCTCAATACAGAGCACCCAAGCAGTGGTCCCTCACAACCAATGAAACTATCAACACATTTGAGTGTTGGAAGGAGAATCTAGTCTACACACTCTCCCTTGACCAGAACTTTGTGCCCTATCTGACTCGCAACTGGCAAAAGAAAACTGCAGCCAGACCCCACCGAGGCCTAACCAATGATGCTGCCCCTATCCCCGAAAACCAGCGACAGACCGCTGCTCAAAAAAGCGCTACCCTAGACATGCTGTTAGGGCAAATAGCTAATTACTGCCCTGTCATTGCCCGGAGCAGTATTGTCAAAAACTCTACCAGTATTAACATTTGGCAGAAAATAAGAGAGCATTATGGTTTCCAGAGCACAGGAGCACATTTCTTGGATCTAGCTTCCATCATCATGAAGGCCGACGAAAAACCAGAAGATCTCTTCCAACGAATCATGGCCTTTTATGAGGATAATCTTTTGACTGTGGGTTGTGGTCTCACCCACAATGGGGAAGATATTGCGGTTGACGAAGACTGGACGCCCACCATAGAAAACACAATAGTGGTAACATGGCTGCGTTTAGTCCACCCTGGCCTACCTCAGTTATTAAAACAAAAATACGGGTCAGAGCTCAGGAACCGGACCTTAGCATCACTAAAACCAGAAATCTCCCAGGCCCTTACCTCCCTACTTGATGAGATAAGGAGCATCGAGGACAGGAAAGTACTCCGTACGGGAAGCTCAATAGGACAGTTTAACCGCCGGCGCCCCCCTCCCCGGCGCTCGTACCAACAAACCAAGCAGCTCGTACCATACAAACCAAGCAGCTCCCCTAAATCTTGCTGCCTCTGCAAAGCCAACGGTAGGACCTTTAAAAACCACAACCTCATAAACTGCCGCTCCCTACCTGAAGCTGATCGTGCCAGTTTCGGCATCTCACGCATGGCGATCGGTGATGACGAGGAAGATTATATTGACACTGAGGCCCAGGATGACGATGAATGGGTTGACTCAGAAGACAGTCCCCACAGCGAGAAGAGTCAATATCGTACAATCCCCATTCTTCAATACAAACTATGGCAGCCACCCTCTGCGCATCACTTTGGATACAGGTGCCACAACAAATATGATGAGAGCATCCACAGCAAGGAAACTTAGATTGCCCATCATGCACTCCACGCAACAAGCCAGACAAGCGGACGGCGTCACCAAACGAGAAGTCGTGGGAGAGATCAGCTGTGAATTGACCCGAGATGGGACAACATACAAGCTAGAAGCGCTCGTCGTGTCCCAGCTTGACATGGATGTACTGGCAGGTAACCCGTTTCTAGTGACCAACGACATCTCAGTCCGCCCAGCTACCAGGGAGATAACCATAGCCGGCTCCAAAACAATTAAGTATCACAACAAACAACAGCACGGACCCCCAACCATCAGACGCACACAGGCACATGTGGTAAGGGCCCCTCCGTATAAGACAGTAGTCCTACCGGGCCAGTTTGTTGATGTAGCTACACCCAATGTAGCTCACTCGACAGCCCGGTCAACATACATAATAAAGAAGAGCACGCCTGGCCCCCACCCCCAAGAGATAGAATCGGTCGGTGCCACAATCCGTGTCGTCAACTCGTCAGACTTTCCAGTCATGCTAAAGAAAAACGAACACTTTTGCCAGCTCAGACCTGTCACTAAACCTGCAGTCGCTGACAAAGTTCCAGTCCCCCCCAATGGTGCTCAACCCCCCTCTACCTCCTGGTATTCCGATAGCATTAGCGTGGATCCCGACAATATCCTACCCCCTGAGATACAGAGAAAGTTTGTTAACATAAACAGACAGTATGACGCAGTGTTCAATCCCACCATCCCCCTCTACAATGGAAACAGTGGCAAAATCGAATCAGTCGTCAATATGGGTCCCACATTATCTCCTCAAAGGAAAGGAAGACTACCCATGTATAACAAGGACTCTCTCATGGAGCTACAACACAAGTTTGATGAACTCGAAGCGGCTGGCGTTCTCTCCAAACCTGAAGACGAGGATATAGTAGTAGAATATCTGAACCCTTCGTTCCTCATCCGAAAACCAAGTGGCGGAAGCAGACTGGTGACCTCGGATACTTATGCCCAACGTTGACAGCGTCCTCCGTGACATCACAAAGTGGCGGTACATCATAGTCACAGACCTATCCCAATCCTTCTATCAAATCCCCCTGTCGAGATCTTCAATGAAATACTGCGGAGTAGCCACCCCATACAAGGGCATCAGGGTCTATACAAGATGTGCTATGGGAATGCCTGGTTCCGAAACATGTTTGGAGGAGCTGATGTCGCGTGTAGTCGGTGATCTCATCCAAGAAGGCGCTCTAGCCAAAATCGCTGACGACCTCTTTTGCGGCGGGGATACCCCTGAGGAAGCTCTACAAAACTGGTCCGCACTCCTCGCTAGACTCCACGAAAACAACTTAGGACTCAAGGCACCTAAAACCATCATTTACCCCAAATCGACTACAACCCTGGGCTGGATCTGGTCTTCCGGTACCCTAAAAGCCAGTCCACACAAAGTATCAGCACTCATGTCTGTAGAGCCACCCAAAACAGTATCAGGATTAAGATCCTTTATAGGTGCATTCAAGGTACTCAGCAGAGTTCTCAATGGATATGCCCATCTTCTGGGCCCGCTTGACAAAACCACCGCCGGCCGCCCCTCAAATGAAAAGATCACCTGGTCAGACGAGCTACTACAGGCTTTCAAACAAGCCCAGGGATCACTAAAGGACTGCAAACAGATAGTAGTACCAAAACCAGAGGACGACTTATGGATTGTTACTGATGCCTCAATCAAAACCAAGGGCATCGCAGCCACTTTGTACGCACTTCGTGAGGGAAAACCCAACCTAGCAGGCTTCTTCAATGCTAAGTTAAAGTCTTACCAAATGGCCTGGTTACCCTGTGAACTAGAAGCTCTCGCAATTGGCTCTGCCGTCAAACACTTTGCCCCTTTCATTATACAGAGCAAGCACACAGCACAAGTTCTGACCGACAGTAAGCCGTGCGTGCAGGCGTATGAAAAGTTGCTACGTGGGGAGTTCTCAAACAGCGCGAGGGTAACATCCTTCTTATCTATGGTTGGCAGATTTCACATCACAATAAGACACATTGCGGGTGTGGCAAACCTGCCGTCAGACTACTCAAGCAGGCACCCAGAAGATTGCAACAACAATAAGTGCCAAATATGTAAGTTTGTAGGTCAAGCTGACGACACAGTGGTCAGACACCTAACAGTCAAGGATGTGATGTCAGGCGCCGCGAACATGCCATTTACAAGCAGAGCAGCATGGCTAGCCACCCAACGTGAGTGTCCCAACCTACGTCACACACATTCTCACTTGTCACAAGGTACCCGCCCCACCAAAAAGTCTACCAAGATACCTGATGTCAAGAGATACTTAAGAGTAGCAACCATCTCTAATGATGGATTACTAGTTGTGCGGGAAAACCAACCATTCCAACCTGCCCGGGAGAGAGTCGTCGTCCCACGCAAGGTAGTAGCAGGACTACTGACTGCCCTGCACATACGCTTCAATCACCCATCACAACACCAACTTAAACAGTTATCCATGAGATATTTTTCTCTCTGGATCTCGATAAAACACTGACAGAGGTCACGGAAGGATGTCATCACTGCTCAGCAATTAAGTCCCTCCCGTCTCATCTGCACCCACAGACCACGAGTGAACCCCCCCAGTCCATCGGCTCGTCCTTTGCTGCTGACGTCATTAAGAGGAAGCGCCAATTAATCCTTTTATTACAAGAGACAGTTTCCGCTTACACCCTAACATGCTTTATAGACAGTGAAAAACATGATGATCTACGCAATGGTCTCCTCATTGTATGCTCGGAAGTACGGTCCCTTGGAGACGGAGGCATCACCATCAGAGTTGACCCTGCCCCGGGTGTACAGGCACTCGTGAATGATCCTATCCTGCAACAACACGGCATCTCCCTTGAGGTTGGCGAGGCTAAAAATGTGAACAAAAATCCTGTCGCAGAACGCGCCATAGAAGAGTTTGGAGTAGAGTGTCTACACCTGTCACCTGAGGGCAGTCCCATCTCCAAAGTCACTCTAGCTCTCGTCACAGCCAACCTCAAATCAAGATTACACAGGAGTGGGTTATCGGCACGCGAATTGTGGACTCAACGAGATCAATTAACGGGTGAGCAACTCCCTATTGAGGACAGACAATTGATATTATTACAAAACTGGGAACGGACACAGAATCATGCTTCCAGTGCCAAGGCTAAGAATCGCACGTCTCGCAACAATAACACACAGCCTTTGCGGGCCGGTGAATTGGTCTACCTGAAAGGGGAACGTGACAAGTGCAAGGCCAGGGACAAATATATTATAGCAGACATTACTGACGACATATGCCACATCAGAAAGTTTACAAAGTCCCAGTTTAGGTCAAAGCTCTACGCGGTCAAAATGTGTGATTGCTACCCGATTCAGTCATCTATGCTACCCGGATCAGCATCGGGCCCAGTTAGAGGCCTATTGGATAATACAGTTCCTACCCCATCACAAGGCTCACTTCGCTCTGCTCCAGACCCATCATATGCCACATCAGCTGTACACACTCCAGTACACACTCCGCCACCCCTACCGAATGTGATCATCACACCTCTGGCCCCACTGGAACAGGCAGCGCCCCCTGGCGGTAGGGACCAATATATCGCTGACACCCCAGTTGTCAGTAACGAACATGTCCAGCCCTTACAAAACACACCGCCACGTCCTGTCCCTACACAGCCGACTACGGGTATACCAGCCTTGCTAGATCTTACCCCAGTAAGACCCACAGTCCGCAGTCCACAAGACAATTACGTGCCAGTACCTGAATGCGGTAATGTATTACCAAGAGAGAATACCCCTGCAATACCTGGCGTTATGGACGCTATGCCACGTGTCGCCAACGACATGCCAAGCACACCTAAAAACCTACGCAGGTCAAATAGAGACAGAAAGGCTCCAAAGTGGCAAACCAGCTCATCATGGGATATGAATTGATATGAAGTAGCTTAGGTCAAGCTCACTTCCAACGGCTGCACATGTTCTGGAACCTCTGTGCACTTCTCGTTCTGTAGTTAATTATATTGTTTAAGTTAGTATTTAGCTATGTGTACGAAGTCATAATATTTACAGTATGTAGTATACTCCAGAATTGACACTCCACGAAAATCTGTTACATGACATTATGTAAACACAGTAGAGACATATCATTGATATATATATCATAAAGACTGTAGTTATATATCATAAAGACTGTAGATATATCGTAAAGACAGTAGTCATACATATACAAGACAGTAGAGAGAGATATAAAAGAATAGACAGTACATAGAGAGATGAAGAAAAGAGGTGTTGCGCCAAGTCGTTTATTTATGTTTTTGCCGTTTCGCCGGTTCGGCTCCGGTTGTGTATTTTGGGTCGACCTCTTCAATAAACAAGACGCCATATTTGCATCAGATTCCTATCAGCGTGTTTCGCCTTCTATTTTATTCTGACGCAGAGGTATTATCCTCAGTGGATCTGACATTTGCCTGATTGTGGGCTCCGTTGTTTTGGTTGTTAAAATCCAGGTCCTGTTGGGACCCTGTAGGGGCCCTGTACCCGAAGTCGTTTGGGGGGCAAGTGCACACATCAAAGTGAGCATGCTTGTTGGGATTTATTCTTGAAGGGCCCGGGTTTTACAGTGTTGCTGCTGGTGCTGCGATCCCTTTTGGCATGTTCTCTTTTAGTCCAGTCAAAATATGAAATGACCCAGAACAAATTAGAACAGAAACCATTTTGGTGTTATTTGTCTCAGAATGTTACCCAGATGAACATATAAAAGGTCTACCAAAATCAACTTAGTGGAACATCACCTAATTTGCATAAATTCAAAATGGCCACCTCTCATTGACGTTTCACCCTATTTCATGCTTATATTCAGGTGTTTTGTATGATTAAAGGTTCCATGCACACTGAAATAATGTCATGCCCTTGCTGTTTGTGTTAAGCATTTTGAGACTTGGCCAAAACTGTCAGAGCTAGAATATAATTTGTTAATTACCTACATGCTGCCAATGCTGTCAAACATCAGACATGCAGTACCAATTTCTACACAGGCAAGTCAATTCCTCACAAATTCCAAATTTAATGGTGTAAATTTGGTGTGTGGCACCACCTTCCTTCACTACGTTTAGATGTCCATATAAATAACTTAAGCATTTAGGTTAAATAATGCTATGGCTGTGGACACAAATAACACAAAGTTCCTATTCACACGTACATAATTTGAAATATCAGTTCAGATATTAATTATTTTGTGCACTTAATTATAGGATCTAATCACAGATTACATGTCAGATTCCATAAAAGTGCCAAATACAGATATGTTCATATATTCATGAACAGATATAAAATCATTGGGAACATGAATTAGGTTAACATCATCTGTGTGATCTTTATGAACTTGAATTTTCATTAGACCATTTAGCCTCTTCTGTGTCATGCTGGCCCAAAAGTATGTTTTCACCTTGAAAACTGAATGATTGTTCACTGGTAGCATTTGTTGCTGGCATTACAAGAATTTCACTGTATAGAGATGCACCATTAGTAATCATAAAATTAATTATGGAATTTCATGTTGGTGTATTCTTTTGAACTATGTTGCTTTTTAATGTGTCTATTTGAGTTTTCAGTCTCTGTGCATTAATTTCTGAAGCATACAGATTTGGCATAATTGCAAACCTCTGGTCATATGTATTACCAGCAGCAGTCTTTAGCAACATATTCTATAAAGTAATATACACTTTATAGCCTGGATGATCAAATATATTGTCTTTAGCATTGATTATGAAATCTGCAGCTTCATAATAGATTTTTCTGTGATGTTCCTGTGGGGTGCTGGGCTGCTGACAGTGGTGGACTTTGATGGATTTACTAAGATTATAACTGTGTTTCAGAATGTTTTCTGCCAATAAGACACCAAAGTCATGTACTCTAATTCTATTGTGCATTTTAGAATCTCTAGCATAATCTAAAGCCTCTTTCCAGACTTCATTTAAAACTTTAAAAATCACAATGACATTGTTCACAGCATCTGTCTTTACTGTCCATCTGGATGGAAAAAGGACCCTTATGCCAGGAGAACCAGTAGTTATTGTTTCTTTTATCTTAGTAGTCACCAAGCAGACAAATGATGTGATTCAATAGGTTCTCTGGCAAAGATAGAGTTTGTCTTCAGACTACGACCTGACACTTTTGAGTCAATAGATTTTGGGTCATCAGTTTCAAATTATTATGATGCACTAAACCCTCTTACCATCAGCTTTGAACTTTCTATGTGGTAAGCTAATTTTTAAAAAAGGTGGGGGCTCCCAGCCCCCCTGTTCCTACCCCTATGTATGACATTAAGACATTGCCACATGAGTGTGAAATTTATCCAGCCTATGATCAGACGTCTTATCCTGATGCTGCATGTTCATTTCTGCCTGATTCAGTGGTCCTCTTGCTTCAGAATATCATTAAAGGAGCGATGTTGGTGAATCAGATGGATAATGACATTTGATTGCTAAGTTTGGGGTATAAATATTTAAATTACACTGTAAGGAAAAGGTGCTTGAAAACCTCATTTGATGAATGCTTTAATCATACTCTGCATAAACATGGGTTCTCATGCAGTAACAAAATATGAATATAACTGTGATGGGACTGTGATCGTGGTGTCATACCATAGACATTTTAAATATGGTACTTTCACATTCTTTAGTGATTTTTGGGTCTTATGTTCCTGAGTGTCTATGCCAGGCAGCAGGTTTAAGACCCCTCCCCACTTTTTGAAAAGAGCAGGGAATTACCTCCCTGTGTGTGAATGGATTCTCCCTCTTCAATATGATCACCACTAATACAGCTTGCAATGATGTGCAAATTCAATTCAATTGTTAATTGGTTGTTAAACACATTTTTTTTAAAATTCTAATTGGAAATTATTGTTCTCTCTCCTTTTTGAGAACCTGTTATTGTAGAATAATATGTGTTGTAGAGGATATCCCAGAAAAGGTGTAAAATAGACAGATATAATCAGAATACAAGCGAAGTTCCAATTTTTGACTTATTATTCTACTTTTATTGGTCATTTTTGAGTAAGAGTACAAAATATGGGTATTACCAATTTGAAAAGTTTCTCAATGGAATTCTCGTGTCCAAAAAACATAAAATAGACAATCAGATTACTCAAATATGTCAAATAGGAGCCAAGCTATATAAAATTTAAGATTTTCCCTGCCATGTGTCGGCCATTTTGGATTTATGCAAATTACTCATTGTTCCACTACTTGGATTTTGGTAGACTTTTACTATGTTATTCTCTAGGCTCTTCTGAGACATTTTCTATCAGTTTTATTTCTGTTCTAATTTGTTCCGGGTTAGGCCATTTTTTGTCATATATTGACTAGACTATTTGGGGTCAGGGTTAATGGGTGAGCCCTGAGGAGGGTACAGGTGCTGATCTGACCTCCAAAATATATATATATATATATAATAACGATTTATATAGCGCTATATCAGACCAAGTCTGCTCGAAGCGCTTCATTAAGATAGTGTTTTCTAAATAGAAATGTTTTAAGTTTCTTCTTAAAAGTTTCAACAGTTTTACAATTTTTCACCTCAAGGGGCAGCGCATTCCAGTTCCTTGGCGCATATGCCATGAAAGCCCTATCTCCATAAGATTTCATATTAGTCTTAGGTACTACGTATTCATTCTTATCATTAGATCGCAGTCCCATACCCAACTGTTTATATTCTAATAAATCAGACAAATATTTTGGGGCAAAGCCATTTTGCACCTTCCATGTTAATAGAGATATTTTGAAATCAATCCTGGCTTTTACTGGCAACCAGTGCAGTTCCATAAGTTTTTGCGTGATATGATCTCTCTTTTTGAGTTTCCCGACTACCCTGGCCGCAGCGTTCTGTAATTTTTGTAATTTGGCTAATTCACACTCAGGTAGACCCGCCAGAAGGGCATTTCCTTAGTCAAGGGTAGAAGTGACAAATGCATGAGCAAGGGTGTTGGCTGTTCCCTCATCTAAGCAATTTCTTATTCTTGATAAATTTTTTACATGGAAGAAACCGTTTTTACACATTTTTCTGATTTGTGATTTCATAGATAGTTCTTGATCTAGAATAACCCCTAGATCCTTAACAGCATTTGATCTAGGGATTCTAGTTTCCCCTACTAGAATATCTTCAGGTACATTTTTCTTTCTGAATTCACAGCTTTTACCACATAAAAGCATTTCTGTCTTTCCATCATTTATCTTCATCTTATTCTCTATTAAAAATCTTTTAACCTCTATAATACAATTTTCCATCTCTCTGCAAGACTTAACTCTAGTTTCTTCAGATTTAGGATCAATGGTGATGTAGAGTTGTGTGTCGTCAGCATAGATGTGATGCTTGAGACCATAGTTACCAATTATATCTGATAAAGGCTCCATATATGCTGTAAATAACAAAGGTCCTAAAACTGAGCCTTGCGGGACACCATATTTAATATTGATATTATCAGATCTTTTACCATCTATTACAACACATTGTTTTCTATTAGACAAGTATGATATAAACCATTTAAGGGCAGTCCCTGTGATACCACATCTTGTTTCCAGTCTATTTAGTAATATTTCATGATCAATAGTGTCAAAAGCCGCTGATAGATCAAGTAGTACCAGCATTACCGTTTTACCATCATCAATATCCATTAAGATGTCATTCTGCACTTTGATTAATGCAGTTTCAGTACTATGGAACTCCTTATAGGCTGATTGAAATAGACCTTGAATATCATTTCTAACCAGATGTCCTACAAATTGTTTAGCTACTGCTCTTTCTATTAATTTTGATAAGTAGGCTAGGTTCGAGACTGGTCTATAATTCTTCTTTATCAATTCCAGGCCCAATTTCTTAATTAAGGGTCTAATGATGGCCATCATCAGGCATGTCCCCTAATGAGATTGACTTATTTATGATGGCCTTTATTAATGGCAGTAAATTCCCCATGCATTCATTTAGAAGCCATGTTGGGATTGGATCCAGCTCACATGACTTCTTTGCAGATTCTTTAATTATTGTTTTGACTTCAGAATCACTTAACAATGTGAATTTTACCAACTGTGTATCAAATCTGACTTCCTCATTTATTTGTTGATTATTTTTATCAATTTTGTCCATGGACTCTCTAAGATTAGAAATTTTTTCAAGGAAAAAAATATTAAATTCTGAGGCTAACTCCTTTTTGTCATTATAACTAGGGAAAGGAGTGTCCTCTTTAGTATGTAATAATTTATTTAATATTTTAAATAATTTTTTTGGATCCGATTTATTTGAATTTATTATTCCCGAATAATAATCGTTTTTCGAATTCTTAATGATATTATTATATTTGTTCCTCTGTATTTTAAATTGTATCTTATCCGAGGAGAGGCCAGTTTTATCATGTTTCCTTTCAAGTCTTCTTTTCTTTCTTTTTTCAATCCTTACATCATCAGATAACCACGGTGCCGGTTTCCTAATATTTATGGTTTTCTCCACATTAGGAGCATGTTTGTCAAGTACCATTGTCAATTTGTTATATTTATCAAGTAATTTATTTAGATCTGCATCTTGATAAGATTGACTATCGTTGAACATTTCCTCAATGTCTCTTTTAAAATCATCTATATTCATTTTTTTGTAATTTCTATATGATACAGTTTTTTTGTTATTGGCTTTAGTCTGCAGATTTAAGGTAAGTCTTAATATATTGTGATCTGATATTTTTTCATCAACTATATGTTCCTTAATTATATTACTATGTATGCCTGTTATTAATAGGTCGAGCGTATTTCCCATAATATGCGTTGGTTCTGTCACATGATTATGTAAATTATATAGATCTAGGACTTCATTGAATTTTATTACATTAGGCCTCTCGGGTCTATTCATGTGAAAGTTATAGTCACCTACTAATGTAACTTCATGAGTATATGTGCTATAATAAGACAGTAGTTCACTGAATTCTTCAAAAAATTCTGTGTAAGTATATTTGTTCTTATCAGAAGGCACAGGTCTGTATATTGTAATAATGGTGCATATCTTATTGTTAGTTTTAATATTTATTTCCATCATTTCCATTGTCAATAATTTATGTGTGTGAGTAATTTTCTTTATGTCTATTTCAGGTCTATAGATAATCGCCAGACCTCCGCCAGACCTTAAGACACGTGGTATATGTTCAATATCATAGTTGTTACCTTTAATTTCGCCTCTAATGATTTGTTCATTCATTTCATTAATCCAAGTTTCAGTTATGAAGAAAAGATCGACATTATTTTCATTTATATATAAATTTATCAGTTCCGTCTTGTTTCCAAGACTTTGAACATTGGCTGTTGCAATAATAAGATCTTTGTTCATTTTAGTATGTTTAACATTTTTAAGTTTACGTTTTACATGCCTATTCGTTTTGTTATTAATTAAGTTTCTATTAACGTTAGTTTTATTCATATTCTCCTGAGCATTAAGACAACTTTCAGATAAGAATCCGGTCAATGACCCTATGACGTCATTATGTAGGGAATCCCTTTCACCCCCAGCAGATTGCCCCCCACGACGACCAATCAGATTAAGAGTGGGCGGAGCTAACATCCGATCGCTTCGAGACTTTGTCTGAGAATTAACAATATAAGGACTGTGTTCATTTTGACCAGAGCTATGTGTTACAATTTTGTTGCTGTCAGAAAGATCTTCAAATCGATTTGAAAGCGATAGTTCATTTAACGGCGCAGAAAATTCTGTTCCGCTCTCACGGACCATACTGTGGTGGGCGTGTCTATTTAGACCACGTGCCCAGGATGAGGCATCTGATTGGTTAAAGTGTTTCTTTACGTTTCGTATGTTAGAGCTATTACCGAGATGCTTTTCATTAAGAGTGTCCACTTGGGGAAGTCCTTCACCCCTAGCTATGTATATACTACGATCGTTACTTCTTACTATTTTATTTGAAGATGATGTGCTACCAATACATACATTGCGATATAGATTAAATTCTTTGTGATTATTTGAGATATTCAAAACCTCAGCATATGTGGGCTTTAAAAATTCTGCCTGTTTATTTACTGATTCATTTTTTTGAAAGGAAATGATTTTATCTAACATTAATTGACTGCGGGGGCATGGAGTTACAGAAGCCTTCATCATATTGTTCATATCACCGATGTCAAAATTGCATTCCTTATTTTCATAATATTTACCTTTATAAATATTAAAACAAAGTCGGCCATATTTTTTCTTTTCATAGGTCCTTTGCAATATGTTTTCATAATATATACCTTTATAAATATTAAAACAAAGTTGGCCATATTTTATTTTATTTATTTTATCTAACGGTTTACCTGCAGTTATACCTTTGTATTTTGTTTTGTTGAAATTCAATAAAAGTGGCTTACAGCCCATACCCCCCAGAGCACATCATTTATTAGATTTCATTTTCTTATTTTCTAGTAAAAGAAAAATTTTCCGAAATTTCCACAGTTATTATTTTACAAAAATATAGTCTCAACCAATATCACTCGCCCGAGATGATATATAGGCTTTTGACTATGGGAATATTTTCTAGCAAAAATATTCCAGAAATTTCCACAGATATTATTTTGAAACCAGAGGTTTCCCAATAGATGCGTCAAAAAACGCCCAACTTATAACAAAAATATTACAGCAAAAATATTCCAGAAATTTCCACAGATATATTATTTTGCCAAAATATAGTCTCAACCAATATTACTCGCCCGAGATAATATATAGGCTTTTGACTATGGGAATATTTTCTAGCAAAAATATTCCAGAAATTTCCACAGATATTATTTTGAAACCAGAGGTTTCCCAACAGATGCGTCAATAAACGCCCACAGATATTAATTTTGAAACCAGAGGTTTCCCAACAGATGCGTCAATAAACGCCCAGCTTATAGCACCGTAGAACAAAAATTCACAACTTGTTGAGATGACCGCACTGACGTTATTCAAAACCTACAAAATATATAGAGAAACTTATTATGTAGCCACAAATTATATATGCTCAAGTAAAATAATTTACCTAAGGATAATGTATCTGTGAATAGGTATTTAATATGTATACCCTAGCGCTTGACACTAAACCTGAGGTGTTCAGCTCAGATAACCTGTTCCAGAAAATAACTTTAGCCAATGAAAACTCTTTTTACCTTAGAATAGTATACCTGTGTATAGGTAATTATTATGTAATCTCTGGATTCGCCCTTTTAGATTTGTTATTATGTTATCAGCTGACCGCACTGACGCTATTCAAATGCGGGTCCTTTGTTTCCAAAATAGAAAAGCCGGAAAAATTAAATACGCAGTAGTACTGACCCAAAAAATCTCAAAATAAATAAAGAAACTTATTAGATAAACACAAATTATATAGTTTGCACGAGTAGAATAATTTCCTGGTAGTACGTTATATAATTCAGAAAATAGCCGCCTCTTATAAGGTTTATACGCACGTGGTATATATACGCTTATATATACAGATCCAACGATGGCTGTAGATGTTTTCGCTGATGAAATGTTCCTACGTTGGTTGAATTTGTATATCTTCCTTGTACGTGTTAATCCTGATGAATATATTAATATCCGTCAAGATATGGTATAGAAAAATATTATTTATGGGTCAGTTATGCGATTTTGTATTCCAGGAAATGGAGCTCCTAGAAAACACGTCCACCCGCACCGTCCACCCGCACCACAGGTCAATATATGGGTATTACCAATTTGAAAAGTTTCCCAATGGAATTCTCATGTCCAAAAAACAAAAAATAGACTATAAGATTATTCAAATATGTCAAATAGGAGCCAAGCTATATAAATTTTAAGATTTTCCCTGCCATGTGTCGGCCATTTTGGATTTATGCAAATTACGCATTGTTCCACTACTTGGATTTTGGTAGACTTTTACTATGTAATTCTCTAGGCTCTTCTGAGACATTTTCTATCAGTTTTATTTCTGTTCTAATTTGTTCCGGGTTAGGCCATTTTTTGTCATATATTGACTGGACTATTTGGGGTAAGGGTTCATGGGTGAGCCCTGAGGAGGGTACAGGTGCTGATCTGACCTCCATGGGTGAGCACTAAGGAAGAGACACAGTTTGAGGTGGCTGCCTTTCCTCCAGACTTGCTTTCTAGCGAGACCCGGATCACACAAAAAAAAGCTTCTACAATGATGGGGAGAAATTCTCTGTTATTTTGCCCATCAACTTTGATTTCCACTGAAACTACTGGCTGGAGTTCTTAGTTATTAGTATACGGGTGTTGCCTTTTCAGGTGACCAATTCTATTTATTTTTCAACAGGTTTAAAAAAAATTCCATTGTTTATGATTTTTGAAAAGATCTAATAGCTATTGCTGAGTTTCAAGGAGGCTGCCATTTTGAATAACATTGATAAAAATTAGGCAAGGCCTAGGAGAATTCAGATAATATGCATTTTGATTGACCATAATTATCTGCTCAAGTCTGCTCAATCTATTTCTTTTCAATTCACAAAAATCGAGTTGAATGATCATTTGTGATGCAATTTGCAAAATTACAAAAAAAACAATGTTCAGGATGGCTTTAAGACCATTGGCCTATTTTTTAACATATCCTTTCTTATTTATGTAAAATCTTCAAACCTTAAATCACTTCGTATCTGTTAGGTTTGGAATTAGTTCAGTTTTATAATCATTTGATTTCATTTTATTATTTAAATGAAGACGTCATCAGTGCAGTCTTTAAAATTTCACAATGCAATGCTTGTATCAGCTTGATTGTTCCTACCAAGAGCAAACATAAAGCAAAACAAAAAACGATGTGGTAATAGCATAAATTTGGTATTTCAAAGCATCTCCCAAACAAGACAAACAAATCAAACAAAAAATCCAGCACACCAATTATTACACATTGCTGAAAGAGTATTGTGATGTCATCAAGCCAACTCTAAAATAATTGTGATGTTATCGATCCAGAGCTAGCATAAGCTAGCCCTGACATAAACATATTATATTACTAGTTATAAAATTGTATCCTTCTACTTTATTAATACACTAGAATATGAAACCTTGGACATAAAAAGTGGAGGTGACTGGAATACCTGCTGTAGCACACATGATGTAGCCACTCAGAAACTTCTATATAAGTTTATCATGTTCAAAGGTTATCCCCTTATGTGAGGGTAGAGTACCAATTATTACTTTCCCCTTATATGAGGGTTGATTACCAATTATTACTTTCCCCTTATGTGAGGGCTGAGCACCAATTATTACTATCACCTTATGTGAGGGTTGATTACCAATTATTACTATCACCTTATGTGAGGGCTGAGCACCAATTATTACTATCCCCCTATGTGAGGGCTGATTACCAATTATTACTATCCCCTATGTGAGGGCTGAGCACCAATTATTACTATCACCTTATGTGAGGGTTGATTACCAATTATTACTATCACCTTATGTGAGGGCTGAGCACCAATTATTACTATCCCCCTATGTGAGGGCTGATTACCAATTATTACTATCACCTTATGTGAGGGCTGAGCACCAATTATTACTATCCCCCTATGTGAGGGCTGATTACCAATTATTACTATCACCTTATGTGAGGGCTGAGCACCAATTATTACTATCCCCCTATGTGAGGGCTGATTACCAATTATTACTATCACCTTATGTGAGGGTTGATTACCAATTATTACTATCACCTTATGTGAGGGCTGAGCACCAATTATTACTATCCCCCTATGTGAGGGCTGATTACCAATTATTACTATCCCCTATATGAGGGTTGAGCACCAATTATTACTATCACCTTATGTGAGGGCTGAGTACCAATTATTACTATCACCTTATGTGAGGGCTGAGCACCAATTATTACTATCCCCCTATGTGAGGGCTGATTACCAATTATTACTATCACCTTATGTGAGGGTTGATTACCAATTATTACTATCACCTTATGTGAGGGCTGAGCACCAATTATTACTATCCCCCTATGTGAGGGCTGATTACCAATTATTACTATCCCCTATATGAGGGTTGAGCACCAATTATTACTATCACCTTATGTGAGGGCTGAGTACCAATTATTACTATCACCTTATGTGAGGGTTGATTACCAATTATTACTATCACCTTATGTGAGGGCTGATTACCAATTATTACTATCACCTTATGTGAGGGCTGAGCACCAATTATTACTATCACCTTATGTGAGGGCTGAGTACCAATTATTACTTTCCCCTTATGTGAGGGTTGATTACCAATTATTACTATCACCTTATGTGAGGGTTGATTACCAATTATTACTATCACCTTATGTGAGGGCTGATTACCAATTATTACTATCCCCCTATGTGAGGGTTGATTACCAATTATTACTATCCCCTTATGTGAGGGCTGAGCACCAATTATTACTATCCCCTTATGTGAGGGCTGATTACCAATTATTACTACCCCCTATGTGAGGGTTGAGCACCAATTATTACTATCACCTTATGTGAGGGCTGATTACCAATTATTACTATCCCCCTATGTGAGGGTTGATTACCAATTATTACTATCCCCTTATGTGAGGGCTGAGCACCAATTATTACTATCCCCTTATGTGAGGGCTGATTACCAATTATTACTACCCCCTATGTGAGGGTTGAGCACCAATTATTACTGTCCCCTTTTGTGAGGGTTGAGCACCAGTTAGTGCTGTAGTTATCCACTGTTAGGCCAGGACAAAAATCTTGTTGCTTCACAATAGGTCAAAAGGAAGCACAAAATCTTATGTTATATTGTAATTGATATTTTCCCATTCAACATCAAATACTAATACAGACAATGCATGCTTCTATCAAATTTTATTAATTCCCAAAAACTAGGTTTCCGCAGATTTATAAGTTATACCTCAGTTATGCCTCAGTCACATTTGCTCTCGTTGTCCTTGTAAATCTGTGACCGGGGGAGTTGTCATGTCAAGGACCTGCGACATGACAATTCAGTGAGGCAGCACTATAGGTCTCATCACGAAATGACTGAAATACTGTTGAACGTGATGTAAAACCCCAAACAAACACATTTGCTCCGATTTCAGTAAAGGTACCCAGCCGATGGGTATTTTTTACAAAATCGGCTGGCAGTTCAGATTGCCGGGCGGGCGCTGAGAGATCATCACCCACAATTGGGCATCTTTAAGACGTCGGACGGGTCATCGGGAACTTTAAGCTGCAACATAAAAGTTGCCGATGTCTTATAACCAAATATCATCTTAAAGTACATGGCAGGGTCCCGGCATGGTCCCGCAGGCACATCGGCAGATTATCTTAGGGCTGCTGGTGGCATCGTGCGGTGAAAATAGGAAAATAGGGCTCCCTCCGATATCACATCTTTAGGATATCCTACAGACATCTGTCAATGATCAAGACGTCTTCAGGATATCCTGCAGACGTCTGTGCCATTCAGTCTTGCATGTGCCGTGTGGTGCCCTTGAATAATGTGACCACAGCTGCGGCATATCTCAGATTGTTGCTGATAAACTCCCTGGCACCCGACAGACTGTGAAGTCGGCCGATTGTTACTTCCCGGCCAGCGCCCGGTCCAAATGTGACTGAGGCATTACAGGTGTGCTGATTTCAATAAAGGCGCCCGGGCAATTAGTTATTTTGACACAAGCGGCTGGCAGGCCAGGGAGCCGTGAGGACACCTAAAGATTATGACCACAATTGGGTAAATTTAGCTGCAACATAAAAGTTACTGGTGTCCTCTACGATGTCCTCTGACCAAAAATCATCTTAAAGTACACGGCAGGCCTTCTTCAGTGTCCTGCAGGCTGATTTTAAGATTATCTTCAGGCTGCCGGTGGCATGTTTGATGAAAATAGGATTTTATGAATACAACTCTTAGAGCAGTAGTGAATATATATGATAATATAGACTATATTGTTACAAATTGCATAGCGATCAGAGGTGACGAGGGCTAGTGTGTATACATCAGATATTTCTGTGTACATGTCATTCTGTGACACTTCTCATCGTAACCAGTATTAGTTTCGTTTTGTTTCAATTGTATCATATTTATATATTAATTACGTCCATTTTATATTCCTTTATTTGTTTCATGAAAACTACTATTGTCAAAAATACCTTCACTTTCTGTTCAAATCACTGAATTACCCGATATTTGATATTTGAATTACCCGATATTTGATATCTGATATTTGACCCTTCTGAACTCATTACAGTGGGGTGATCCAAAGGTTGTGGGTTTGATCCCCGGCCATGCCGAGATTGAACTCATGATACACTTTCTCATATGAGCTTAGGCCAGTGCCTAAAGGGTAAACCCGTTGTCCTTGTAAATCTGTGACCGGGTGGCTTGTCATGTCAAGGACCTGTGACATGACAATTTAGTGAGGCAGCACTATAACTGCTACAAGTAGGTCTCATCACGAAATGACTGAAATAATGTTGAAATGATCTAAAACCCCAAACAAACAAATATATTACAGTGGGGTTCAAGGAGCCACAAGGAGCAGTTTGTAACCTATCAGTGCTAGCGACCATAATTTGGCACTGCTCTGTCAGTTTTTGTTTGATTGACATCATTCACAACTGAAAATTTAGCTTTTGGGCTCTTCTCTTCAATTATGTAAGTTTGATGTGCGTTATATTAATTTTCATTTTGTATTTGATATTTGGAGGATGGAGAAATATAAATATCATTTTCAAAAAGGAAATTGCATACATTTTTTTTCTTCAAAAAAAGACTTTTTTATTTTGTGTTGCTAGATCATTGTCAGATAACTTTGTGATATCCTAGGGGCTGCATACAATATCTTACAGGTGTTTCCCTTATCAGACTACTTTAGGATGTCCTAAGGATGTGTTTAATGATGCAAATGTCTAGGATATCTGATAGACATCTGTGTCATTTAATCTTACAGGTGCTGTATGTTCCCCATGTATAATGTGACCACATCAGTAGAAATGACAGACATAGGCATATAACGTTTTTAGTATGTGGGACACATCCACAAATGATACATGACTGAATGTGGACCTTTGTAGGCCATTTTTATGAAATATTGCTGGTGACCTTAAAGTGACCTTTGAATGACTTTGAAAATGAAACTCCTATTTCCGTGGATTTTACTATACTTTTGAATATTCAATCATCTGCATCTTTCACAAACGAGCTCATAGAGTCTTTATTCAGAAAAATCTGTTCAGAATTATCAATATTAGAGCAATTTTTATTTTTGGACCAATCTGCAAAGGAAATTAGAGGAAATTTTGATATGCTGAGCTATTTTGAAATAATATCTGTAATAAAAAGTTATTGTTGGTTGAATTATGAAAGTACATATTATACTGCATAGTAAAAAAACTTTAATGCTGGAAATAAAATGAAAATAAAGTCCTTCAATTTCGAGATTTATTAACAAGCTGCATTTGGTTAGAAATAGCTTGAATGTGGTATAGGTGTACGAGAGATGAAAATTGACTGACTTTAAATTGATCCAATGCAATCTTTTAAAGTTTCACTCATATAAAATATAAGTGTATTTTCAGAAAATAACCCCCAATAAGCTGCTCTAATCAAATTTAAATGTAGAGACAAATGGGTGACCTCATTATAAAGCTGATTTCTTTCTGCAAATTTTCATATAATTAATTTTTTCCTCAATAACAGGAAAGTGTTAGAATTAGTTCTTGAATATGTATATAAATTGGAGAATGTGTTCTATTTTTCATGCCATTTATGCTGGGTGAAAGTGACACCATGTACCCACTGCAATAGGAAGTTTTGTACTACCCATTTCATGTTCAATGTCTCCCATGTCTAGTGATGTCTTTGGCATATCTTAACTTTCACTGATAATTTCCCCGGCACCCTGTGAAGATGACAGGTTATTATTTCTCAACCGGCGCCCTGTGCGAATGGGACTGACGTTTTAACAGGGTATATATTTATATGAGAGATGTGATTATGAGAGACGCATTCTAACCAAGAAGTTATATTTGTTAATTATTAGTGGCAGGATGCAGAGCAGGTAAGGGGGGCTCAAACAACCAAAAAAAATAAATGGAGAATGCCCTTGCATATAAGAGAAATGGCACTGCCAAATGTATCTATAATCCTGAATGGCAACACTAAATTTATTTATAATCCAGAGTTGCAAATTAAATGGCAACCTTCACAGCACACTGACGGGTAACCATAGCAGCATACTGAAGGGTAAACCTATCAGTACACTGACGGGCAACCATAGCAGCATACTGGAGGGTTAACCTATCAGTACACTAAATTGCAACCATAGCAGCATACTGAAGGGTAAACCTAGCAGTACACTGACGGGCAACCATAGCAGCATACTGAAAGGTAAACCTATCAGTACACCTAATTTCAACCATAGCAGCATACTGAAGGGTAAACCTATCAGTACACTAAATTGCAACCATAGCAGCATACTGAAGGGTAAATCTAGCAGTACACTAAATAGCAACCATAGCAACATACGGGAGGGTAAACATATCAGTACACTAAATGGCAACCATAGCAGCATACTGAAGGGTAAACCTATCAGTACACTAAATAGCAACCATAGCAGCATATTAAAGGGTTAACCTATCAGTACACTAAATGGCAACCATAGCAGCATACTGGAGGGTAAATCTAGCAGTACACTTAATAGCAACCATAGCAGCATATTGAAGGGTAAATCTAGCAGTACACTAAATAGCAACCATAGCAGCATACTGAAGGGTTAACCTATCAGTACACTAAATGGCAACCATATCAGCATATTGAAGGGTTAACCTATCAGTACACTAAATGGCAACCATATCAGCATATTGAAGGGTAAATCTAGCAGTACACTTAATAGCAACCATAGCAGCATACTGGAGGGTAAACCTATCAGTACACTAAATAGCAACCATATCAGCATATTGAAGGGTTAACCTATCAGTACACGAAATGGCAACCATAGCAGCATACTGAAGGGTTAACCTATCAGTACACTAAATGGCAACCATATCAGCATATTGAAGGGTAAATCTAGCAGTACACTTAATAGCAACCATAGCAGCATACTGGAGGGTAAACCTATCAGTACACTAAATAGCAACCATATCAGCATATTGAAGGGTAAATCTAGCAGTACACTTAATAGCAACCATAGCAGCATACTGGAGGGTAAACCTATCAGTACACTAAATAGCAACCATATCAGCATATTAAAGGGTAAACCTATCAGTACACTAAATAGCAACCATATCAGCATATTAAAGGGTTAACCTATCAGTACACTAAATGGCAACCATAGCAGCATACTGGAGGGTAAATCTAGCAGTACACTTAATAGCAACCATAGCAGCATATTGAAGGGTAAACCTATCAGTACACTAAATAGCAACCATAGCAGCATATTGAAGGGTAAATCTAGCAGTACACTGAATAGCAATCATAGCAGCATACTGAAGGGTTAATCTAGCAGTACACTTAATAGCAACCATAGCAGCATACTGGAGGGTAAACCTATCAGTACACTAAATAGCAACCATATCAGCATATTGAAGGGTAAACCTATCAGTACACGAAATGGCAACCATAGCAGCATACTGAAGGGTTAACCTATCAGTACACTAAATGGCAACCATATCAGCATATTGAAGGGTAAATCTAGCAGTACACTTAATAGCAACCATAGCAGCATACTGGAGGGTAAACCTATCAGTACACTAAATAGCAACCATATCAGCATATTAAAGGGTTAACCTATCAGTACACTAAATAGCAACCATATCAGCATATTGAAGGGTAAACCTATCAGTACACTAAATAGCAACCATATCAGCATACTAAAGGGTTAACCTATCAGTACACTAAATGGCAACCATAGTAGCATACTAAAGGGTTAACCTATCAGTACACTAAATTGCAACCATAGCAGCATATTAAAGGGTTAACCTATCAGTACACTTAATAGCAACCATAGCAGCATATTGAAGGGTAAACCTATCAGTACACTAAATAGCAACCATAGCAGCATACTGGAGGGTAAACCTATCAGTACACTAAATGGCAACCATAGCAGCATACTGAAGGGTTAACCTATCAGTACACTAAATGGCAACCATAGCAGCATACTGAAGGGTTAACCTATCAGTACACTAAATGGCAACCATAGCAGCATACTGAAGGGTAAACCTATCAGTACACTAAATAGCAACCATAGCAGCATACTGAAGGGTAAACCTATCAGTACACTAAATAGCAACCATAGTAGCATACTGAAGGGTAAACCTATCAGTACACTAAATGGCAACCATAGCAGCATATTAAAGGGTTAACCTATCAGTACACTTAATAGCAACCATAGCAGCATATTGAAGGGTAAACCTATCAGTACACTAAATAGCAACCATAGCAGCATATTGAAGGGTTAACCTATCAGTACACTAAATGGCAACCATAGCAGCATATTAAAGGGTTAACCTATCAGTACACTTAATAGCAACCATAGCAGCATATTGAAGGGTAAACCTATCAGTACACTAAATAGCAACCATAGCAGCATACTGGAGGGTAAACCTATCAGTACACTAAATGGCAACCATAGCAGCATACTGAAGGGTAAACCTATCAGTACACTAAATGGCAACCATAGCAGCATATTAAAGGGTTAACCTATCAGTACACTTAATAGCAACCATAGCAGCATATTGAAGGGTAAACCTATCAGTACACTAAATAGCAACCATAGCAGCATATTGAAGGGTTAACCTATCAGTACACTAAATGGCAACCATAGCAGCATATTAAAGGGTTAACCTATCAGTACACTTAATAGCAACCATAGCAGCATATTGAAGGGTAAACCTATCAGTACACTAAATAGCAACCATAGCAGCATACTGGAGGGTAAACCTATCAGTACACTAAATGGCAACCATAGCAGCATACTGAAGGGTAAACCTATCAGTACACTAAATGGCAACCATAGCAGCATACTAAAGGGTTAACCTATCAGTACACTAAATGGCAACCATAGCAGCATACTGGAGGGTAAATCTAGCAGATTTACTTCGGGCTTCCAAGAGTAGATCTAGCCCTAGTTATGTGGATAGTAAAATGAAATCTATTAAGATTGGTTAGATGATTACTAGAGGAATTAAGTGAATTGTTTAATGAGAATATGAATATGAAAAACCACATCAGTCAAATTTGTAAAAAAAAGGCATTTTTCAAGAAAGATAATATATGTGACATTTCATAGACAATATTCATAACCGCACAAGAAAGATGACGCATAGCATACCGATACGCATGCTCAGCACACCTCCTGGATGACCACTGATGCGAGATATATATGCGAGATTATATATATATATATCAGTTGCAGTATAATCAATATAATATTAATTTTATGAATAATTCATTCGTCAATTCGTCAATATAATATTTATTTTATGAATAATTTATTCGTCAATAGCTATTTGATAAATAGAAACTGCCTGATATCATCAGAAGCAAATGGGATTGGGACGACATTCACAAACAACTGCACAATCACAATTCTATGATATTCACAAATCATTTCTTCAGTTGAGGTGACATACAAGGTAAAGTTGGAACAGATTTTTGCTTTTAAGTGTGTTCTTTTATTTAGATAGAACATGATTTAGATATGTGAGGTAACTATCATTATTTCAGAGGGATCCTGGTATTTGCATTGCTGTGTTTTGTCTAATAATGGCGCTCAGACACTTCATGCTGTTCGGACTGGTTGCAGGCATTGTTGCTGGTAAGTATTCCTGGAAACACCAGAAATCAACCCTAAATCAAAGCTCTCATGATTTATCTTTTATGATGTATTTCTAATGTTTTATCTCTTATTGTATATCTCACATGGCATATCTTTTCGCGGCCACGGGCCGTGGCGCAGTTGGTTAGAGAGCCAGCTTATTAGCACCAGTTCCTCTGTGGTGATCCAAAGGTCGTGGGTTCGATCCCCGGCCATGCTGAGATTGAATTCATGATACAATTTCACATAAGAGCTGAGGCCCATGCCTAAAGGGTTAACCGGTTGTCCTTGTAAATCTTTGACCGGGTGGGTTGTCATGTCAAGGACCTGTAACATGACAATTCAGTGAAGCAGCTCTATATCTGCTACAAGCAGGTCTAATCACGAAATGACTGAAATAATGTTGAAAGTGATGTAAAACCCCAAACAAACATCTTTTCTGTTGCATATATCTCTAATGATATATCTCTTATTGATAGGAGATAACATTACATGATATAATATTAAGTTAATGTATGACAGGAGATTCTGATTCATTAGTTGGCTAGGGTATGATATGAGATTCCATGACCTAATTTATTAGTTGGCTAGGATATGATATGAGATTCTGTTACCTGATGTATTAGTTAGCTAGGGTATGATCTCATTTATTATTTGGCAAGGGTATGATAGGAAATTCCATTACCCGATTTATTAGATGGCAAGGGTAAGATAGGCAATTCTATTGCCTGTTTGAAAACAAAGTGGACTACAAGCGGTCTCCAAATTAAAATGGTAGTCCTTTTTCCTGGACGCGTTTCTGGCAAACTTAGCCTCATCAGTAGGTGAGTCTGAGTGACTGTTGGGTTGGGCCGGTGTATATAGGGATAATGACACCATCGTATCATGACATCATGTCTTCATGATATCATGACCATCACTAGAAATGGGAGACATTGAACATGTAGTTCAAAACTTCCTATTGCAGTGGGTACATGGTTATCCATTTTTCTCTACGTTTTATACATTTCTTGTCACCTGATGTTTTTTCTATCACAAATTTAGCACATTTTCACATTCTTTGATAGTTTAATATCATATTTTATGTACCATTAAGATTAGAGCAGCTTGTTGGGGGTTATTTTCTGAAAATACACTTATATTGTGTATGTATTTTTGACCTTTGAACTGGATTGTTGCTTGACAATCCCATAATCCCTCACCCTATTGTACTCCCTGACCCTGAATTTAGGGAGAACTATTGCCAGTAAAACTTGTGCCCTTTGTTGTTGAACCAATTCTGTCTTTTATAAATTATGGAATAAAGAATTTTTGTGTTCAACTTTTTTACCTTGTTCATTCATAGCAATTGACAGGGACTTCTCTTTATATACAAAGAGTGTTTATTTGAATAGAAATCGTGTAAACCAGTTGATCAAAAGACAGTAAAAAGAGTATGTTAGCACTTGTCCCTATATTTACAAACAAAATCCCACCAATCCTTGTTCTAAATTATTTTCAAAAGAATTCCATTACCTGAATTATTAGTTGTCGAGGGTATGATAGGAGATTCCATTATCTGATTTATTAGTTGTCTAGGGTATGATAGGAGATTCCATAACCTGATTTATTAGTTGTCTAGGGTATGATAGGAGATTCCATTATTTGATTTTTTAGTAGGCTAGGGAGGAATATTAGGGGTCTTTACCAATGATTTATTTATTTTTTGACTATTTTATAATATTTATTGCAGCTCCATTGAAATGGAGGTCCAACAAGTACAATATTAAAAAAGGTGAGTATTTTAAAACCTCATGTTTTTCAATGTGAAATAATAATATCAAATTTTATCTCATTGTCTGGACTATCTCATTGTCTGGAATATCTTGACTAGATTATCATCTTTTAGATTAGATTGACTAATCTGAAGTGGATCTAATCTTAATCATCACATTGCCATCATAATTTTATTGCCTCAATTTGCATCAATACATTGTTGTAAACTTAACAAGACATGCATTCAATCTATATCTTGCACACATTTTTTGCAGCATTTTCCCATGTCTCACCAGTGACATCACATAGAGGAGGCTCTAATCAGCTCCTAGAAGGATTTCATAGGCTCATTCTCAACGATCAACTACTAGACATTATGAGAGGACAAAAGGACTGGGAAGACAGATATGACACACTGTCAGCTCAGTCTTGGTCTGAAGGGAAAGATGGACGCACATCAGGATGGAGACCTGAGGCTGATTGGTACAAAGCAGGAGCTGAGGTGGCTCGGCGGCCTCCTGTAATCCTAAAAGCAAAGAAATCTGGTGCTGAACATAAATATAAACATAATCAAAAAGCATCGCAACGAGGTGGAAGTGTTGAATTCAGTGGAATTTCAGGCGTGACTGGTGCAGCAAACAGTAGTGGTGTACCAAGCAGTAGTGGTGTACCAAGCAGTAGTGCTGCACCGAGTGTAACTGGAGCATCAGTCAGTAGTGGTGCATCAGTCAGTAGTGGAGCATCAGTCAGTAGTGGAGCATCAGTCAGTAGTGGTGTACCAAGCAGTAGTGGTGTACCAGGCAGTAGTGCTGCACCGAGTGTAACTGGAGCATCAGTCAGTAGTGGTGCATCAGTCAGTAGTGGAGCATCAGTCAGTAGTGGTGTACCAAGCAGTAGTGGTGTACCAAGCAGTAGTGCTGCACCGAGTGTAACTGGAGCATCAGTCAGTAGTGGTGCATCAGTCAGTAGTGGAGCATCAGTCAGTAGTGGTGTACCAAGCAGTAGTGGTGTACCAAGCAGTAGTGCTGCACCGAGTGTAACTGGAGCATCAGTCAGTAGTGGTGCATCAGTCAGTAGTGGTGTACCAAGCAGTAGTGGTGTACCAGGCAGTAGTGGTGTACCAGGCAGTAGTGGTGTACCAAGCAGTAGTGGTGTACCAAGCAGTAGTGCTGCACCGAGTGTAACTGGAGCATCAGTCAGTAGTGGTGCATCAGTCAGTAGTGGTGCATCAGGCAGTAGTGCTGTACCAAGCAGTAGTGGTGTACCAGGCAGTAGTGGTGTACCAGGCAGTAGTGGTGTACCAAGCAGTAGTGGTGTACCAGGCAGTAGTGGTGTACCAGGCAGTAGTGGTGTACCAAGCAGTAGTGGTGTACCAGGCAGTAGTGCTGCACCGAGTGTAACTGGAGCATCAGTCAGTAGTGGTGCATCAGTCAGTAGTGGAGCATCAGTCAGTAGTGGTGTACCAAGCAGTAGTGGTGTACCAAGCAGTAGTGCTGCACCGAGTGTAACTGGAGCATCAGTCAGTAGTGGTGCATCAGTCAGTAGTGGAGCATCAGTCAGTAGTGGTGTACCAAGCAGTAGTGGTGTACCAAGCAGTAGTGCTGCACCGAGTGTAACTGGAGCATCAGTCAGTAGTGGTGCATCAGTCAGTAGTGGTGTACCAAGCAGTAGTGGTGTACCAAGCAGTAGTGCTGCACCGAGTGTAACTGGAGCATCAGTCAGTAGTGGTGCATCAGTCAGTAGTGGTGCATCAGGCAGTAGTGCTGTACCAAGCAGTAGTGGTGTACCAGGCAGTAGTGGTGTACCAGGCAGTAGTGGTGTACCAAGCAGTAGTGGTGTACCAGGCAGTAGTGGTGTACCAGGCAGTAGTGGTGTACCAAGCAGTAGTGGTGTACCAGGCAGTAGTGCTGCACCGAGTGTAACTGGAGCATCAGTCAGTAGTGGTGCATCAGTCAGTAGTGGAGCATCAGTCAGTAGTGGTGTACCAAGCAGTAGTGGTGTACCAAGCAGTAGTGCTGCACCGAGTGTAACTGGAGCATCAGTCAGTAGTGGTGCATCAGTCAGTAGTGGTGTACCAAGCAGTAGTGGTGTACCAGGCAGTAGTGGTGTACCAAGCAGTAGTGGTGTACCAGGCAGTAGTGCTGCACCGAGTGTAACTGGAGCATCAGTCAGTAGTGGTGCATCAGTCAGTAGTGGTGTACCAAGCAGTAGTGGTGTACCAGGCAGTAGTGCTGCACCGAGTGTAACTGGAGCATCAGTCAGTAGTGGTGCATCAGTCAGTAGTGGTGTACCAAGCAGTAGTGGTGTACCAGGCAGTAGTGGTGTACCAAGCAGTAGTGGTGTACCAGGCAGTAGTGCTGCACCGAGTGTAACTGGAGCATCAGTCAGTAGTGGTGCATCAGTCAGTAGTGGTGCATCAGGCAGTAGTGGAGCATCAGTCAGTAGTGGTGCATCAGTCAGTAGTGGTGTACCAAGCAGTAGTGGTGCATCAGGCAGTAGTGGTGCATCAGTCAGTAGTGGTGCATCAGGCAGTAGTGGTGCATCAGTCAGTAGTGGTGCATCAGTCAGTAGTGGAGCATCAGTCAGTAGTGGTGTACCAAGCAGTAGTGGTGTACCAAGCAGTAGTGGTGTACCAAGCAGTAGTGCTGCACCGAGTGTAACTGGAGCATCAGTCAGTAGTGGTGCATCAGTCAGTAGTGGTGCATCAGTCAGTAGTGGAGCATCAGTCAGTAGTGGTGTACCAAGCAGTAGTGGTGTACCAGGCAGTAGTGCTGCACCGAGTGTAACTGGAGCATCAGTCAGTAGTGGTGCATCAGTCAGTAGTGGTGTACCAAGCAGTAGTGGTGCATCAGGCAGTAGTGCTGTACCAAGCAGTAGTGCTGCACCGAGTGTAACTGGAGCATCAGTCAGTAGTGGTGCATCAGTCAGTAGTGGTGTACCAAGCAGTAGTGGTGTACCAAGCAGTAGTGCTGTACCAAGCAGTAGTGGTGTACCAGGCAGTAGTGGTGTACCAGGCAGTAGTGGTGTACCAGGCAGTAGTGGTGTACCAGGCAGTAGTGCTGCACCGAGTGTAACTGGAGCATCAGTCAGTAGTGGTGCATCAGTCAATAGTGGTGCATCAGTCAGTAGTGGTGCATCAGTCAGTAGTGGTGCATCAGTCAGTAGTGGTGCATCAGTCAGTAGTGGTGTACCAGGCAGTAGTGCTGCACCGAGTGTAACTGGAGCATCAGTCAGTAATGGTGCATCAGGCAGTAGTGGTGCATCAGTCAGTAGTGGAATACCAAACAGTAGTGGTAGTGGAGCATCAAGTGGTAGTGGCGCATCAAGTGGTGGTGCATCAAGTGCTAGTGGCACACCAAGTGGTAGTGGCACACCAAGTGGTAGTGGCACACCAAGTGGTAGTGGCACATCAAGTGGTAGTGGCACACCAAGTGGTAGTGGCACATCAAGTGGTAGTGGCACACCAAGTGGTAGTGGCACATCAGGTGGAAGTGGTACATTAGATGGAAGTGGTACATTAGATGGAAGTGGTACATTAGATGGAAGTGGTACATTAGATGGAAGTGGTACATCAGGTGGAAGTGGTACATTAGATGGAAGTGGCACATCAGATGGAAGTGGTACATTAGATGGAAGTGGTACATTAGATGGAAGTGGTACATTAGATGGAAGTGGTACATTAGATGGAAGTGGCACATCAGGTGGAAGTGGTACATTAGATGGAAGTGGTACATTAGATGGAAGTGGTACATTAGGTGGAAGTGGTACATTAGATGGAAGTGGTACATTAGATGGAAATGGTACATTAAATGGAAGTGGTACATTAGATGGTAGTTGGGAAAATGAAGATCTTAATGATGAGTCCGAGAGTGGAGATAATCCTGTATTGTGGCGAACCAATGCATCCGATGAAATAGATCTAATAGCTGATCTCAGGTAATAAGGGACAGGATTGCTTGTGAGGCCTTCTCTGGCAAACGTTTGGTAGTTAACTCCATTTCGATGTAACAAAAGTAGGTTCCTGTGAACCCAAATGGTGCCCTCTGGTGACGAAGCCATATATAAAATGTACACCATTTATATTCTGACCTCTCATCACTCATTACCAGAAAAGGTGTGAAATTAATAAACTAATTGAATGTTTATCAAACTATTGATGCAAACCTTTTATTTTAGTAAGATGTATACATACCTTTTGCAAAACATGTTGAAAATGTTTCACATAGTTTAAAATGTCTGTTGAAATTGTGTAAAGCTATTTGTTGCATTTGTTCTTACATGGTTATCACAACCAAATATATAAACAAATTAATTGCAAAAATAATTCACCTGGTTTTAAACTGAATGAAACATTTAAAGTATATTTTATCTTATCAATTTGCAAATGTTACTTTTGGTTCCTATAAGCAAGACAAGTATCCTGATATAAGGATTTTATTTGAGCTCAGACTTGTTTGCAAATATACCATGACATGGGCGGAATTTCAAAATTTTAAACTTTGTGTTAGTTGGTCATGAGGCCAACCTTGAGCGTGTATCAATATATCCAGTGCAATATAAAAGTTCCAAATGTTTTATTATTAGCTTGTCTCTCATAGGTCTGATGATATGCTCTGATATCGTCTCTTGGCAATATTGATCATTCAATCTTTTGCCTGGATCCACATTTCAATACAAACAAGGACAGTACCTATCCTGGGAGTTTTACCTGTAAACACTCATTCTTTTATATATTCCATCAGATTAGCATGTTATTATTCCAAAACAATAATATTCAAGATCTTCAAAATGGGGGTTGTCAATATTTATGATGGAAATCAACAAGTCAAAATGTCACATGTACATGTAGGTGCATTCCTCTGTTTACCAGTGAGAGCATTAAATCATACTTTTCAATTGCTCCATGTTTTACCCTCAGAACAATATAAACTTTTCATCTCCCTTGTTCCCAGTGCCCATTTCAAGGGTTTTAAGACTGTTTCAGGTGTTTGGTTCATCTTGATAATGTTGTGCTGTCCAAGATCAGCCAAAATGCACGTGGTCACATGTACACAAATCATTTCTTGGAAATGTTGCAATGCCACCAAAATAGTTCTCTAGTTTCACAGTTGTTTTGAAAGTATCAACAATATAATTTAGAATTAGAATTTCTATATTTCAAAAACTAATTAGATATTACAATAATTTTAACTGTCAAATAAAACCACAATTTGAAGGAAGAAATATGTGTAGTAATAATGGTGATAATGTTCAGCTGAATGTGTGGTGATTTACCTGCAATTTCAAGACAACAATTTGTGACCACTCACCTCACTTATGTGAGAACTACCAGTAATCTCAACAAGAAAGCATTCTTACTATCATGCAATCTCATATATTAAATCTCTATCACTGGTACCCTTACTTGAGACTTTCCTCTTCATGTCAGGTATTTTGGCTTAAAGGAAAAACTTGTCATGCATTACCATAGAGATATGTTCCCAGATATTTAGGTGCAGGAATTGGCACTGTTATGGTCATAAATGATGAGGTAAATAGTACTTACTCTCTTGAACAATGAGGTAAATAGTACTTACTCTCTTGAACAATGAGGTAAATAGTACTTACTCTCTTGAACAATGAGGTAAATAGTACTTACTCTCTTGAACAATGAGGTAAATAGTACTTACTCTCTTGAACAATTTTGTGTGAAATGTAATATATTTGCTTGCAATATTTTCAAATAATTTTATTTATGTTGTTTGTGTAGAAAATGTGCTTGAAGATGGCTATTTTTGTTTATTTATTATTATATATATATATATATAAATCATTGTGGTTGAAACACTTTCTTTGATAAAAGCTATTGTTTTATCATCTAATATTACTAGAACCATCTAAGGCCCTTGTGTTAACCTAATTTGCTTATAATTATATATTACTAATATTTGATATTTTTTGTGAAAATTGTGTAATCACAGTCTTAAAAACATAGACCAAAAAGCTGTGCTGACCATTGCTTTTGTGAACATTTCTTAAAATGTCTGCAACATGTTTTATGAATGTTAATTATAGGTATTTAACATTAAGGGGAACAGGGACACTTCATACAGGGACGGGGACACTGTTTTTTTGCAAGTTAGCTCTATCGTTATTTGTTAATAATAATTTTTTTTTTTTTTTATTTTCTCTTCAACTTAAAATCTAAAATGATTAGAATTGATAAAACCTTAAAAATAAATTAAACACCAAATCAAAAGTAAAATCCATCCCTTAGCATATGATACATTAAAGCTTAAATCGTATTTGTAGTTATTTTTATACAAAACAATTATATTGCACTATATCATTCGGGAATTCACATGTTGGAGACATGTTTTTTTGGGGGTTTTTTTGGCAGGAAAAAAGAACTTTGGAAGACACTGTGCCCCTTAAGTTAACCAGTTTTGCATGTCGAGCATGAGCAGTCAATATTATTGATGATATGGTGTGGATTCCATCACCCCCACATTGCTTTTGTTCAGAAAATTCAAACTGAGGCTATAAATAGATTAGCAGAATGAGGCACTGGATGTTCCAGGTCTCTATGCATGTGAGAAACAGTTTATTGTTTGCCATTGTATTTTATTAAATCTGAGCCACTTGGCAATAATGCACCAATAGTTTCAGGAAATTCTCCAAATAGTTTCAGACAAAATGAGAGGAAATTTCCCCCTTGCACTGCACAAGCTTTGCTGATTAGGTCACCACAGCTAAACCCTTTAAAAATATATATTTTTCTTTTACCAAAAAAATGTTTAATCCATTCATACAATACTTCAGACTGAAACAAGTAAGGAAAAATATGCCTTCACATTTTGTCTTCAGTCCAAAATGTATAATTGTTGCCACTTATGTCAACTAAGAACATCCAAAATTAAAATTCAATAATATCACAAATGGTTTCACATAGCTGACAATGTCATGAGTTGTTTCTTATTCTAACCAGTGCTTTATAACTGGTTATTAAAGGCTTTGGTTTGGGTTTATATGATAATGAAAAAGATTCCTAGTCAACATTCTAAAGGAACAGGGAATTAAGTCCAACTAGCAGGCTTCTATCTGACCTGATATAGCCAAAACACTTTTTAAAAAAGTAGTTGATACAAACACTATCTGTGCAAATTCTACTTGAATAAATAACTAATATCAAGAGCTAGATTTGGAATTTCTTTGGTTTATGAGGCTGGCAAAAAAATGTGTAAACAATTCTTGAGATCAGTATTTTTTAAATATGGTTGATATGCATGGCACACCATGCTTTGTTGAATATTTGATTCATAATTCATATTTCTTGATATTTTTTAAATAATATTTTGTCATAACTCTTTTTACATTTTCAAAAATATATTTTCTTTTTGTATAAAAAAATTCTGAACACTGATTATGAACACATGAGATTTTATTAAAGTTAAAATGATGTATATAGCACTGTTACATATGCTAACCAAGGATCACACATCTTTGGCAAATCAAAATTCACAATTTACACACATTGTAATTTGTAATTGTTTACTTGCGTAGTTGTCGTGGTCTCATTTTCCTGAATATATAGAACAGACAGTAATTAAACTGGGATAAACTGTAAAATCTCATCAGATTCTTGTCTTAGTTTAAAAACGATAAATTGGACTAAATGTACAGATTTTAAACCAATGGAAATAGCAACTGATAAGTGTGCCTGGCTTCTTCGTGTTGAAGAAATATAAACGCCAATGTTCCTTATGCATCTAACATTTGACAAGGTTGCTGAATGGCAAAATTGAAATATTTTTTCTCTTTTTTTTTTAAATGTGTGTGATTTGTATGTGCAAAGAAATATTTCTTCATCAATATTTTTGAGTTAAGATAAAAATAAAGGATTGTTTTATATTTTATAATATTTTCAATAGTTTACATTTCTGGTGTGTTATATTACCTTCAATATTTGATTTATTTATGTTATTTATAGACACCAACTTCCTGGTATTGAGAGTTTGATGTAGTATAATATTTAATCAGCGATGTGTCTAATTTCCAATTTCTTTGACAAACTTATTTCCATATTTCAAGGGTATAAATATTGTAATCGTTTTTCCTGCTGTAACTGCAAAATTAAAATTAATACAAAATACAGAATTTGATCTCCAATTGCTAAATGTTTTATTCCCATTATAACAATATAGGTTCCCCTCTTTATGTTGGCAAATCCTCTGACCTGAACATATTGTATAAAGAAACATGTACCGGTAGATGTGTTTTAACATTTGTATAATTCTCCATAATACGAATAAATAATAAAGTTCTTTTTGGCAACCTGTGTGTAAATGCCAACGCATATCATTTGGTTTCAATGTATCTTTATTATTTTTTTACATAGATCAATTTAATAGCGGCAAATTCATCATTATTTAATCCAGATAACATCAGACCTTAAGTCTTCTCCTGACTTCTTCATGTATCTGACACAATAACTCTGCAGCATGCAGAAAAATGATGTGAAACAAAATAACTAGGATGAGTTGATCTCATTTTATACTGGGGCCCTGAATAACTGTGAAACACTTAATTCATCCCGCACTTCACTTTCGTTACACAACACTCTCATTTGTGATTCCGATTTCTTTTAATTTACATAAAAATACAAGCTCCAACGTGGATTTAGTTAACGAGGGAGACAAAAACATAAAAAGTGTTTTGTCAAAGCACAGTGCAAATTAAGTATTTCACAGTTGAAAACAACCACAATCATGTGTTAACTTGATACGAACCCTTTGTTCACCAAGGTTGTGATACCATGAAAAATTCCAGTTTCCTCCAACTTAAAAGAAAAGCTGTGAATATTCACACAGTATCCAAATAATTTTTGTGCTAAACCTACACAATGAAATACTGTACAATAATATACTCTGGCAATCGCTCTCACAACACATAACATATACAAATATACTTTACAAAAAGTTTGCAAGTAAATAGTTAAATAATAATTATGTGGGTATGTACAAAGTTTCAGTTCTTTAATCCAATGGGACATACTCATTTTTCACCCGAGTCAGCTATGCAGGACATTAGAGTACTGATTGCCAGAGGTCAAAGTACTGACTGCCAGAGGTCAAAGTACTGACTGCCAGAGGTCAAAGTACTGGCTGCCAGAAGTCAACATACTTACTGTCAAATATCAAAGTACTGACTACCAGAGGTCAAAGTACTGTCAGAGATAAAAGTACTTACTCCAAGAGATTGCCAGAGATCGAAGTACTGACTCCCAGAGTTCAAAGTACTGACTGACAGCGATCAAAGTACTGATTGACAGAGGTCAAAATACTGACTCTCAGTATTCCTGTCCCACTTAAAGCAACCAGGTTTACTGTGGCCAGGTTGGTATGTTTTATATGATTAACATCTTTGCCCTGATAGGTTTCTATTCATAAATACATTTTCTATGTAGAAAAATATTTACTTGCAATTATGCATTATTCATAATGTTCCGGATATTTTTTCTTGGATATTTCTAGCATATTCACAGGAATTTTATTTGTTATATTTTTTTTTTAATAATTCCATTCAAATTAACTACAGATGTATTGTATTTGATATGACAAGGGATTTATATTTATCTAAATGATTCAAATCTGCAAGTTTTGTGTCTATGTGAAGCAGAGAACCATATAATCTATGGGAATCTATAGCATTGCATTGGTGCAGGTCACCGCCTTTCTCGGACTCACTGATGCTGACTGAGACAATGTCACTATTGCATATAAAGCTCCCAAAAATGGGTGAATTCAAACTCTTTACTGTTATGTGTCCCAAATTTCAAATAAAAATTCAGAACTATGAAATGTTTTATATATGTACTCACTTTTCCAAACATGTAATTTGTGTTTCCAAATCTATTTTTTTTTAATCATTTTATTGAGATATTTCCATCAAGACCAAAAGATCAAATGTTCCTGTTTATCCAAAACACAATATCTTATCCAGATCACGAATGTCATAACACAGGGAATATTGCAATATAAATCCTTATGACTATCAAATTACAGAAATTTGGATTTGGTACGGAGTGCAATACACTGTTCCTGAATGTGTGTAGTCTGCAATTGTAACTGTAACCAAAATCATCAGTGTTCACCATCCATTATTTAATCCTAGAGATTGCTTGTCAGATACGAAGACTGGGAATCATTAGCATTATTTTATCATTATAATTATTGCAATTTCTGGTCTTTTATATTGTCTTTAATTACCTCCAGTACAGGAGACTTGGAATGTGCACAGATGTTCTAATACCTGTCACAACGCTCGAGAGAGTTGTTCAATATTGACACAGAATTCAAAGCACCAGTTGTTTGGTCTTCACTTCATTGAGATATTTATTGTGACATGACAGCTAGCAGATTCTAGCACTCTTTGTTGGAAAATACATCAAGTTTAATGATATCATTCAGAGACAAACAACCAGCCCATTTCGTAAAACAAATAAATACTTGTACATCGTATCTAAGAGTTTTCCACAAAGTTTAATTACTTTAATGATGATAAATGTATATATATTTTGACACATTCAATCAAAATACTTAATTTTGATATAAATTGTGTTTTCTCATCTTTATGAAGTGCAAATTAAAATGGTTGTGATCAAGTAAATCACCCCTGTCCATTCTACAATAGCAGTATATCAGACAATACCCCGCACTTGGTGTGTATACAACAAAATATACATAATACAACCACTTTTAAAATCATTCTATCTGCATTTGGTAAAAAGAATTGGTTAAATGAGAGCTTGACACAAATGGAGTAACTTTTAAAAAGGAGTTAAAAAAGGAAATGATGAATGACAAGACAATTATCTATATGTCTATGGCGCCCCCTTTCTTCGCTACGAGTAATTAAAATTGACATCACTAGCTAAACATTGAAATTAAAACATTTTGGATCGCATCAAATAGTGAGACAATTATCATTTTTAAGATACATTTTTTTACATGTTCATTCATTAAACATACAAATGTCATCACAAAGATAGCAAGTTTTTGCAGGTATTTATTAAGAGGATGTGAGGTGTGAGACACTGGAACTGACAAATAGCTTTTATCTGGGAAATAATAGTCCCTTGTAAGTTTTGCTCTTCTCTTTCTATATAATACTTCTGATGAGGTCATGCTGCATTATAAAGTAGGTCACATATATTCCATCAAAGTAGGTCATACGTAAGCTACAAAGTAGGTCATATGTATGCTACAAAGTAGGTCACACGTATGCTACAAAGTAGGTCACACGCATGGCATGAGTCTACCAGTGAACAAACGGGTAGTTATGGCAAATTTTAAGTTAGTAGATCTATTCATTTCACTTGAATAATAGCTTTTATGGCATAGCGTGCTACAAAAATACATTAGTAACTAGAAGCTTGTTGGCACCTTTTGATTTAAAAGCCACATCTTAAATTTCTACTGATGGTCATGACTAGAAATTTAACCAACACAATTACCATTATAAATGCATGTTGACATTTGTGCAAATTGAAAATTGAATAAACAGGCCTATACTTCTTACTGCTTGTTTTACTCTATGTGGATTTAGGATTCCCCTGCTAATGGCAACTGGTCGTATTTTCAGGTCAATTATTATTACTAGTGTTCCATAGGAAATGTCTTTGGTCTAGACTAACATATTCCGCTCTATACCTTTTTACAGCATATATATATTTATATATCCTATAGACGTTAAACTGTGCTAGCTTAATATCAAAATGCTGTGATCAACACAGCTTTTGAATATCTTACACCCATATAAAAAACAAGGGTGACCTTGAGTTTGCCAGTTATTTCATTGTACTCCTGGGTTGCCTCGCAAGATGCATGGGATTTGCAAAAATACATAATTTTGTTGTTGTTATCATAGTGTCTGTGTTGTAGGAAATACTCCGGAGATGATGTTATGGCATTGTAGCTACATGACCACTGTACTCAGATTCCGAGACAGAATCTTTCCATGTCTCCAAAACACTTCACACTCGACAACACAGCGTAATTGCTCAGTGGTAATGTGACAGCATGAGGTGCCTGAACCATAACCAGCCCAACCCTAATGCAGATTGGCCTTAGGTTTATATGTTTTATTGTAATACAATGACAACATCAGGGTCTGAGCTGTTACCACGACAACACCAGAGATGTCAGAGTCTTGGGTTGTTACCAAGGCAACACCAGAGGTTGCACCTGTGAGTTGTTATCATGACAACACCAAGGGTTGCAACTATGAATAGTTACCATGACAACACCATGGTCAGAGGTGTGAGGATTCAGAATTGTGAATTGTTACCTTGACAACACCAGGGTTTGGAACTGTGCTTGTTTTACCATGACAACGCCAGGGTCAGAGCTATGAGTTGTTACCATGACAACACAAAGGAACAATGGGATCCCATGATGCGAGATTCTCTCAATGTATCATCTCTGCCTGCAGAAATAAGATCAAATAGGTCACACTGACAACAACTGGCGGTGACATGGGGAAAGGCAGAATATGAAACGCCCGGGAGGCATCCAGCTTCAAACAGGCATGACAAACAAAATGAATTTGCATTAGTATACACAGGTAGGTGAATGTATTTTTAGCTTCCTTCTCTAAGCTTGCTATCTACCTAGATCAAGAATTTGTTCCACTGACCAAATATTTATAAAAAAAATTACCCAAGGATATGAAAACATATATACCAGTTGCCACTGTTTGTATACAATGTACTTATGACAGTTACACCAGTATTTCATGATGAAAGGAGTGCTTACCGGTTCCTTTAAAAGCTTCCTTGATTGGCTTTGAACACAATATATTCTCATGTCCAGAACTGAGTTTGCTCCATTTTTAATAAAGTGTAACAAAAAAGGACAGCAGCAACAAGTGACAGAGGCATAAATATTGTGTTGTTACACATTGAGGTACAAAAGCCACCAATTGGACGCATGCACCATACAAAGAATTGGTATATTGACTAGATTACAAACATTACTTTTTATACATATACATGAGTGCTGTTTACAGAATTCTTTATAATCTATACTCATAGAAATTAATTCATTCACCCTTTCAGGAATTTCACCTTTCAACACCTCATTCATGGAATAAGCAAGTGTCTGTTCACATTCAATAAAAGTCTCATAGTTTTGAATGAGAAGCACTGGTTTCTCCTGTTATCGCTAGGTGGCGCTACTGTGCTCCTGAGTAGTGCCCCCTAGTGTTGGCATTTGGTCAACATATAAAGATCACAATCCATACAAAGTGTGCCACATGTCAGCAACACTTCTAATACCTTGTCTATACAGATGTGTCAGGTTGACAGCCATCTTTACGTTGCGCCACGGTAGCAAGCGCTGCAGTCAAGTCAAGTTGTGTGAACATTGCTGAATGTTTTCCCGTGGGAGTGTATACTGTACATATCCATCACTTTAGAGATACAGATGACTATGATATTTAACTTCCGTTACTATTTCTCTGTTCTGTGATAGGCTGGCCGGCGTCAGCCTGAGCCTGAGCCATTTGTAGTCCAAAGTCTGCCCCATATTTGTTGCGCACCTTCTTGTTCATATTGGCCATGATCTGGGCCGACATTTTGAAGCCGTTAATGATCTCGTCCTTCCATTGGTTAATCAACACGCGATCCTATAACAGAACAGCAAATATTTAACCATCCAAGTATGCAAATTTCATATTTTGTGGGCTGTGCCCTGATTTCATGGTTTTACCCCCATTTTGTTATTTAAGCCTTATACTTTGTCATACTCATAGGTTTAGGCTTAATTTCTTTTATTGTTTTTAGCTCAATCCCTATATTTTGTAGTTTATTCACAAATTATCTGATGATCAACCCCAATATTTTGTTAATACCATTATTATTTATTATCTAATTCCCTTACTGTGTACTTTTTCCCCATATTTGTTCTTATAATTTCCATATTTTCAAGTTCATCACTTCATTTTTTTTCAATTCTCATATTTTGAAACTTACCCACATATCAATTTTTGTATCTCCCCACATTGTGAAGTTTGTCTACACATTATGTTATGATCGATACAAATATTTTGAACTTTATCCCTCCCCCCATTATTTTTTGGACAATCCTGTTTATTTTTGTATTTAAAGTAGTCCATTTGCAAAGAATATTTTTTTTCTGAATGAGTATACTCATCCATGATAACTTTACCAGATAAACAGTTTCATATCTCCAAACAAACTAATCTGTACAAGGCATCAAGCAGATGAAACGTTAAAACTGGTAGGATAACATAACTGGATGGAAACAATCAGATAGAACTGCACCAATGTGTGGTGGGAACTTACTGGTGATGTGATGGCTACTTTCTGATCATTCTTTAGGTGGATGACAATACAATTTTCAGTTTTGTTGAGCTTTTGGAAGTCCTGTATCACCTCCTTGATATCCATCATTGGAATTAACTGAAAATCATCCACAACATTAACATATGATTGATAACATCACCGAAGGAATTTACCACAAGCCGGTTACTCTCATAAAAAAACTAAAAATTTACCTCCATGAACATTTATTTACATCTGTCTTTTGCTTGATGACATTAGAATTTCCCTCTCCAAGCATTAATTTACATCTGTCTTAAGTTTGACAAGATTATTATTAATGCCCTTATTATTTATTATCTAATTCCCTTTCTGTGTACTTTTTCCCCACTTTTTACATCTGTGTTAAGTTTGCTAAGATTAAGAACCTACCTCTACGCCTTTACCCTTGACCACCAGACCATCTCGGGTCTTATGATAAAATTCCAGTCTGTTGGGGTAAAGTTTGAGATGTTTCTTCTGCCATGACTGCAGGAAGGGTCCCCCGAGCTTCAGAACCTCACCCTCCACGATGCAGTCTGTGGCAACTGAAAGGGAAAAATCCAACATAAACTACTGCACTGTCAAGAAATACAGATTTACTGTGGAAAATGTAGGAAAATTGTTCCAAGTTTGAGGGTAAATTTAGGTCTCTCAGGCGAAAGTGAGAAGGAACATTATGGATTAGTGCTCTTCTAAGAATAGATTAAGGATTAAGATTTTATCATTTGATTAATTCCTTAAGATATCATTCAAAATTTACATTTAACTTGTTCGATGATTGATAAATTAAGTGACTGATAAAGGCATTTGTAGCACTGTCAAATTCAGATTTTAATTACTTAAGGTCTATAATCCACAATGAAACACTGGGACAGACTTATGTTTTTTTGGCTTAAATGTGTTCAAAGTCATGTTATTTGTTAATTTAGCACAGAAAAAGTAAACTTAACCAGCTAGTCTTAAACTTTTATTATTTAAATTAAATAATAAAAGTTAAAACGGGTTCGACTCAGTTATTGCAGCTGGACACCATGTGTGCTGTATGAGAAATACCCCCCACTGACGTCATAGCCTCACTCTCATCCTGGAATCCCCCAGAGCATGCAGAGCCGAAGGCAGTTACGTAAATATACGAGACCACACGAAGTTCTCTCCCAATGCTTCAAACTGATTGTGGATTATAGACCTTAAAACATAGGCATCAGAGATGCATCAACCCTCAGCCCTGGTAACTTATTGCACAACATTCGCTCCACACAATATTTGTGAACAAAACGTCACCGCACCACATAATTGTTCCTGTGACCTTGAAAAGTAGGTGAAGGTCTTCACTGAGGTCTTCACCAGATGCTTATGTGTGTCAAGTCTCATAAAGCTGCCATCATTCGTTCTCGAGTTATAGCAATGATAGGGATTTCATATAATTGTCACTGTGACCTTGAAAAGTAGGTGAAGGTCATGTTTCATAGAAAAAATTCTTAGGTCTTCACCAGATGCTTATGTGTGTCAAATCTCATAAAGCTGCCATCATTTGTTCTTAAGTTATTGCAATTCTTGGGATTTCACATAATTGTCCCTGTGACCTTGAAAAATAGGTCAAGGTCGCTGTCCATCGAACTCGTCCGAGGTTTTCACCAGATGCTTATGTGTGTCAAGTTTCATGAAGCTGCCATCATTTGTTCTCAAGTTATCGCGATGACAAGGATGTTCGCTACAGACATACATACATACATACATACAGACATACATACATACATACATACATACATACATACCCACGCCAGGAGTACTGCAATACCCTCAGCCTGATTACATCAGGGGCTGAGGGTAAAAAATATTTGCAATTGGAAAATCTACCACCAGAGGGCACAAGTCAGCAATCTGTCACCAGAGGGCACTAGTCAGAAATCTGCCACCAGAGGTCACTAGTCAGCAAGACCATTAATTTCTATGGTAGAGATCATTGGGAATGATGTAGATTCACTCACAGTTCTCCTCTATTTCATCTATCTTGGGTTTGCTCTTCTTCTTCTGCTCTATCTTGTCTGTATCCTGGTTAATGGCCTCAAACACGGTCTCAGCCACCTCCTGCTGCCATCGCTCCGACACCACCAGGGGGAAATTTTTATACAACTCCTGGTCTGCCTCCGTCAACTACAAAAACAATCGCAAGCATTTATTGGCATATGTAAATAGAATTTGTTTTGTCATCTGTGATTGATGTAGGGCACCACATTTTCATGCTTAACCCCAAGACTGCTGTGTTCACTCTTTATTTCTAGGTTTTTTTAAAGTTTCTGAGGGGACATGATATCTTATATCTCCACAAATTGTGTCAAAACAGGATTTATCTAATTTAATCTCATTTTCTTTTCTTTTTAGCCCTTGATCCCCTTGGTAGCCTCCTTATCAATGGAGCCTATAATTTTTATTTCTTAAACTTTTGATCCCCTTGGGATACTATAATTTTAATTTTTTTTTTAAATTTGATCCCCTTGGTATCCTCCTTATCAAAGGATTTCATAATTTCTATTTTATTTTTACCTTGATCCCCTTGGTATCCTCCTCATCAAAGGAGCCGATGTCGAATGCGTCTGCGGCGTTGACCTCTCCCCGCGGGGGTATGAGGGGTGGGGGATATTTCTGCAGGTAAGCCTGTGTCCAGTCTATGCCTTTGAAAAATGGATGTTCCTTAATCTCTTCAGCACTAGAGTACAAAATAAATCTCATTCAATTTCAAACATTTCCTTTTTCTCGACATTTCTCGAGTACATTTTAATTCCATATCACATATACAAATGTCATCCAAATATTTCAATATGAAATTTTTTTAAATGGAAATGAGTATGTTCATTCAGTACAGGTGAAGTATGAAGTTTTTGTTTTCATAACAAAATAAAATGGTTTTGCAAGGCAAAGATTTACTTTTGCCTTGCAAAATCACCCAAAATCACCCAAATTCAATGATAATATATATTTTACAGTGTGTCTAAGCTGTAAGAATATCTTACCCTCGGCCTTTACAGCCCAGTCTATCCTCCACGTCACGTTTGAGTAAGCCTTCTAAAACATTCCTCATTTCTGGTGTCATAGAGTCAGGAAATTCTACGTTCTGGAAGTATAAATCACACCGTGCTTACTTCTGGGCCGCGGCGTGTATAACTTACCACTATTATATGCAATAACCCAACTTTTAATGACCTCATAGTTGAGACATTCGTGTTCAAATCTCCATCTATTTTATAGTTCTTTTGGACTTCATGCTGTGAGGCATGTTGAGAACAGGTAACTGTCATAATAAAACTATTAAGCACAGAACAGTGGTTTTTTTCCACAAAAATTAGTATAATATTTTATGAAAATTAATCAAAATCAAAATTAATCTCCACACATCAAGCGTAAAATTGTACTTAGTACTGAATTACTCATATTATTTCTAGTTATTTTTTAAAGAAAAAAAACACAACACGTTCACAAAATTTGGTGTTTCAAAAGAGGACTTTGTTTTTTTTTTCTCGCGAAAATACAACATAATAATGGCTTCAAATTCTTTCTTTAAAAAAAAAATGAACCAGTGTCAATAAGGAAAAAATATCAAAAGCTGCAAAGTTTCGGAGTCTGTGGAGAGAAAGAGAGTGAGCAAGAAAAGAAAGTGGGGGGGGGGACGCACATGATACATTGGTAATGACACTGACGGAGATGTCCATGCTCTACGCTGCTTATAACATCAATGCTCTTATTGTCACAAACCCAGTCCACCCTTGCACGCGATTCGTTGGGTTATTTTCTTTAAGGTGTCTGGATTTCTGAATAAGATACCACTTTATATATTCATCATACTCCACAAAATCAATCTCTATCCACACATGTTACAATATAAAAGAAACCAATACATGTCAGACGCTAATATAAATGAGCCCCCACCCCCAGAAAGGTGCACAATACAGATAAATTTGTATATCACCAAAATGTTCTTAGTTTAATAAAAATCACATTTTTTGTGAAAAATTACAAATTTTGTTATATTTTGTGTGGATGTTTCCAAATATATTTAATTGTTTTCCAGGTAAAAAGGTGGAATTAAAATTGCTTATATATCTCTCTTGTAATATCCTTGTTGTGGAATATTTTCCAAGAGTGCTACTTGAATATTTTTTGTGTGATTTGCTTATAATCTGAATTATTGCTATCTGCCCTTCAAGGTATATTGTTTAATCAAATGGGAAAAGAATACAGAAACCGTTTCCTTAACTTAAAATAACACATTTGAAATAATTTAAGCTGTCTTTTTTTCACATATCAAATAATTAAATTGGTATTAAGTATGCAATTTTTATAAATTGTTAAACTTCTTGTTACATAAGTTCACATTAATAAAAAAGACAATTTACATAAAAAATATAAATTCAAAATATGAAGGGAGATTTTTCACTGATCAAATTTAAATTTATTTTTTGGTTTTGAAATATATTGTAATTTTTGTATTTGTTTCTTGTATCAATACAATGAAAACCACACCAAGAGATCGCAGTTTAAACTTACAACACAAAATATAGTTACAAAAATATCTCATTTGAAATCATATGATTTTCTTATTTTGCACAGATAGCATATTGATATGTAGAGTATGACAGAGTACAAACTAGAGGTAAAGAAAATTCTCGGATGACATTCTACGCTTTACTTGCTATCAACACAAAGTCCTAAGAGAATGCCAATTTCTGAGAGCAAATACGCTTTGAAAAAAAGTGCACAGGTTGTGTGTATTATGCAACACATTGATGCTACGTCAGCAGTCAGTACTATGGATGAAGATTCTAAAAAGCAATACTGTAAGTTGACATGCAAAGAGTAACTAGGCACTTTCTGCCGAGACCTGTTTGTTAATGCTCATTCGTTTCACATCACTACATAATACATTTCACATAAGAACTCTCTATGCAAGCAGTAACCATGACGACCAGGCCTCGTTCACACTTCAAATGCAATTTGCATAAATTTGCTGTTTAAATCTTTTTTTTTTTCATTTTTGATTTATTTTATCAAAATATTCAGAAAAAAATCTGAAAAAATCATTTATTATTGTTTTCTTTGAATTACATAAAAGTGATAAAAAGGTTATAATTCCATCTTGACTCAAAGTGAATAATTTAAAATTCAACACTGTCATTGATGCATATTTTCTGAGAAAATAGAGAACTGTTTTTTCCTCTCCGTTATTTTGTGGTAATCAAGATGGAAATGATATCCTTTTATCTTTGTATTTTAACACAAAACGCCCAAATTATGCAAAACAGAATGAAGTCTGGAGGTCAACATCGCGCACCAACATTATCAAAGGGGGTGAAATTGATACAAACCCAAGATTGCTGATCAAGTCGAAATGACACAAAAAAGAAAACAGAAATGAGAGAAAGGCAAGAAAATTCAGTTACAACATGCAGCAAAAAAGATGGCAAAGAAAATGTTAGCTATATCAGCCATGGACTGAGCCTACGGATTACGTAGTCTTGAGTGACAACCATAGGGGGGACAGCCAAACTTAAGCAGGAGAAACGGGGTAAAAAAAATACACAAATCATAACACTCTGCCTCGAATAAGTTATTGGCAAATTAAGTACAAAAGAATTTCAACAATCAGAACCAAACATTGTAAATAAAGTGAAAGTAGAAACAGAACAGAGATGACGTGAATAGAGGACCTAGAATCTACAGCCGATTATATACAGAAAACCGTGTCTGAAACTCTAAATATCCACAAATTTCACCCATTCATAGCTCTATTTTGAGTTTTTTTAATGGATATATAAAAACTTTCAATATCACTAAACCAATATGTAGTAAAGTCGAATTTTAAATTTTAAAGACAAAATAGACAATCAGACAGCGGCAAATAATAGCCTTTGCAAATCATTCAAAAGGCAGTGCAATAGGGTCAGGTATATAGTCTGACTATAGTCTCACATTCATATATATACAGGAAAAAAGAACAATTGTAGTATTCTAAAATATACGGAAAGTTAATCTAGTTCTTGGCTGATAATAGTAAGCTAAATCTATTTACAGATTTCTACATGTCGTTTGGTAAAATCATTTAATTCTTGTATCTTATTATTACTATGCAAATTCTTTTACAATTTACCTATATCTTACTTTTTAAGGTATAATTGTTGATATATAGACACATATAATATATAGGGGGGGTACACTGAGGAGAACTATAGATACATTCCAACACAATTTCAGACATGTACAAGGGATGTTCAACATTTGTAAACAAAATGCATACAGTTGTACAGATTGTACAAGCCGGTCTCCATTTTATGAAATTCAAGGGAAGCACCGCAAGATTGAAATTCAACAAGGAGCTGGGAAATCATACAAAGAGAAGTAAATAACGCCGACATAGCGTCTGCCGGGGAGGCTTATACCTACCATCGTCATCGTCATACGATCTATTTCATGTTTATCCTTTGTTTTGTGTTGTCGGAAAGGGCTATGACTGTAATAGAGAATACATAACGTTGATCAAATCAACTGTCATTTCTGTCAACTGCACTTCTTACCTTATCTGTTAATATTTTCTGCTGTAGAGTCTTTACACATTTCAGAATTTTAAAGTAAAAGAGAACAATGCTTATATTTTCCATCATAAATTTTCTATTCTATAAAAATCTCAATTCTACATGTACATCTAGTGCAGGTGTACTAGTTAACTCCGAGATCTGTATATCCTGAATAAGTGCTGGACTGGTTATATATTTCTTTACTATTCACAAATAAATATCTATTTTAAATATTTTAAATAAATTGACTACAATATAAAAAAAATGTCAGTTATAAACGAATTTCAATTTTAATGGATCCAAAATAATGACCATGGATTTAATGGACTCGTAATGCCATGGCTTTAATGGACTTGTAGAGAGGAAAACTTACCCTTTTAGAAGTTTGTAGAGCATACAACCGAATGAGAACCAGTCTGCACTGGAGTCGTAAGCTGTTCCTTTAGAAAGCACCTCAGGGGCCATGTATCCATGGGTTCCTCTACAAAGACACCACCATCAAACCGTAAGCTCAATCTGCACCATCAACTAGCAAATATAATGCATTTATTGCCTCTTTGATTGAAAACCCTTCCTCTTCTTGTATGAGTGAGGTATAGATTCCAATTCCACCAGAGGGCGACAAGGTAGATTGTGTGTGCTGGTGATGGACAGTGTGGCATAGCTGAAGTCCACGTGGCAATTGAACAGATAGTTACTTGCTCTCAAATAACACATTAACTAACCTTGACATTCGAATAGAAAAATGCCTTCCCTAGACAGTCTCAGAGACTTTTGCTATCTATTTATATTAGGTCAAGGTCAAGACAGCAAGATGAGCATTCAGCTAAATTTGGTCATCCGATAAAAACAATAATGTTTTTAACCATATTTAAAAGTAAAAGTTAACCCTGACCCTTGTGAGTTGCTCATTGATACTCAACAAAAGCGAGTTACTCATTGATACTCAACAGAAGTGAGTTACTCGTTGATACTGAATGAGGGCAAGTTACTCATTGATTCTCGATGAGGAATATGTCAGCTATATACTTACACGCTAGCATGTGGTTTCTTCTTGGAGAAGTCACAGGCTAGACCTAAGTCAGATATTCTAACATGACCATTTTCATCCAATAATATATTGGCGGGCTGCAAAATAAAAAATCAAACATTTTCATCTTCAACTGGGATTGAACATTAACATGGAGAACACTGCTTATTAAACACAAAGAGAACACTGCTTACACAAAAGAACAAATCAGAATAAGTGAGCGTTACCTTCAAGTCTCTGTATACTACAAATCTGTTGTGCATATGCTCCAGTCCCAGAATGACCTCCCCGGCGTAGAAACGCACTTCCTTCTCCGAGAAGACGCCGTGCTGGGATAAATGATAATGTAAGTCTCCGCCATTCATCAAGTCCAGGATAAAACACAACTTCTCGGGGGTTTGAAATGCATATGTCATACAAACTATGAATGGACTACCCTCCTGCAAAATACAATGTGACAATATATCATATTACATCCATTGACACAGAAAAAAATAAAAAAATATTACACATTATTTTGCACTGAATTGTATATTGTTTTCTCAAAATACATAGCTCTATAAAACCTTTTTTATTAATCTCTGGTGGAAAATCATTAAGTTCTTCCACAAGGAGCAGTTTCATAAAATAATTAATTTTCAAATTCAAAGATCTAACCACTTGTCAAGCAGTTCTCCTAATCAAGGTTGACTTACCCCTGTACTGACTAGTGATAACATAATACGTTCATTCAGTGCTAATGTTTCTCCACCTTTCATTTTGATTCGTTTCTTGTCCAAACATTTCATTGCATACCTGAAAATAAAGTCACAACTCTAATCATTGAAATTTTTGTTACTAAACATCCCTCCAGCAAACTGTCATTTCACCTTTTTAGTTTATTATCACCAAAACCAGCTCAAAATAATCTGATGCATGAAATTAAATTTATTTTGTCATGGAGGATATATTTGTCAATAGGTCCCCTGCCAATCTCTCCAACAAATGATTAAATATAGAGAAGTTGTACAATTCTGGTTCAGGTAAAGTTGTACAGTTCTGGTGTGTACTTTCAAATGGAAAAAAAAACAACATAGAGATCAGCAATTGGCCTATTGTGATTTTTGTCTAATTTCTAGAGAAGCTTACATTTTGCCTGTATCTGCTTTCCTACAGCCATACACTTCTCCAAAGCCTCCACGTCCTATGATCCTATGTACACTGAAGTCATTCATTGTTAACTGCAAAAAAAACAACAAATGTTTACATTAGACGCACGTCTCTGCAGGAGTTATTCAAGATAAAAACATGCTAAGAAATATGTGCAGCAACCAGCAGATAATTAGGAACTGAGATCCTCCAGATGCCAGACACATCAGAAACCATAGAAACACTGGATAGCAGCTCCCCTGATGACAGACAGTGGCGCCGCCCTGGTGTGTAACTGTAATCCTCTCAAATTTGGGACCCTAACATTTATACTTCTTTTATTATGATATATGAATTTGACCAAAATCTGGCACATATTTCATGTCATCAAGCAAGCTTTGTCGTTATCTGTACCTAAGGTGATAGGAGCTGGGGATCATTTCATAATTTGTTGATAATGTTTATAGGCATTAAGAGATAGATTGGGTGTCCAAATGTCTGTGGTAAGAGCATTCACTGCAGAACTGTTTTGACCTATATAGAAAATGTTTACATGAAAACAGCAAGATGGATTGGTGGGGTGGAAAAAATAATAAAATTTACTTTTAAATATAAATAAATATATATATATATATAGATATAGGTTATGTTGATTATTAAATATGTTCCAGAGATTACAAAAATACAGTTCAATATTTTTATATATTTTCATTATTGAATGATGCAAATAATTAGTCTAATAATATATCTTACCTGTATATTGAGCTCTAAGTTTTTCCACTGACAGAATCTTGTATATTTGTCACTACAAATAAGAAAGATATGTGATGTAACTGTTAATTCTCAAATGTTACCCAGCATGCTTCACTTCACCCTTAACAGACGGGAAGGACATCAACCTCCACCACCGGCAATGGATGGGAAGGATGTTAATGGACCGATAATTTTAAGTTCATGACATCATTTTGACATTCTCTAGAGCTTGTCATGATGTATTCATGGTGATGTTGTTAGGCCACTTGGATCTTGAACATTTGACCCCAGTACTTTGTTGAACATACTGAATAACCTTTATTATAAAATATATAAATCTAGTATGCAGATACAAAGTCCAGAATGGTTAGTCCTAATTTTAATTGGGTAGTACTTTAAGAGTTAATAATCTCTTTAATTAATCAGCATGAATATTAAGAATAAAACTTTCATGAAGCATGATCGCTTATCTCACATCTCTGATTCAGATTTCTTACCTTTCTAGAAATTTTTCAAATAATCGACCCCTCAATGAATTACATATTTCATCTATATACGGCTGCAAAGAAATAAACCAATTGACAATGTTAGCTAATGAATTTATAAATTTCATTGACTTCTTTTTAATCTAATTAATTTTTAGAAAATAACTCTCCATAAAATTATAATAATGACAAATTGGTATAACTGATGCTTTAAAAACATTTCATAGATATCTATAACTTTTGAAACTCAAACCAGACTATACTATTGCGTATATACCATGGGGAATGGTAAGATATATAAAACTACCAATAAAAAAGAGCTAAATTTTACATGCCAGACGTGTATGTGTATTTTCAATTATCAAATGGCTGTTCATTTATCAAAATTGCTTAATCACTTTAAAGAATTTGAATGAAAAAAAGAAAATTAATATGAGATTAGTAGTTTGGTTATAGGCAGCTCATTGTGAGCAAGATATAATTAAATGACAGTATTACAAATATTATTTCATTACTATAAGCAATCACATGATATTAGATTTGATATGTCATGTGTCATAAAAGAATATGACTTGATTCAACTTGGACTATATCTTTAAGATCTTCCTGAATAATACAGCGTCAGAGTCAAATTATACAGAACATCTGAAAGGCCATTTGAATAAAAAAAGAAAAATTCCTGTCACCGACACAATGATAGATATTAATATATTTAATAATATAAGCATGGAGGGCCTCATTTCACAATGTGAGGATTAAGTAGGTTTGAATGCTTACTTCAAATACCCTGGAGGATAATGCCTTGGACTTCTGGGCCTTTGTTAGTTGATCCTGAACAAAATCAACTGCTTCTTTTGTGTAAGTCTGAAAATAGAAGAAAAAAGGATTGTCAACAATTGTGAAGTCTGTTAATGAAAAGCCTGGACAATTTTCCTTAGCAATTTGTGGTCGCACATATATTTCTTATTTCCCATATGGTATTGGTGGTATTCATAATGACACATACAAGGAGGAACGATATTACATGGATTTATAATAGGGAACTGATTATTATGGCTTGTTATATGGAGAGAACATAGAACCCAATTAAGATGAGGCCATTAAGACTGGGCCATTAAGACTGGGCCATTAAGACCAAGTGGGCTGTGGGATATGATTGTGAAAAGACACTGAAAGCAAACACTATAACACTAATAATATTACAACTGTCCTGATTACTGACTGTCCTTTTCAAGGTTAATAAAACAATATTACATTTAAAGTTTTCCAGTTGAGAGACAAATTATATACTGGATAAATTGGACAAAATCAGTGTTAAATCTTCACCTGACAAAAATGTATGCAATTGTCTGTCACTCATTTTGACTTAATGTGGGTTTCCTAATTGTTGACTAGTATGTGCATATGTCTATATGGTGATGAGAAATAACAACTTTTTAATATTTGATTTTGTTGGTATGCAATAAATTGTCTGTGTAAAGATTTGACTCAAATGATAGGATTTCTAATATCGGTGGAAAAAAAGACTCGGTCACAAAACATGTTGTGCAGTGTGACAGTATAGGTGTTCAGACCTGGCTGGGTGGTGTAACAAGCGTGAGAGGGACATTACTGTATCTTTACTGAGCTAACAAGCTTATCACGACTCTGCTGACCTCCAATCACTAAGGGTCACCACCAGAGGTCACCAACAGGGGTCACCACCAGGGGTCACCACCAGGAGTCCCCAGTAATTTCATTTCTACATTCCCCATTATGCTTTCAAAAGCTTTCAATCAATAGTATCTTGCACATGTTCCAAGCGCTTGTCCCTGTCATCCTCTAATATGCATGGCATAAAACACGAACAGATTTTTACTTTATCATCTTGGAAGTTTCATAATCTCCTGTAGAATTATCATCACAGTTTCATGTTTGTGTAATTTGTTTCTATTCATATGCCTCCAATTGTTAGTGAAAGAAATGATCAATAATCAATTATATTCGAAGTGTAATCTTCTGAATGGAATTTCCTTGTCATAATCCTGCATTAAAATGTCTTTTATTTTTATGCATAATTCAAATAGAATACTTTGAATATTGAACACAAGAAAAGGATCTATTATATTCAAAATAACATGAATAATTCTCCTGCTAATGATTTCTCTTTAATGGTAATTAAAATTTAGAGCGGTGAACACAGTTAAAAGCAGAGGAATATTCATTTTACAGGTGCATTCTGAGGCGACGGCGTTTCTGGGTTCATTATTGCTTCAATCTCCATGCAAAACTGGTGATTAATATGCCGGGGGTATTTAAACACAGGAATGATATGCTTGTGCGACGATGATTCAATTTACACGCCAGAAAGTGAGACTTTAGAGTGCGGTGCTTGGAGTGCCTCAGGGTGTTCTCAAAGGTTAAAAGCACATTGGCTGATGTGAAACTAACATTTTAAGGCGTAGATTGTTGTGATCAGTGACAGTGCTGCCCTCTGTGGTTTGTTTTATTACACTGAGCTGCAGGTACTAATGTGGTCAATTTGTCGCCTACTCTAATGGCTCCTTAACATGAGAGCATTAATGAGGCCAGTCTACTTACTGTGAAACTTAAACCTCATGACAGAAATATCACAGACATTCTTATGTGTCCTTCAATTCAAATTGCGTTGGACACAATTAACTCTCCGCCATTATTAATATGAGCATTTAGCCACAAATTTAGCCCCCATTCAGCCAAATATTTGGCAGCATTAAAATATAGTTAAAATGTGAATCCTCCAGACTGGCTGATGACCTGATAAAATCACCATAATTGTGGTGGTATCTCGTATGTGAAAAATTCGACTTCATGAATTATATTCTCATCCAATTCCAATTGAATCTCAACAAAGTAAATGACAGAGATTTACTGTGAATTGGATGAGAAAGTTGCTCTCGCCAAGTCTTTCCAAAACAACATGTATACACATGTGTAATAACACTACTTTATCAATAAATGACAAACTGCTATTTCCTGCTGTGTCCAACAGTTTGTTGTTCCACATGACATTTCGTATCTATAGACTAACTCACCAGAAACCTAATGGTATGCAACAGAGGTGGGCTTTTGAAGCAAAGTAAACATGATTTTAAATATCAGTAATATCAATATTGCTACGACTTTTACTAAACTACAATGTCATGAAAAACTTAAAAGATATACATGAATGTTTAAGGTCATTTCAATCTCCTTTTGCATGGTTCATTAATAATTGAGTTCAAAAAGGGTGATTAAAAGCTGCTACTGTACGTTTTGATAACTATCATTTATTATGAGGGGATAACTTCATAAATAGAAAAAAAATGTTTGATTTGCCTCCTCACTAATGTGAATATCTAACGATCAAATAAGCCCAGAGTATCAGCCGATGGATTCAGCTGAATAATTTGTGTGTGAATAATTTAACACCTTAATCATTATTATTCAAATTATTGATAATTATCATTATTATTATATAAAAATCAATATTCATACATAGTATATTTACTTCCTTCCACTTGGTAAATATAATATGGGTATAATATCTGCGATGGGACTGAGAGGATCAATGATAACTTGGGGTGCCGTGAACAATGGTTGAGCTGAGTGGTGCATTGTGGGATGGATTCTGCCATCGGATCCGTGTATATTCCCCCACACAGAGCATGTTACTACGATCATATCCTCGGCCATGTGATACCCAGCTTCACATCAAATGCTTAATATTGTGTTTGCCATCTCCCACTTAACTTGAGCATGTGTTTGTGATAAATGCCTCAAGCAATTCTGCTCACTCAAAAAATTATGAATACTTTAAAACGATTCTTACTATGCAAATTCCGCAGAATAAATAATGCGCATAAATTATATCTGCTATATAATGTAGCACTTAAATAATATTTTTCAGAGTTTTCCAAAAGTTCTAAATTAAATAATAAAAAATTCAATTTTAAGACAAATAAAATTTAATACATGTGATGAAAGATACTGAAATGGTGTAATACACTTAAATGTATTTACTTACACTGTAAGTCAGTGAACTTTTAAATCGACTTTGTTAATTGCAGAACATGCAGGAGGCCCAGTTGAGGGTTTGATGTGTCTACATGAGGCCCAGTTGAGGATTTTATGTGTCTGCAAGAGGCCCACTTGAGGGTTTTATTTGTCTACAAGAGGCCGAGTTGAGGGTTTTATTTGTCTACAAGAGGCCCTGTTGAGGGTTTTATTTGTCTACAAGAGGCCGAGTTGAGGGTTTTATGTGTCTACAAGAGGCCCACTTGAGGGTTTTATTTGTCTACAAGAGGCCCAGTTGAGGGTTTTATGTGTCTACAAGAGGCCCACTTGAGGGTTTTATTTGTCTACAAGAGGCCCAGTTGAGGGTTTTATGTGTCTACAAGAGGCCCACTTGAGGGTTTTATTTGTCTACAAGAGGCCCAGTTTAGGGTTTTATGTGTCTACAAGAGGCCCAGTTGAGGGTTTTATGTGTCTACAAGAGGCCGAGTTGAGGGTTTTATTTGTCTACAAGAGGCCCAATTGAGGGTACTGTGTGATACACTATCAGTTTTGTTCAGGTATCTACATGATCAATTCTAATTGTGACTAGCTATCCCAGTCTAGAATTTGATCTTTGTTAAATAAGGCAGTACTTCAATGTAAAATTCAAATTTCTAACACTACAATAACTGATTTTGAAAAACAATTATAAACTTTCATACACCTTTATAATCAAACAGGCTACAAATGTAATCTCATATGAAAAAAAGCATTGTGCAAAATTCTTCATTTGCTCAAGGGTGCACAGGTATGGTTTGTGTTGGTGTAAAAATTGCAATATTAAAAACAAAGAAATACTATGATCTCTTTGATTGGATGTCAAGTGAGATGTACCAGTTGAATTAATATTAGACACTAGATGGAGCCACTTAAAGTGATACCCCATCCAAATGAGTTTCTATTTGTAAAATGATAGAAATTCACTTGGTATAAAAATTGAAGCCAATCCAACTGATATTTTACAGCTGAGGTGTGCCACATCACATATTTTGCAGCTGATATCAATATTTAAGATATGAAACATCTGATATTTTGTAGTTGAGGTGTTTCACATCTGATATGATACAGCTGAGTTCTGAAACATCTGATGTTTCACAAATGAGATGTGCCATATTTGATATTTACCAAATGAGATGTACCACATTTGATATTTACCAAATGAGATGTGCCACATCTGATATTTCACAAATGAGATGTGCCACATCTGATATTTACCAAATGAGATGTGCCAAATCTGATATTTTATGGCTGAAATGTGCCACATGTGATATTTTATGGCTGAAATGTGCCACATCTATTATTTTACGGCTGAGATGTGCATATTTGCATCACTTACTCTATGCACCTTGCCCTGGTCACCAAACATAACAGAATATAAAGAGAAACAGAACATAAAGAGAAGTAAAGAGAAATATAAATCATAAAAAATAGCATGTTATCAATCATAAATAATACATGTAAATATAAATAATTGAAAGAAAATATTAACCATTATACCAAATATAGATCATTTTAACCTTCATAAAAGTAAATCGGAGATGTAATTAGGGAAATAATTATAGAGATAATATGATGGAAAGTTATGATGCAATACAGGCAAGGTCAATAAAGCTTAACTCTAGTCATGTTAATATATGACCCACCAGACACTTCCCCTATGCCACTCTCTATGCCAAGGATCATTTACATCATGTCTACACTGACCACTGGCTATCCTATATTTGTGCATTATTGCCAGTCTTGATATCAAGTGACTTGACCATCAAACTGTACACAACTCTTAGCCAATGAGTGGGCTCCACAACAAAGCGTGGTCTGCTGAGTGATGATCTGGGCAGCTCGTAGCCAAAGTATCAGTCTACTCTAGCATCAGTGGCGACAATGTGACAAGCCAGCCATATTGATCCCATGCCACGGTGAAGGTCTTGCAGATGAGAGCACTTTAGATGTTATACATATATATGTCTTTAAGAAGATGCATGGTGCCAAGCCATAGGCCATGTCGTGACAAGTCATGCTTTATGCAATCGCATATTATTGTCTAATTTTATTTATTAGGCCTATAGCATATGCAGGCCCTGATGCATAGACACTGCTACATGTGTCAGTCAAATCAAAGCTTAGCCGTGACCACATGGGTTCACATTGTACAATGCTTCTGTCTAATAAAATAGAAAAACAGATTTGTTTTATTATATTCCAGGATATGGAATGATCCAGAGTCTTTAAATAGTTCAAGACTTCACTGAGAGGACATGCCCCCCATGGTACCCCCTCCCCCCCCCCCCCCAATAGCCTACACGGAGAGGACATGGCCCCTATGGTACCCCCTCCCTCCAAATATCCTACACTGAGAGGACATGCCCCCCATGGTACCCCCTCCCTCCCAATATCCTACACTGAGAGGACATGCCCTCCATGGTACCCCCTTCCCCCCAATAGCCTACACTGAGAGGACATGGCCCCCATGGTAACACCCCCTCCCCCCAATAGCCAGGAACAACCTACACTGAGACAATATGGAACCCCAGGTCCCCCCCCCAATAACCAGGAAGGAACCCCCCCCCCCCCACCAGTTTTGGATGGAAAAGCACATAAGCATGGAATTTTCCGAGGTCACATATGACAGGTGCTGACACCTACCAGTGCTTTTTTCTCATTTTCTTTATGGTATAATCAGACTTCTCATGGGATTGTGGACAGCAGCATCAATTTTTCAAAGGAGAGTGTTTGCGCTGTTATTTACAGCTCTTTGTGGCCGATAACTTTCCAATAAAAATGTCTTCCCTTTCTGTCTAAAATGTTCATCTTTGGGATATATACATCACACAGTTTAGATGGTGTTGTCACTTTGCTCCCCCATCTTCCATTGTTAGTAAGTAACAGCTCTATGTCGCCTAAAAATAAAACCCTTCTCCACTGATCAAAACTGATCCAATTCTAGTCTGATCATATAACTTGCGTTTCCATATTTTAAACCTATTATTGTGTCAGCAAGGAGATTGATTGAGTGAATAGTGAAGAGAGAAAGTGTCTTTAATGCACTGATTAAATGGATTGGTGATTCTGGCATGCGACCCACCCTGTACATGAGGACGCATGGTGGTTCTAGGATGTCACCCACCCTGTATACCAGGAGGCTTGTCGGTTCTAGGATGTCACCCACCCTGTATACCAGGAGGCTTGGTGGTTCTAGGATGTCACCCACCCTGTATACCAGGACGCATGGAGGTTCTAGGATGTCACCCACCCTGTATACCAGGACGCATGGAGGTTCTAGGATGTCACCCACCCTGTATACCAGGAGGCTTGGTGGTTCTAGGATGTCACCCACCCTGTATACCAGGACGCTTGGTGGTTCTAGGATGTCACCCACCCTGTATACCAGGACGCATGGAGGTTCTAGGATGTCACCCACCCTGTATACCAGGAGGCTTGGTGGTTCTAGGATGTCACCCACCCTGTATACCAGGAGGCTTGGTGGTTCTAGGATGTCACCCACCCTGTATACCAGGACGCATGGAGGTTCTAGGATGTCACCCACCCTGTATACCAGGAGGCTTGGTGGTTCTAGGATGTCACCCACCCTGTATACCAGGAGGCTTGGTGGTTCTAGGATGTCACCCACCCTGTATACCAGGACGCATGGAGGTTCTAGGATGTCACCCACCCTGTATACCAGGAGGCTTGGTGGTTCTAGGATGTCACCCACCCTGTATACCAGGAGGCTTGGTGGTTCTAGCATGTCACCCACCCTGTATACCAGGAGGCTTGGTGGTTCTAGGATGTCACCCACCCTGTATACCAGGAGGCTTGGTGGTTCTAGGATGTCACCCACCCTGTATACCAGGACGCTTGGCGGTTCTAGGATGTCACCCACCCTGTATACCAGGACGCTTGGTGGTTCTAGGATGTCACCCACCCTGTATACCAGGACGCATGGTGGTTCTAGGATGTCACCCACCCTGTATACCAGGACGCATGGAGGTTCTAGGATGTCACCCACCCTGTATACCAGGAGGCTTGGTGGTTCTAGGATGTCACCCACCCTGTATACCAGGAGGCTTGGTGGTTCTAGGATGTCACCCACCCTGTATACCAGGACGCTTGGTGGTTCTAGGATGTCACCCACCCTGTATACCAGGAGGCTTGGTGGTTCTAGGATGTCACCCACCCTGTATACCAGGACGCTTGGCGGTTCTAGGATGTCACCCACCCTGTATACCAGGACGCTTGGTGGTTCTAGGATGTCACCCACCCTGTATACCAGGACGCATGGTGGTTCTAGGATGTCACCCACCCTGTATACCAGGAGGCTTGGTGGTTCTAGGATGTCACCCACCCTGTATACCAGGATGCTCGGCGATTCTTGCATGTCACCCACCCTGTATACCAGGAGGCTTGGAGGTTCTAGGATGTCACCCACCCTGTATACCAGGAGGCTTGGTGGTTCTAGGATGTCACCCACCCTGTATACCAGGACGCTTGGTGGTTCTAGGATGTCACCCACCCTGTATACCAGGACGCATGGAGGTTCTAGGATGTCACCCACCCTGTATACCAGGACGCATGGAGGTTCTAGGATGTCACCCACCCTGTATACCAGGAGGCTTGGTGGTTCTAGGATGTCACCCACCCTGTATACCAGGACGCATGGAGGTTCTAGGATGTCACCCACCCTGTATACCAGGATGCTTGGTGGTTCTAGCATGTCACCCACCCTGTATACCAGGACGCATGGTGGTTCTAGGATGTCACCCACCCTGTATACCAGGACGCATGGTGGTTCTAGGATGTCACCCACCCTGTATACCAGGACGCATGGTGGTTCTAGGATGTCACCCACCCTGTATACCAGGACGCTTGGTGGTTCTAGGATGTCACCCACCCTGTATACCAGGAGGCTTGGTGGTTCTAGGATGTCACCCACCCTGTATACCAGGACGCTTGGTGGTTCTAGGATGTCACCCACCCTGTATACCAGGATGCTTGGTGGTTCTAGCATGTCACCCACCCTGTATACCAGGAGGCTTGGTGGTTCTAGGATGTCACCCACCCTGTATACCAGGAGGCTTGGTGGTTCTAGGATGTCACCCACCCTGTATACCAGGACGCTTGGTGGTTCTAGGATGTCACCCACCCTGTATACCAGGACGCTTGGTGGTTCTAGGATGTCACCCACCCTGTATACCAGGACGCATGGTGGTTCTAGGATGTCACCCACCCTGTATACCAGGAGGCTTGGTGGTTCTAGGATGTCACCCACCCTGTATACCAGGAGGCTTGGTGGTTCTAGGATGTCACCCACCCTGTATACCAGGAGGCTTGGTGGTTCTAGGATGTCACCCACCCTGTATACCAGGACGCTTGGTGGTTCTAGGATGTCACCCACCCTGTATACCAGGACGCATGGAGGTTCTAGGATGTCACCCACCCTGTATACCAGGAGGCTTGGTGGTTCTAGCATGTCACCCACCCTGTATACCAGGAGGCTTGGTGATTCTTGCATGTCACCCACCCTGTATTCAAGGATTACGTATGTTAAGGGTTTGGTCAAGGACTTGCTCAAGGACTTATTCTCTCTACTACAGTTATTAATGGGTGCTTGTCCGCAAGGAATCAAATGAGCCGATCAGTGATTGTGTAGACACCAAACAACCAGTGGAATACTTGAATCTCTTGTAGCGCAAGCTGCCACTGCACTGCACAGAGATCTAACATCCATAGAGTCTAATCCACAAGTTTTGCATAAGAGAATAAAATTTTGTGTTAAGAGAAGAAACAATTGAATTCCATTTATCAAAACATACAATAAAATTCATAGATCTTTCTCTGAGCAAAATATTATCACTGGTAATTCATCTTTCTATCATCACAATCACGATAATGGGAAGCACCAATGGCAATTAGAACATTTTAAAATTATCAAAGGGCCGCTGACTGGTTATAAAAAAGATGTTGTGAAAGTCAACTAGCGCTATGATTTCAGTATCCGGTGCCGCGTGATTCGCTCAGTTCTGATGCTCATCAGGAACACGTCCACTTTAGTAGCTCCCTCTACCTGCTGCGTACACCCTCCACGGAGGCCCCCTAAATCACCACTCAAAGACTCCCCTCAAACCTCTTGTAGCAGACCTATTAAGAAACTGACACAGTTGTCGTAGCAACCCATTGGTTGCCGGGCAACAAGCAGAGTGAGTAGCACTCATCAATTTGGCATGTGGGCTGCAGTGGATATCCAGATTACAGACCCGGCTTTATGCCCAGATCCGCCACCAGATGTCATTCTAAACAGTCTCCCTTTCAACATTCATGGAAACCCTAAATTTTTTTTTATGGTCATGGCTCCTTATTTCCCGTTCAGATATTCTTCAAGCATGGAAATAACCAAAGTAACATAAACCAAAAGTTCTTGTTTTGGTTTATGGTGTGTGGAAGCACTGTAGTACGGTCATCGTCATCTGTTGACAAGTCAGGCTTTATGGCATCGCTGACCTTTGCAGCGACCTCAATCCCCAAAAACCTCTGGCGGCACAAAGCCTCAGCACTTCATGAGATTGCAGCTTGGGCACGGCCTCTCACCCGGTATCTTGTTAATGAGATTGCAGCTTGGGCACGGCCTCACACCCGGTATCTTGTTAATGACGGGCTGGCATCTGTAGGCACAGTGCCACCGCCGACATCCACCCGCTCTCCGGTCACTCCATTCCTGCCCGGTGGTCCAACTTGGGCAAATCTTCTGCCACCGCACACTGCCTGTAATCTATTGGCCAAATCTAGACAGGCAATTTCCATACAATGTGCGCACCTACGTCTACTCTGCAGCACTCCGAAATAAAAAAAAGCTTTCGGAGAATTATTTTTATGTCCTGGCAAATTGAGCATGATTCTTACAAACGTCCTTATCTCAGGAAATCATCAACTTCACAATGTAATACATATTGTCTTCCAATTAGTGGCGAAATTGTCCTCAATTCTGATGGCAAACTTCTTTTTAACAAATTGTTTCGTAGATATCACTTACAGACACCATTAATAGATATCAATCAGTGTTTGGTTTCCTGAAGAACACATTGAAATGGGTAAACCAGCAACAGGCTTCTCTCAAGCGCTTTGAAATTACTGGTCAAAGACTTTTGATTATGTGATCCTTCTACAAGGACAGACAAGTTAGAGATTTCCGATTTCTTGGCTTGCTGTCACAGAATAAAGTACAGACCCCCGTGAAATGGTGCCAAAGCCAGCAGATCCACGAGTAATCACTCTGCAACACGGCCCTTTGAAAAGCAAAATGCTGAGATGTTCACATGTTTTATTGGCAAAGAAAAGCACATTGCCCCAGCAGACCATCCACATTTCATGGTGTCTGAGCGGCCATTACCCTTTGCGGTCAGTGCCGTGCAGAATCACACAAGTTCACCCATATGTGGCTGAGCACCGCGATATCCAATCACGCATAGAGAACATCACTACGTTCAAATTTTATCATAACATGCATTTTCTCCGGAGCTTATAAAAATTGGTTTTAAAGCTAAAAAGATTTGTAGGTGTTAGTTGGAGATGGGGGTGGATGTTTGGAGCAGGTGAGTTTGTTATATGGCTGGCTGAACTGATCACAGAAAGAAGACTTGGACTGATCCGTGCAACAGACAGACAGGTTCACAAGAAGTGCCACCAAACTCCCCATAAATCACTGCTCATCCAAGTACCTGCACTCACACAAACAACGCAAAACCCCGAATAATTCATATTAACCCTTCTGCTACACATTAATCCATAATGAGATCATATAAATCTTTAAAAAATGTACAACTTTTCACCACAACACCACTATGATATAATACATAAGGATTGGATTTTCTAAAAACATTTTATTAATGGCATAACTTTGGTAGCTGCTTTTTGATAAATAAGTGTGATAGTTGGCTGCACCATTTTTTGGTGTCCGTGCGTCTCTGGGCAGAGATTAGCGATGCATCTTCACCCTAAATTACCCCTGAGACCGGGGCTTTATCTCGCCACCGAGAGAACATAAAAACCTCGCACTCACCTCGTACATTTGTAGCAAACAATTCTGGCAGATTTGGATAATGTGCCAGTGCTCCACAACTGTCATTTTAGTGAAATTTGTTGCAAATTATCCATTAGACGGGGAAAGCTATTCTGTTATTTGTGAGGAAAACCTTTTTGGGCCAGAGATTATTAAGCTGAATTGTGTTTTGAGTCAACTCTGAGCTCGGGAGCCAAAGGCTAAATTGTATTTGAGTCAAATCTGAGCTCGGGAGCTAAAGGCTAAATTGTATTTGAGTCAAATCTAAGCTTGGAAGGCAAAAGCTAAATTGTGTTTGAGCCAAGTCTAAGCTCAAAATTCACAGGTTGAATGTATGTCAAGCTACATCTGAGCTTGAAATCAATCTCCAGGCTGACTTATGTTTGAGTCACGTCTGAGCTTACGACTTGCAGGCCGAATTGACTCGCTACTGAATGCTACAAATCTATGCATCTCTATCCTCGTAAATCAGACTTTTACTTATGATTAAATCAGAAGCTATAGCTGCTGCCTGTGGTAGTAAGATGGCTGATGAAGTGGGGATGCTGACAATACTGTCATGCATGCTCGACTCTTATAATACACCACTCCACTCTCACTGCCCACGACAAACATCCCATTTAAACATTGCTGCTTTTTTTCAGCGGATTTTGACAAATCGATCTAATTAATCACCCAATCCTTTTATCACAAATTATGGAAAGAGATAATGGAGGAGATGTGAAATGTAGAAGAAAAAATACATGGTGGAAATAACGGAGAAGCTGGCGATGATGATAAGCCATGCGCAGATCAGCTGTCATAAATCCATCAAGATGTCCTGCCTCCAGAACGGCACATCCATTCACCATACATTATACTCACAATCATAATATATCTAGCATTTAAAACACTCCCGTATCAAATCACAGGTGAAGGTTGTTTTTGTTTCCTGTCTGAATTGTCACAGCTGTAGGCAGACTCGGTATTGCCATGGACACGGTGGATAGCTGCCGTGAGTATGCTGATTATCTGACACACTTCGCCTATCATTCTGAATGTTTACATTTATTCAGTTAAATTCATGACTCGAGGTGGTTTTGTATAGTCCTCTTGCATTCAAACTTCAGTTTTATGGAGAGCCGATCTTTGACCATATTGTGTCATGCATGAGGTAGTCAGGATTACATAGAGTCATGCAGCATCCTAGTGTGACCAAATGGGGTCGTGAGATGATTTCATCAGATCACATTTATGCGAAACTGAAATGATTTTTGGCTACAACTGATAACACAAATGTAATTGGTGATAAGTTTGCAAAAACAAGATCTTGTGAAAGCTAGGTAAAATTGTAAAACTTCAGATAAGCTTCACACAATTACCCAAATTAGCCCATATAACAAGTCCTTAGAAAATATGTGTGATGTTTGTAGAAAGACTGCTAATATGAACTGTAATGTGGTCTACCCCTCTGTATGGACCCAAAGTAAGGTGGCCTTGCCATTGTGTGACCACATCATAGGTCATGTCAAAGGTCATGTCAAAGGTCATGTCATGGGTCATGTTATAGGTCATGCCATAGGTCATGCCATAGGTCATGTTATATGTCATATTATTGAGCCATGTTTATTTATGAGTATACAGATGTTCTGTTACACTGAATATTACTTGAATTACTTGAATACTTATGATTACTTGAATATTTAGTAAAAAATAGTTAAATAATCATGGATGACTGCATCAAAATGCAGTGGTCAGAATGAGGTATGATGCACCATGTGCTATCCTGAAATAGTCAAGGCTGACCCAGTTAAATCACCAACCAGCTTCCAGTGAGGCTATACACTCTGGTCTGTGTATGACTAAATAGACACATCTGGCCATAACAGATCACCTACATATGCAGGCTGCTATCAAATCAGCAGAAAATTGCTAAAAGCTGGTTATGGCATGTGGCCATCTGTACTTCCTCCTCCTCTGCCACTGTGGCAGAACCAGGTAGGGCAGTCTGGTGGGAGAACCAGGTAGGGCAGTCTGGTGGTAGAACCAGGTAGGGCAGTCTGGTGGTAGAAACAGGTAGGGCAGTCTGGTGGTAGAACCAGGTAGGGAAGTCTGGTGGGAGAACCAGGTAGGGCAGTCTGGTGGCAGAATCAGGTAGGGCAGTCTGGTGGGAGAACCAGGTAGGGCAGTCTGGTGGTAGAACCAGGTAGGGCAGTCTGGTGGTAGAAACAGGTAGGGCAGTCTGGTGGTAGAACCAGGTAGGGCAGTCTAGTGGTAGAAACAAGTAGGGCAGTCTGGTGGTAGAACCAGGTAGGGCACTCTGGTGGCAGAACCAGGTAGGACAGTCTGGTGATAGAAACAGGTTGGACAGTCTGGTGGTAGAAACAGGTTGGACAGTCTGGTGGTAGAACCAGGTTGGGCAGTCTGGTGGTAGAAACAGGTAGGGCAGTCTGGTGGTAGAAACAGGTAGGACAGTCTGGTGGCAGAACCAGGAAGGGCAGTCTGATGGTAGAAACAGGTAGGGCAGTCTGGTGGCAGAACCAGGTAGGGCAGTCTGATGGTAGAAACAGGTTGGGCAGTCTGGTGGCAGAACCAGGAAGGGCAGTCTGATGGTAGATACAGGTAGGGCAGTCTGGTGGCAGAACCAGGTAGGGCAGTCTGGCAGAACCAGATAGGGCAGTCTGGTGGCAGAACCAGGTAGGGCAGTCTGGTGGCAGAACCAGGAAGGGCAATCTGGTAGAAATAGGTAGGGCAGTCTGGCAGAACCAGGTAGGGCAGTCTGGTAGTAGAAACAGGTAGGGCAATCTGGTAGAAACAGGTAGGGCAGTCTGGTGGCAGAACCAGGTAGGGCAGTCTGGTGGCAGAACCAGGTAGGGCAGTATGAACACCACATGACAGTTCAGATTTACATGTACATGTCATAAAACACTGTAACGTGACATGGCATCATCTTTCTGTTTTATCTAAAAAAATTAATTCTGAAGCATGACAAAAGACACCACCCACATCAGACTATTAAAATAAAGGAAAATGTATTCATAAACATTAGTAAATGTATGAATCAACCCAATATTCCTCAGGTAAAGTGCTAACGTTTGTAGCATGGAGAGACAGACAGACAGACAGACTGACTGATGCCAATACCCTTTCACCAAATTTGGATTACAGGCCAAAATGACTGGACAAATTTTAATGGATTGGGCACAACAAACCACCAAGCCTTTACAAAATAACATGTCAGTGAGGTGTGTGAGAATGAAAGCCATTTCTGCCTATTCTACAGCTGTCATTGGCCAGCCTAGTAAATTGAGGGGCGATGATGGCACCGCAAACATTTCTGGGTTTTATCACTGCATACATCCAAACCAAAGTATTCATATCACTGACCACATCAAATTGTACTTGAGACATAAAAATATCCCCTTTCTCTTTTCACAGAAAAAGCCCAAATATCAATTTGTCCGAGTGTACTTCCTGTGGTATGGTCCCAGATGAGCTTTGCTAAAACACTGACCTTCAGGTCTGATGGAAGCCGATCACACAAACGCATACCTCGTCAACCTCAATATGCTTACAGACAAACACTGCCAACACATACAGAAACCGGTGCCCAGTCAAATACATTACAGCAATCAAGCTTATCTTAGACTGGTACCTGATTCATATTCACTGAACATGACTTGGAAATAAGTCATTTTTGATATTCTTGTTGAAACGCCTGTTTTTGAAGACTGGTTTCTATGAGGGAGTTATGAATGGACACATTTAACACGTTTCATCATTTGTGACATTGGACTGGTAAGATTGAGGTGAACGTCCTCTCCTACAGAAATCAATGACCCACAGCTTATTGAACGCATCTTTTGAAATTAAGTTCCTGCTCGATTCGGGATTTTGTTTGACCTGTTTATTCATAGTTGGTCTACAACTATACTACAAAAATCAATAAATGTTACCTTGAGTATATGTTACCAATCTCACGTACTGGAAGTTCACATATAATAATATATATGCAGAAAAGTACCATTTTATATATCAAAGCACTTATTAACAAGGTTTACTTACATGTGATTGTGAGAGTAATTCTTTCATAATAAATTGATCGTATATCTCTTTCCCTGTTTTTATCCTTTCTTCATCTGTCTCAAGTTTTTCAAATTTTTTGATCTGTAAAGAGAACAACAAAGTCTATTACAAATTTATCAATTCACATTTAAACATAAACAATTTGCATTTTTAAACACTATCAATATTTGATTAAAAGTAGCATATTTACATTACAATAGCTGTGGAAATAGGTGATTGTTTCTTATTCATGAAATAAAATTATGCATTTCCCTTTTTTCGTGAGCATTTCGTTTGCAATCCAAATAACTGGTCCACAGAAATGATTTTGTAATTGCATTCAGAAGCTCATGACACAAGGTATTAATTCTCATCCTTGTATTATTAAAAACCTTTTTATAGCCACAACCTACGACACATTAAAATATCAACATTCATATATCCAAAATCTGTCAACTTGTTTTCTCATAGTAATAGGAATCCAACATTCAAAATGGAAAGCAATTGACAATTTTTAAAAGAAATGAAAGTTGTCAATATGAGAAAATAGATAGTAACAAAGCAGCCAACAAGTGGAAAACACTAATATATGCATATGACATATAATATTACCTAGCAATATATATATATATATATATATATATATATATATATATGTATATATATATATATATATATATATATATATATATATATATATATATATATATATATATATATATATATATATATATTATCTGACTGCTTTCTATAAAACTTATATTCTCTCAAAATCATGAACACTGTCAGGTTGTTTTAGGATATGTATATATGTATATTATTACTATTTTCTGGATATAAACTTCAAACAGACAGACTGACAGAGCCTGTGATATCTATGGCTCCCTTGCCATTTCTCTGCAGGGCTAACAATGTACATGTACCACCCCTATCTTAGCATTATGTTTGCTCAGCAAATGTCAATATTGTTTTATCTCAGTTCCTTCATTCTACACATATCTACTCAGAACCAAACACCTATCAGGTTACATGTAAATGTGATCATATGGGGTCACGCAAAGCAGCAGCATGACCCTATTGTGCCATGCTTGAAGTACGCCTGAACAGATAGAGCAGGGCAACAGATAAGAATAAACATATAGACCCCTGTGATATCCATATAGACCTCTGTAATGACCATATAGACCTCTGTGGTAACCATATAGACCCTGTGACAACCATATAGATCCCTTGTGACCCCTTATGGATCTCTGAGGAGATAGCATGACCTAGTATGACCTTGGGCGTGACCCCATAGAGGTTTGCCTCCTTATGACAGTGTATCATAGTTTGGTAACTGGCCTGAGCATCTCAAAATAACAGATGCACCAATAGAAGTATGTCATGTTGCATAAACATTGATAATGTAAGCTGTATTGACTTAGATGTGAAGCTGTTCTCATCTTGCTAATTATGATGCTACGTGCCAGCAGAGGGCGATCCGGAAGGACACAAGCTGCCCATGCAAACTTCAAAGCTTTGACAGCCATGATGAGCAGTATATTCTGACTCAAAGTTACATTCATCAATGTGTTTTATAGCCGCAGAACATACCTGCAATCTGCACTGTGGCTGTTTGTTTAAATCACTCACTTATCCTAATCTTGACCAGCTATTACCACAGAAAGTGATTTTATCTTCATTGTAAGTGGTAAATAGCACATCCGACTTCTTTGATCTTGCTCCTGCTCAATTCACTTGACACATCAGGTAACCAATCATGATAATAAAACATCAAACTCTTAATATCATTGGAAAAGGACAAGTTAACTATCACGCAATAAGGGCAATCTGAATATCATGCAATTAGGACAATCTTCAAATTGATGAGAAAAGAAATTTTAATACAGTAAGGCTATCTCAATAGAGTAAGGTTATCTCAATACAATAAGACTATGTCAATACAATAAGATTATGTAAATACAATAAGGCTATTCTGTAATGTACATTGTGCCCAAAGCAATTTCAACACGTCCAGAAACAAGAGCAACTTCCGGTGACATGAGAAGGGGAGAGACAGCCAATCATAAGGTGTTATCTGAGAACAATGCCAATAATGTATTGTTACACCTAACTAGCTATGCTTGCACGGGTAATTTGAGGTCACGACCCCATCCCCACTGGCCCATAGGTGTGGTTTCATCTTGGTGGAGACGGGCAGCTCTGTCCGTCATGTCTGTCCCCTCTTATTTCACACATCTCGGCAGAGATGTCACGGACATTACGTAGCTAGCATGCATCATGTATGGCCCCCATTTTGACAGCCGACCATGCCCCATTACATTGATTTACGCTGGGTGATTCAATAAAGCGACCGGTGATAGATTCGGCTGCGCCCTCCACACAGAGGCTTCCTGCCGCTTTATGATTCTTCATCAGCACGGCTGGCCATTTCAAGGTGTGTCCATAAAGTAACCACCACAAATTGACAGAATAGCAAATATGGCAAGCAATGGAGCATCTTGCAAAGTCTTAGGCCTCAGTAACAACCCACACTGCGCCATAACACCTACATCCCATAGCACCAGGTATCCTATCCCACACTGTGCCATAACACCTACATCCCATAGCACCAGGTATCCTATCCCACACTGTGCCATAACACCTACATCCTATAGCACCAGGTATCCTATCCCACACTGTGCCATAACACCTACATCCTATAGCACCAGGTATCCTATCCCACACTGTGCCATAACACCTCCATCCTATAGCAGCCATAACACCTCCATCCTATAGCAGCCATAACACCTCCATCCTATAGCACCAGGTATCCTATCCCACACTGTGCCATAACACCTCCATCCTATAGCACCAGGTATCCTATCCCATACTGCGCCATAACACCTCCATCCTATAGCACCAGGTATCCTATCCCACACTGTGCCATAACACCTCCATCCTATAGCACCAGGTCTCCTATCCCACACTGTGCCATAACACCTACATCCTATAGCACCAGGTATCCTATCCCACACTGTGCCATAACACCTCCATCCTATAGCAGCCATAACACCTCCATCCTATAGCAGCCATAACACCTCCATCCTATAGCACCAGGTATCCTATCCCACACTGTGCCATAACACCTCCATCCTATAGCACCAGGTATCCTATCCCATACTGCGCCATAACACCTCCATCCTATAGCACCAGGTATCCTATCCCACACTGTGCCATAACACCTCCATCCTATAGCACCAGGTCTCCTATCCCACACTGTGCCATAACACCTACATCCTATAGCACCAGGTCTCCTATCCCACACTGTGCCATAACACCTACATCCTATAGCACCAGGTATCCTATCCCACACTGCGCCATAACACCTACATCCTATAGCACCAGGTATCCTATCCCACACTGTGCCATAACACCTCCATCCTATAGCACCTGGTATCCTATCCCATACTGCGCCATAACACCTCCATCCTATAGCACCAGGTATCCTATCCCATACTGTGCCATAACACCTCCATCCTATAGCACCAGGTCTCCTATCCCACACTGTGCCATAACACCTACATCCTATAGCACCAGGTCTCCTATCCCACACTGTGCCATAACACCTACATCCTATAGCACCAGGTATCCTATCCCACACTGCGCCATAACACCTACATCCTATAGCACCAGGTATCCTATCCCACACTGTGCCATAACACCTACATCCTATAGCACCTGGTATCCTATCCCATACTGCGCCATAACACCTACATCCTATAGCACCAGGTATCCTATCCCATACTGCGCCATAACACCTCTATCTCATAGCACCAGGTATCCTATCCCACACTGCGCCATAACACCTACATCCTATAGCACCAGGTATCCCACACTGTGCCATAACACCTACATCCTATAGCAGCAGGTATCCTATCCCACACTGTGCCATAACACCTACATCCTATAGCAGCCATAACACCTCCATCCTATAGCACCAGGTATCCGATCCCACACTGTGCCATAACACCTACATCATATAGCACCAGGTATCCCACACTGTGCCATAACACCTACATCCTATAGCAGCCATAACACCTCCATCCTATAGCACCAGGTATCCGATCCCACACTGTGCCATAACACCTACATCCTATAGCACCAGGTATCCTATCCCACACTGCGCCATAACACCTACATCCCATAGCACCAGGTATCCTATCCCACGCTGTGCCATAACACCTACATCCTATAGCACCAGGTATCCTATCCCACACTGTGCCATAACACCTCTATCTCATAGCACCAGGTCTCCTATCCCACACTGTGCAATAACACCTACATCCCATAGCAGCCATAACACCTACATCCCATAGCACCAGGTATCCTATCCCACACTGTGCCATAACACCTACATCCCATAGCACCAGGTATCCTATCCCACACTGTGCCATAACACCTTCATCATATAGCACCAGGTATCCTATCCCACACTGTGCCATAACACCTACATCCCATAGCAGCCATAACACCTACATCCCATAGCACCAGGTATCCTATCCCACACTGTGCCATAACACCTACATCCTATAGCACCAGGTATCCTATCCCACACTGTGCCATAACACCTACATCCCATAGCAGCCATAACACCTACATCCCATAGCACCAGGTATCCTATCCCACACTGTGCCATAACACCTACATCCTATAGCACCAGGTATCCTATCCCACACTGTGCCATAACACCTACATCCTATAGCACCAGGTATCCTATCCCACACTGTGCAATAACACCTACATCCCATAGCACCAGGTATCCTATCCCACACTGTGCAATAACACCTACATCCCATAGCACCAGGTATCCTATCCCACACTGTGCCATAACACCTACATCCTATAGCACCAGGTATCCTATCCCACACTGTGCCATAACACCTACATCCTATAGCACCAGGTATCCTATCCCACACTGTGCAATAACACCTACATCCCATAGCACCAGGTATCCTATCCCACACTGTGCAATAACACCTACATCCCATAGCACCAGGTATCCTATCCCACACTGTGCCATAACACCTACATCCTATAGCACCAGGTATCCTATCCCACACTGTGCCATAACACCTACATCCTATAGCACCAGGTATCCTATCCCACACTGTGCCATAACACCTACATCCTATAGCACCAGGTATCCTATCCCACACTGTGCAATAACACCTACATCCCATAGCACCAGGTATCCTATCCCACACTGTGCAATAACACCTACATCCCATAGCACCAGGTATCCTATCCCACACTGTGCCATAACACCTACATCCCATAGCACCAGGTATCCTATCCCACACTGTGCCATAACACCTACATCCTATAGCACCAGGTATCCTATCCCACACTGTGCCATAACACCTACATCCTATAGCACCAGGTATCCTATCCCACACTGTGCAATAACACCTACATCCCATAGCACCAGGTATCCTATCCCACACTGTGCAATAACACCTACATCCCATAGCACCAGGTATCCTATCCCACACTGTGCCATAACACCTACATCCTATAGCACCAGGTATCCTATCCCACACTGTGCAATAACACCTACATCCCATAGCACCAGGTATCCTATCCCACACTGTGCCATAACACCTACATCCTATAGCACCAGGTATCCTATCCCACACTGCGCCATAACACCTACATCCTATAGCACCAGGTATCCTATCCCACACTGTGCAATAACACCTACATCCTATAGCACCAGGTATCCTATCCCACACTGTGCAATAACACCTACATCCTATAGCACCAGGTATCCTATCCCACACTGTGCAATAACACCTACATCTCATAGCACCAGGTATCCTATCCCACACTGTGCAATAACACCTACATCCCATAGCACCAGGTATCCTATCCCACACTGTGCAATAACACCTACATCCTATAGCACCAGGTATCCTATCCCACACTGTGCAATAACACCTACATCCCATAGCACCAGGTATCCTATCCCACACTGTGCAATAACACCTACATCCCATAGCAGCCATAACACCTATATCCCATAGCACCAGGTATCCTATCCCACACTGTGCCATAACACCTACATCCTATAGCACCAGGCATCCTATCCCACACTGTGCCATAACACCTACATCCTATAGCACAAGGTATCCTATCCCACACTGTGCAATAACACCTACATCCTATAGCACCAGGTATCCTATCCCACACTGTGCCATAACACCTACATCCCATAGCACCAGGTATCCTATCCCACACTGTGCAATAACACCTACATCCTATAGCACCAGGTATCCTATCCCACACTGTGCAATAACACCTACATCCTATAGCACCAGGTATCCTATCCCATACTGCGCCATAACACCACTATCTCATAGCACCAGGTATCCTATCCCACACTGTGCCATAACACCTACATCCTATAGCACCAGGTATCCTATCCCACGCTGTGCAGCAGCCATAACACCTACATCCCATAGCAGCCATAACACCTACATCCCATAGCACCTGGTATCCTATCCCACACTGCGCCATAACACCTATATCCCATAGCACCAGGTATCCTATCCCACACTGTGCCATAACACCTACATCCCATAGCAGCCATAACACCTACATCCCATAGCACCTGGTATCCTATCCCACACTGTGCCATAACACCTACATCCCATAGCACCTGGTATCCTATCTCACACTGCGCCATAACACCTATATCCCATAGCACCAGGTATCCTATCCCACACTGTGCCATAACACCTACATCCCATAGCAGCCATAACACCTATATCCCATAGCACCAGGTATCCTATCCCACACTGTGCCATAACACCTACATCCCATAGCAGCCATAACACCTATATCCCATAGCACCAGGTATCCTATCCCACACTGTGCCATAGCACCTACATCCCATAGCACCAGGTATCCGATCCCACGCTGTGCCATAACACCTACATCCCATAGCACCAGGTATCCTATCCCATGCTGTGCCATAACACCTACATCCCATAGCACCTGGTATCCTATCCCACACTGTGCCATAACACCTACATCCCATATCACCAGGTATCCTATCCCACACTGCGCCATAACACTTATATCCCATAGCACCAGGTATCCTATCCCACACTGTGCCATAACACCTACATCCCATAGCAGCCAAAACATCTATATCCCATAGCACCAGGTATCCGATCCCACGCTGTGCAGCAGCCATAACACTTCCTCCTCTTACATTCACCTCTATCCCATATCACGAGGTATCCGATCCCACGCTGTGCAGCAGCCATAACACTTCCTCCTCTTACATTCACCTCTGTCCCATATCACGAGGTATCCTATCCCACACTGTACAGCAGCCATAACACTTCCTCCTCATACATTGACCTCTATCCCATAGCACCAGGTATCATATTTCTCATCCACACTAATGACCACCTTATTAGCTGGATTTTTTTTCAGCACGACATGTGACTAAAATAACCTCTCTGCATGACTCTATTACATCATATCTGACCGAACAGATGATTTGTTCCAGCTAATTCTGTGTATGTTGAGAAGTTTTTGAAACTGTCAGTCTCATTTGCCTTGGTTACCTTGAATCTTTACTCTCAGTTACCCTCAGCTAGCTTCAATACTCTAGGTTACTCTTGAGTTACTTAGGGTAACTCACTTTTAGTTCCCTCCAGTTTATTCTAATTACCCGTAATTGCCTACAGTTACTTTCAGTTACTTTCTGTTTCCTGGCTGGTGTACAGGTGAGGGACGCATAACCACACTGAATGGATCAAAGAAGCTGAACACTTTGAACGTGTCGAGGCTGCAGTTTTGTACGAGTGCTTGCCATGTATTGGCTCTGTGTTACCAGAACCCTAAGGGATAAATGTACAATGAGGAAAATGATTTTTATTATATACAGAGGAAGATTTATTGAAAATATTCAACTGCAACATTCTCTTCTGTCCACCATTTTGCAACAAATTGGGGTCCCCATTTTAATAATTATAGACAAAGACAAAAAGGTGTGGAATTATTTGTCATCAAATATCGTACATTGAACCTGTGAAATCTAACATTTGTTATTTTGACACATTCACAGATAAATGTGAATTACAAACACAACAATTTAAACATGGCAAATTAGTTTATTAATTATCCACATCTTTATAGCTATGTCTGTAAAAGCATATCACATAAGTCATGAGAACCAAACACAGAAGTCATAAAAGCCAAACACAAACTGTGAAATGTAAAACATGAGAGGGTCCACATCGGCCTGTGGAAAGGTTTGCCTCTCAGAGCCCAGAGTTATCTTATCCAGGTACTTGGATAAGGCAATACATTGGCAACTCTAAACCTTACAGCATGGATCCAGACAGATCAGCTTTGATACAAAGATTTTAATACTGCCGAGGCAGAGAACACAGATTAGCAAATCATAAAAACCATCAATGGACAACAATTGGTAAGTGATAAAATTACAAATTGTATTTTTTCCAATGAAATTCCTGCAACTAATGTTTACCTCAGGATTTATGGATCTAAATGATGTATACTGATTAAAACTCCCATGTATACAATTAGGAGATTTCTAACGATCCAGACTGGATGACATGAAAAGATGCTGACGGGTCAATAAGCACCGTGTGACGTCATACTACTGCGTGGATCACTCTAATGTTTGCTATTATTAGAACTCTGGTTTATTCTCATACTAAAACCTGCACCTGAAATGTCGATCCGATCTTTGATGTGTATGAAATTAAACGCCATCAATAACCTATTAAGTTTATAACTGCATCCTTGTCATATCAGTAAGGCTAACTGGGTGGCACCGTCGCCCGTTCAAAATTCACCCCAGTCACATCAGTAAGGCTTTCTGGGTGACCTTCAGAGCTCATCAGTAAGGCTTGCTGGGTGACCTTCAGAGTTCATCAGAGCTAGCTGGCTGACCTTCAGAGCTCATCAGTAAGGCTAGCTGGGTGACCTTCTGAGCTCATCAGTAAGGCTAGCTGGGTGACCTTCAGAGCTCATCAGTAAGGCTAGCTGGGTGACCTTCAGAGCTCATCAGTAAGGCTAGCTGGGTGACCTTCAATGCTCATCAGTAAGGCTAGCTGGGTGACCTTCTGAGCTCATCAGTAAGGCTAGCTGGGTGACCTTCAGAGCTCATCAGTAAGGCTAGCTAGGTGACCTACAGAGCCCATCAGTAAGGCTAGCTTATCAGTAAGGCTAGCTGGCTGACCTTCTGAGCTCATCAGTAAGGCTAGCTGGGTGACCTTCAGAGCTCATCAGTAAGGCTAGCTGGGTGACCATCAATGCTCATCAGTAAGGCTAGCTGGGTGACCTTCAATGCTCATCAGTAAGGCTAGCTGGGTGACCTTCAGAGCTCATCAGTAAGGCTAGCTGGGTGACCTTCAGAGCTCATCAGTAAGGCTAGCTGGGTGACCTTCAGAGCTCATCAGTAAGGCTAGCTGGCTGACCTTCTGAGCTCACCAGCAAGGCTAGCTGGGTGACCTTCAGAGCTCATCAGTAAGGCTAGCTGGGTGACCTTCAGAGCTCATCAGTAAGGCTAGCTGGCTGACCTTCAGAGCTCATCAGTAAGGCTAGCTGGGTGACCTTCAATGCTCATCAGTAAGGCTAGCTGGGTGACCTTCAGAGCTCATCAGTAAGGCATGCTGGCTGACCTTCTGAGCTCACCAGTAAGGCTAGCTGGGTGACCTTCAGAGCTCATCACTAAGGCTAGCTGGATGACCTTCAGAGCTCATCAGTAAGGCTAGCTGGATGACCTTCAGAGCTCATCAGTCACATTCAAACATCTATTAGGTAGCATGACCAAAGAACCTCATACAAGCTCATCGCATGATCACATTGAGCAAAAAACAAGAAACCAAATATGTTACCTGATGGTAGTGCATGACCCCATACGGCCATGTTTATGCCTGACCAGATGTTTGTCTTCAGCCGCTCACTGAAGCAGAGGCTTGCTGTGTTCTTATGATATTCATGAGTATGGGAAAGCATGCTACCATATAATTGGTGAGCGGGTCAAATCAACAGAGCTGTCCTCGTGGCAATCATGCCATGATGACCTGCAAGGTTCTCTCAAGGTCATACTCAACTAGTCATAAGCTATTCCATATACTGGTCTAAAACTACTAACAGTATCCCAATGTAAATGGTGAATCTTAATAACAAAAAAGTCTTTAAAAAAAAAGGATTTGTATCCAGTTTCCTTTTTGAAAATGATATTTATATTTTCTCATCATTTTGAAGTTGCCATAAATCACAGACGTTATTGACTAGCATGTACAGTGAGCGAAAAGAAAACAATACACACGCTGCAAACCTGCTCGGAAACTGAGATCACGAGAGTATGAATCAAACGCATCTACACAAATAACTGACATATTCACATTAGCCCTCGTCGTCTCTGATCAATATAGTATACAGTATGTTATAATATTGTCTATATCATAACATATAATAAATTACTGCTCTAAGAGCTGTACACAAAAAGTTTGTTTCTTTATATGGTTTAAACATATAGTTATCTATAATTAACTTATTACATTCCTATTCTTATCTCAGGTAGGGAAATGCCCACAGGGAACATGAATACTTGTCTCAAAATGACTTACGTCAGGAAAATAGATATCAAATACTCCATTATCTAATCTGAATGTTGTTTTTATTCATTTTTCTATTAATATACAATACATATTACCATAATAACTACCATAAATAGCACAAAAAATATTAAAAATCAACTTTGTAATAATAAACTTTAAGTTTCAGAGTCTCAGTTGCATATAAACCCTTTTCAAATTTATCAAAAGTTTTTATAAAAATGAAAAGGTGAACCTTTATGTGGAGCTCCATGTAGTTGAAATGCTTAATCACATGACATTACCACAATATGATCACATGACACAATCACATGACATGACCACAATATGATCACATGACACAATCACAGGGAATGTTATCATCTAACCTCTATGACATAATAATGTGAGAATGCTTTCGCCCATAACTTCATATCTGCTCTATTCCGCACTTCATTAAATCCAACAATGTCTAAATCAGTGCTGAGATACTGAATATCTGGATTTTACATAATTTTAGTCAAATGAATACTTTTTATACCCTAACTGGAAATCATGGAAATGACCTCTATAAAAATGGCTGCCAGTTTCTCCTTTATTACAGAATCGACACATCCAATCAACAAAGAAGGATTTGTAATTTCTTTACTCAGGTCTTTTCAGTGATAGAATAAGAAAGCTTGCTCTGCAGCCCTGTCTGGTTGTCGGTCGAGAGGAGCATGTTTGTCTGGGAGCTATTGTGAATTCAATCTGTCCATCAAAGTCCCCCACAGACGATCCTCCATATCAGCTATCCTTCATCACTAATCATCCAGATGAGAATTGCTGAACCTTGTGGAAATAGGATAAAGTGGTTTTCAAACATATCTGCAAATGATATGGCCATGTGGCATGAGATGTAATGTCAGTCTGTTAGATGAGCCTGAAATCTTATGTTGAAAAAATCAGTTCTCAGGATTTCATCTGATGACAGGTAAAATTGAGAGTGGTAATTCGGCGACTTTCAGATGTGCATCAACAGTTGTAACCAGACTTCTAATTGGTCACGCAAAAATATGACCTAAAATGTTCAGGCAAAATGAAAAATACTATTTGGTCACACACAGCAGTTTGTGGCTTGATGTGGTCACGCATACTTCCTGTGTGGCATAATATGGTCATGCATGACTTTCTTGGGTCATGTTTATGCATGACCCTATACATGTTTGGCTTTAACTGACCAGTACAGCAGTAACTTATAGGCAGTAACTAGATATCACACCTGTTATTGGTCAAACAATCATTGATTTTAAATATTTAATTAGACAAAGATTTTAATGAGAATGCCAGACTGATTCAGGCATTTGTGGCTTTTAAAACTCTGTGAACAGACAGTCTGGTTTCAGATTGTTATTATTATTACTATTTTCTTGTTGTTGATGTCATCTTGATTATCATCATCAATCATCATCATTATAATCATCACCCTCATTATCATTGTTGTTGTTGTTGTTATTGTCATTATTATTATTATTATTGTCATTATTATTATTATTATTATTATTATTATTATTATTATTATTATTATTATTATTATTATTATGTAATAATGACAACATCTTTGTCTCCTGTATCTCTCTGTGCAGCCAGATTGTTGAAGAACAGTAATTAACATTGCTATGAGTGAAAACAAAAATCACGTTTCATTATTGGGAGGCAATCTTAATATCTGTGCTGTAATTAAATCAAATTCATTTAAACAAGTTTTACTTGCACAATGAATTAATGTGAAATGTTTTAGAACCAGTTCTAGAAAACAATTTTTATAAACATTGTCTTGGCAAAGATTGCTCAGTGTTAAATTGGATATGAACTTGCTTAAATGCCAAATGGGCCTGATCTCATATGATCATGAATATAACCATGAATATGCCTGACCTCATATGATCACAAATATGCCTGACCTCATATGATCACAAATATACCTGACCTCATATGATCACAATATGCCTGACCTCATATGATCACAATATGTCTGACCTCATATGATCACAAATATGCCTGACCTCATATGATCACAAATATGCCTGACCTCATATGTTCATAATATGTCTGACCTCATATGATCACAAATATACCTGACCTCATATGATCACAATATGCCTGACCTTATATAATCACAAATATGCCTGACCTCATATGATCACGAATATGCCTGACCCCATATGATCACAAATATAACCATGTATATGCCTGACCTCATATGATCACAAATATAACCATGTATATGCCTGACCTCATATGATCACAAATATACCTGACCTCATATGATCACAATATGCCTGACCTCATATGATCACAATATGTCTGACCTCATATGATCACAAATATGCCTGACCTCATATGATCACAAATATGCCTGACCTCATATGATCACAATATGTCTGACCTCATATGATCACAAATATACCTGACCTCATATGATCACAATATGCCTGACCTTATACAATCACAAATATGCCTGACCTCATATGATCACGAATATGCCTGACCCCATATGATCACAAATATAACCATGTATATTATGCCTGACCTCATATGATCACAAATATAACCATGTATATGCCTGACCTCATATGATCACAAATATAACCATGAATATGCCTGACCTCATATGATCACAAATATGCCTGACCTCATATAAGCAAGAACATAACCATTGTATGCCTGACCTCATGCGATCACATATATACTTGACATTATATGAGCTTGAATATTCCTGACCCATTAAATGTTTGCACTTGGAGAAGTGTGCAGTAGATTTGTTTAGATAATGACACCTTATGCAAGAACACACATATCATGAATATTACAGTAACCCTGAAGGTGTGCATGAGAACCAAGCACGCACTGCACCACACTGCAAAACCTCCATATTTATTGCAAAAATGAAAAAAACCTGAAAGGGTTCTTGTTTGAGAAGGAAACAAGTGATCCGCTGCATTATTGCATTCATGTCTGCCTGTCCCTCCACAGCCCGTCTTTTGTTTATCGAAGCCATTATATGCATTTGAAGATTTTAGCCATTGCCATGGCAACCTCATGTTGTTGGCAGCCAGGGGAACATGGCATAGGTTTTTGTTCATTGATCTTGACAACAAACATACAGACGCATGCATACATCATTATTGCATACACGACCCCGCCAACCAAACTCTATGAATGCCTCTGTGAATGCAGACAAAAACCTGAGTGTTTCTACAATGAAAGTATTATACAAATCCACATGCCCATCAGGTATACAAGGAAATTATTCTCTTTTATATGATATAATTTTTTTTCTCATTCAACTCAAATCTTCTATTTCACTTTCCTTTGATATAGCAACACGGAGAATACTATGTTTGGTGAGGGGGTATTCATCTCGCAATATCAAGTCACATCACACATGAACTTTGACCTCCATCATTGTTCAATGACCACTCATCCTGCTATGGTTGTCATCCTGGGCAACCTCTCTCTCATGATGCTTTGAGCACCCCCTGGTGGCCACCTCTCTCTCATGATGCTGTGAGCACCCCCTGGTGGCCACCTCTCTCTCAAGATGCTGTGAGCACCCCCTGATGGCCAGCTCTCTCTCACGATGCTGTGAACATCCCCTGATGGCCAGCTCTCACAATGCTGTGAGCACCCCCTGGTGGCCACCACAGGCTCCATACACTGCTCCTCCATACCATCGACACTAGCTATGCCAGGCATTGCAAACGTTAGCAAATTGGCCGGCGGCATAGTTTCTTTGATAGCTAGAATTGCTACCAACCAAATGAGTGTGTCGTAGCAATATGGGACACAAAAGACTGCTGTATAATTCATTCATGTCCTCCCCAATGCCAAACACTGGCATCGTCTAGACAACAACAATAGGCAAGTCATCTTCTAGACACAACTGGTAAGCCATCTTCTAGGTACAATAACTGGCAAGTCATCTTCTAGACACAACAATTGGTAAACCATCTTCTAGACAAAACAACTGATAGGTCATCTTCCAGACACAACAGGCAAATCCCAATACATGCTCTCTTTTACAAGGACGTATTTCTGATTATTTGTGGCCATTATTAAAATCTATCCATATCTTATAGATGCAACAACTGGCTGGTTTACCGTGTTCCTATTATGTAATTTATTCATATCTCAAGGCCCATAAACAAGACTTGATTTGCTCCAAAGAAATAGCAGATTGCTGTATGGATCCTTAATTTTTTATACATATTTCTTCTTCCATCTACACCTTGCCCATGAGAATACCAAAGGGAAGAACAGCCTCTGGTATAACGGTACTGTACACATTTTATTTGTCTTCCATTCAAATCCTTGTCAGATGTGTCTTGTTGGGTCACAAAGTAGCTGTCCCATGAGTGCAGCACTTTTTGTAATTCTTTTTTTGAGATGATGATGGGATCGTGTACATAACCTCGTGCATGTTTCACGCAATGTACATGGACCGGCTAAGTTGTTGTGACCTCGGCAGTGAGAAATACACAAGAGGATTGCCATGAGCTGGCATGTTTGAGAGTGGCAGATGCCTGCATGACAGCTCCAGTAAATATTACATGCCAAGGCCAAATGCCTCTGCCACCAGATCTGCACTCTCAAAGACATGTCTAAATCGGTGTCTCAAAGACATGTCTAAATCGGTGTCTCTCAAAGACATGTCTAAATCGGTGTCTCAAAGACATGTCTAAATCGGTGTCTCTCAAAGACATGTCTAAATCAGTGTCTTAAAGACATGTCCAGATCTGCACTCTAAAGGACATATCCAGGTCTGCACTCTAAAGGACATATCCAGTCCTGCACACTTTAAAGGACATATCCAGATCTGCACTCTAAAGGACACCTTTTCAATTTGAACTCTTACAGACATATTCAGACCTGTCTTTTATCCAGACCAAAGACATGTCAAGATGCGCACTGTCAAGGACGATTACACCAGGTCGAGATGTCCACATAAATTCTCGTGTAACAAACATACCTTCTCTGGAGGTCATGGCCTCATTTGAGGATATGGCAATAAATGCATGTGACAATGACATGAACAGAGCAAATGCTGTACATCCACAGGCAATAACGACACGAGAAAGCAATCTACAACCTCAAGATAAGGCTTTATAAATATATTTATCATAATTATATTCTCAAAGCAAAATATATTGTTATAGGATCGTTCAGGAGACCATCTATTTCTATATTGCAAGAAACTGTTATTGATTATCAATTTTTGGTATCTAGTTAGCATTTAGTAAATAAATAAATATTAAAATAGACGTATACATTTTAAGGCAGACATATTAATTTTAATGTGTGAATATTACCTATTTACTTTCATGAAGGAGGTATGATGGTCATATATATGTGTTATAAAATTCACATGAGCAATAATGCAGAGTGAGAGATGAGTTGTGGTGGGGCAGCAGCCAGGTGTATGCCAAGATTAACTGACAATAGAAGAATGACACGGCCCAGATACAAACATCACCATTGGCTGGTCTACCAGGGCAAGGTCATGTATTATGGATATCTGTGGTCCTGCGAGTACAGGGGGCAGCACCTATCAGAAATATAATGAATTATACACACAGGCGGCCACAGAACATCCGACAAGCACCGCTGACGCTGTCACGTATTTCTGAGTAAATCTCATATAGAGCTTAGCCTGCTGACCACCATAGTGGCGCCATCTTGGTGCCTTCATCAGTCCAAGCCAAACCACTACAGGGTCACACATAAATGTGACCTGATAACGTCACAAGAAGCCACCAGGGGATTTTAATTGGTCCAACTGCACTTTTCAACATCGGCAACATATTAACTCTCATGCTTGAACTCATTTCTGTCATGATAATGCGCGATCTAATCAAGGTTTGGCTCGGACTGAATGCTACTCCCCTAATAGCGTCCCCTTTTCATTGGTATATGGGGGACATCTTTTATTGAAGGACCTCCATGTTATATAATATTTTGATTGCCTTCATTCTGAACGAGCAGGCAGGGTTGAAACTGTGGGCATTGTGTCATATAGTGTCACATATTACTTCCAATATCAGAACTAGCTGAAAATTATAATTGCGCTATTTGCTTTGTCAGCGTTCTTCCATCAGTTAGGGCCAATCTTCTATGTTGTGACATCTCGCTCCAGACATGACCATCACATAACCATGTATGCTGTCATAATTCAGCCATGTCTGTATATATAAGTCACGCATCTGCCATGTCTATGCCTATAAATCACACATCAGCCGTGTCTATAAATGGACGAAAACAAAAATAGATGCATAAATAGTAGATTTTATAGAGCGTTCCTACCAGACAATGTCTGTACATAGCACATGATGATGACAGGCCGAGGACCACACAGAGAATGCCTGGAACCTTCAGGCCAATGTTCCACCAGCTGAGCTATTTCAGACATGTCTGATTCTAGAAGATGACATCAAATTAGTTAAAATGCCTCCTTCCTTCCGTCCGTTTTTGTAAATGTCGAGAGGTTTTCCCCGTCTTTGCTCTTGGGCTTAAGATTATTTAACATATGCGAGGGAGATGCAGCTCCCATGTCCTGTTTATGATGGCTGCCTCATTACAGCACTTTGGATTAACGAGACATAATTAGAAATTTAATCTTTTAAAATGTTCACTAAAATCTATCTGTTACGTGTCTTATCTTCCTGTGCAAATAATCAGTAACAAGACAAACTTTCTCAGCCATTAATATGCAGTTTGGGTGCCACTTGTTGAAATGACAGTACCATGAACAAATAGAGTCACGCACTACCATATTGGGCCATACATTGTATATGCATGAAAAAGTTCAGCTCCACAACAGCTGATCAAATAGAGTTGATGAGAGTAATATTTCTGTGAGCTTTAACTAATCAATATTCAAAAAAAATTGGGGAGGGTAGAAATCGTTATTTTGGTTAATGACCTTCTTGTCATTACTGGCATTAATTTGAAGTTGAAGACCTTTTTTTTGACATATCATTATTGAGGTAATTAGACAAAGATATTGGCACATCTTGTATTCTCAGTTCCGATTGTACCACAGATTGCAGTTGTATCAAGAATTCAACCAGCGTGAACAAATAGGTTCACCCACTCTAATACAAGGCTGGAGGGAATCAGCAAGGAGATATGAGCTTATAGGGTAAGCTTCCCTTACCATGGACACATCAGCAAAATAATTATACCTTTTTGCTTACCAAAAGGCTTATATGGGTATAAGTCCTAAAAAAACAGTTTGTAAATGACTTAACTTAAAATATTATTCTCACACCTTTTTCAATTGTCCTTATTCAGCAGTGATTACATATTAGACTTAATATAGACTCTTTGTTTCATTTTTCTAAGTATTCCTATATTGCAGTTAACATGGTTTAATACAATGCTTCCTGTTATTCTCATCGTGATGGTGTCATGGGATGGATATTGCAGGTATAATAGGTTTGTCTGAGTGATATAAGGTCAGAGCGACATAAGTCACAGCCGGAGAGTGAGCCTGGACATCTTGCTGACATCTTGCTGACATCTTGATGACATACATGTCATACTCCCCAGCATGCTCGCAATGATTTCATATTCACCGTGATGATCGTAATGTCATATTTACCATGATTATTGTGATGTCATATTTACCATGATGATTGTGATATTCAATATGTCATATTCACGATGATAATCATTGGTGAAAATTTACATAAAGTAGACATCACACATGGAAAATGTAGAGAGTAACATACCAAGGGGCTGTGAACAAAACCAAATCACCCCTGGTGGTCAGATCATGTCACACTTCATATCAGATCTCCCCCTGGTGGTCAGATCATGTCTCACTTCATATCAGATCTCCCCCTGGTGGTCAGATCATGTCACAGGTCATTTCAGATCTCTCCCTGGTGGTCAGATCATGTCAAACTTCATATCAGATCTCCCCCTGGTGGTCAGATCATGTCACAGGTCATTTCAGATCTCCCCCTGGTGGTCAGATCATGTCACAGGTCATTTCAGATCTCCCTCGGTGGGCAGATCGTGTCACAGGTCATTTCAGATCTCCTCCTGGTGGTCAGATCATGTCACAGGTCATTTCAGATCTCCCCCTGGTGGTTAGATCATGTCACACTTCATATCAGATCTCCCCCTGGTGGTCAGATCATGTCACAGGTCATTTCAGATCTCCCCCTGGTGGTCAGATCGTGTCACAGGTCATTTCAGATCTCCCCCTGGTGGTCAGATCGTGTCACAGGTCATTTCAGATCTCCCCCTGGTGGTCAGATCGTGTCACAGGTCATTTCAGATCTCCCCCTGGTGGTCAGATCGTGTCACAGGTCATTTCAGATCTCCCCCTGGTGGTCAGATCGTGTCACAGGTCATTCCAGATCTCCCTCGGTGGGCAGATCATGTCAAAGGTCATATCAAATCTCCCCCTGGCAGTCAAATCATGTAGAACTTGTATAAGGTGACATCACAGAGGACAATAACACTGTCGTGACATCATCAGGTCGACTATATCTTGGCATCCATTAGGAGAGGACTTCCTGCCAGGCTGGCATCAGGGAGAATGGTCTCTACGGGGAGTGCTACATGGAGAATGGTCTCTACGGGGAGTGCTACATGCTTCATACTGTAAACAACAACTGCTCCAGACTACCACACAACCACCTCCTGCATACATACATACACAGAGATAAGAAAGATACACAGAGAGATAGAAGAGATAGAGAGAGAGAGAGAGAGAGAGAGAGAAAAAAAAAGAGAAAGAAAGAGAGAGAGAGAGAGATATAGAGAGAGAGAAAGAGAGAGAGAGAGAGAGAGAAAGAGAGAGAGAGAAAAAAAAGAGAAAGAAAGAGAGAGAGAGAGAGAAAGAGAGAGAGAGAGAGAGAGAGAAAGAAAAAGAGAGCGATGAAAGACAGATTTCATACAGATTCATATACTTAAACATTTTTAAAATTTAATTTTTGCGGTGAAGTTTCTGTGTATATGATGCGAGGTATATGTGTGTGGTTATGATATGTTGTGCTGCATGCTGGGTAATATATTGGCAGAGTGGCGTGCCCAGACCAGAGAGGACACTACCAGTATGGAGAGGGAGTCTGCTGTCACAGCATAATGCATAGCCTCAGGCCACTGCAGCAGATATCACCAATCAATGCAGATACCAACAGCTCAACCCCCCCCTATACTGCCCCCCCCCCCTCTAGACTGCCTCCCCATATCTAACATGTCTACACAATATAATATACAGTACGCAATGAAGTCGCATTTGGTCTATTTGGTCATGCATGTTGGTGACAATTTAAAGTCGCGCAAGGCGTGACCATATTGTGTCACACAGGGTCTGAACATATTGTGTCACACAAGGTCTGAACATATTGTGTCACACAAGGTCTGAACATATTGTGTCACAGGGTGTGAACATATTGTGTCATGCATTAAGTCTGAACAAATAATTTAGCTGAGCATGAGCAAATTGTATGGCGTAATGGTCTTGGATGAGTTTAAATCATCATGCATGTTAGTGACTGTATTAAGGTTTGGTTTTGACTGCTTATCTCTCTTCCCAGTTCTATTTTGAAAACGTTGCCATGGTTACAAACAGTGTCCTCTTCTAAACGCTTCCATACTTCAGGTAGCTCAAACAGACACTTCCCTGGATTGGGTTCACGTTATCTGTCATTTCCATCAATCACTCTTCAAAAGGAAACGTCTAATTTCAGTTCACATTTTCTCTGAGCGCACCTATCAAATTGATCAAGCTCGCATCAATCTGAGGCATCCAATTGTCATTACCTGATCCTTTATTGTTATTTCCATACTTAAACTCACATAAAAGCACAATACATTTTGATCTATGCTTAATCATTGAATGGGTGTATTTTTATATTTATTGCAGTTATCTACAAGTTGGCACAAAGGAAAATGCAATGTACATTTAGTATCCGGAAAAAGGTGAAATTCACATCTTGTAAATTCACTGGTTGTACCTTTAGTATCAGTGAAAAAGGTGAAATTCACATCTTGTAAATTCAATGTAAATAATGAAATTCACTGGTTAACTTTGTAAACAGGAAAATTCACAGGTTGGATTTGTAAACAGGGAAATTCAGTTGTTGTTTGTTTTGACTTCGGAGTTGTGAAACAATAGAAGTAAATATGGTAAACTTGAATGGAATAATTCCAATTTGGAATGCAAATTTCCTTCATTTAAAGCGTGATGTTGCTAATACATTTGAGAAGTAGTCTGATAATGAGGCATTTGCAGCCCATCTCATCATTACCATCCTATAAACATAAGCCTAAGCCCTGTCTACTACCTTCTGCAGTGAGATGTCTCTCTTAATCATTTAAAAACATGCCGCCGACTGTCATGAGATTTGAAATGTATACCATATTGTGTGCTGTGACCAGACTAGACCTGCTCGTCTCACATTCAACCTCATTTGCCACCACTCCTAGGTGGCGCTTCTCTGCTTTCTTATGGCTGCCTAATCTGCCTCTAAAATAGCAGTGTTATCTCTTAGTACGGTGGAGCATTAGTCGCTCGCCATATCGGTTGCTCTTTACGAGGGAGTGCCACGGATACTTGAATGTCCACACCATTTGTGACAGCACCATAGTCCAAGAAAATCTTACCAGTTGCAAGCGGTACATTTTTCCAGTTGCAACCGGTAAATCTTACCAGTTGCAACCAGCAAATCTTACCAGTTGCAACAAGCAAATCTTACCAGTTGCAACCAGTATATCTTACCAGTTGCAACCAGCAAATCTTACTAGTTGCAACCAGCAAATCTTACCAGTTGCAACAAGTTGCCAACAACCAAATCTTACCAGTTGCAACCAGTATAACTTACCAGTTGCAACAACCGAATCTTACCAGTTGCAAACAGTAAAACTTACAATGTTTGAGCTTGATTATTTACCTCTAATACGCTACTTTTCTCACCTATAATTATATGAAATATTTCTAAAAATATAGTTAGTATTTCCTGTCCTCACTCCAATTCTACTATTCATGCCACAGTTACTTAAACAGACATCCAAAACATCCTATTATGTAAATGTATAAATAAAAATGTGTGGGTTTGGTCAGACAGGAAAATTATGTTTCTCAAACATTAAATTCTAACATTACAAGTATATTAAGCATGTACGGAAAGGAGAAGGTTGTATTACAGAATCCAATCATCACGTCCTTAAATCACTACTGCCCTCTGGTGAGAATACTGATTTTATCTCTTACGCCATAGTGATCTTATATTCTTTTCAGACATTTAATCAAGCATACAACGATCCTTTTACAACAAGCATTGACGGAACAAAAGAGATTATTATATCAACTCTGACATATTGTAAAATCTTATCATGTCAAAAGGGTGTATGAGTTCAGTGTCCTGGAGGATAGCACCGGTGAGTTCAGTGTCCTGGAGGATAGCACCGGTGAGTTCAGTGCCCTGGAGGATAGAACCGGTGAGTTCAGTGCCCTGGAGGATAGCACCGGTGAGTTCAGTGTCCTGGAGGATAGCACCGGTGAGTTCAGTGCCCTGGAGGATAGCACCAGTGAGTTCAGTGCCCTGGAGGATAGAACCGGTGAGTTCAGTGTCCTGGAGGATAGCACCAGTGAGTTCAGTGCCCTGGAGGATAGAACCGGTGAGTTCAGTGTCCTGGAGGATAGCACCGGTGAGTTCAGTGTCCTGGAGGATAGCACCGGTGAGTTCAGTGTCCTGGAGGATAGCACCGGTGAGTTCAGTGCCCTGGAGGATAGAACCGGTGAGTTCAGTGCCCTGGAGGATAGCACCGGTGAGTTCAGTGTCCTGGAGGATAGCACCGGTGAGTTCAGTGCCCTGGAGGATAGCACCAGTGAGTTCAGTGCCCTGGAGGATAGAACCGGTGAGTTCAGTGTCCTGGAGGATAGCACCGGTGAGTTCAGTGTCCTGGAGGATAGCACCGGTGAGTTCAGTGCCCTGGAGGATAGAACCGGTGAGTTCAGTGTCCTGGAGGATAGCACCGGTGAGTTCAGTGTCCTGGAGGATAGCACCAATGAGTTCCAGTCTATTTTGGTAGAAATGTCTTGGGGGATTCCATCAATACAAGATAATATTGCTAATACAGATAATGGCTGCACACATTAGCACATAACTGTTTATCAGTAATGTCCTCGTGGACACAAATTCACCCATCAGTGGAATTTATTTAAACCTTAGTTGATTTCTTAACATATCATCATTTTTAATTCTTTTCACATAAATTGATTTTATATAAAGTTCAAAATAAGTCTGGGGTGATTTTGTAGAGGAAGTGTCTGGCTCTCATCTCAAATGTTCTTGGTGGCAGGACAAGTAATGAGGCTAACATGCTTATACTGCAAGCTGAGATCTGCCTTATATATAACCGCTGCTATCTCCAAATCTCACACAGTCTCATACAACTTGAGAGCTCTGAGATCTGCCCGTAAGCTCGTTCAGGAAATTAGAAAATACACTGAATGCTATTTTTAACACCACTGACTGATCACATGACAAAAAAAAAGAAAATGGCTGTCACTGCCTTTTTGGAACGTGTATTTGAGCTACTCTTCCTGCCACATCTATCAAATCTAGGCATGAGCTACAAGTAATATATATATATATATATATATATATAATAAAGTCTCTCTTTATATACAGTCCTTTGCTCTCTTTTGGTCACTCATGATATTATCCTGCATCTAACAAGGTACTTTTCACATATTTTCACACCATGAATTGATTGCAATCATGATGATGAGCGATACTCATTATCACTATCTATCACCTCTGCACCTGTATCGAGCACACTCCATGCAGCACCAAAGCTTCCCGCACACACCACTGTCCCCAATGTACACTTCATGCAGCTCCACGCATTGCTTGTACAGGTAAAAATAGCACAGCGATATTGTCACATTGCACATGAAAGAGACGCCAGGTATACAAAGACGAACATCAATACGTGCTCAAATAATGGCACCAGCTTCGTTTCAGATCTGTGAATTTCCTCTTTTAAACCACGCAAAGTGCAACTAATTATGTAAAGGGAATGCATTCCGACTGTTATGCAGTGACAACATGTTAACCTGACCTCCACTGATTCATAATATCCTGGACCTTTTTTTAAATCTAATCAAAAACATATCTTTTTTTAAAAGACTCTGCGAGATCAATTTCTTGTTGGTTATAATGTAAGCTTATTAAGTGACTTTGATGACAACATGTGATCTGAGAGTGCACTCATGTCACGCTGCCCTTGACATTCTCTGCTTAATGAGCACGAAGAATACAGAATCCATAATTGGATGACAAAATATCAGTTTCACCTGACATCAATTCAATCTATAAATTTTCTCATCATACAATTTTGATATCTGAAAATAAAATCTTGTATTCAAAATATTGAGAAGTTACTAAATCTATCATTCTTGCTGAAAATATGTTTAACATTCATTATTCCAGCTATTGTAGATCAAGATTTATATTCCTACATCCAATAAAATATACTGTTTTGTAATTTTCGATGACATGAAATATCTTTTTAAATCCTTTACACTTTAAAAATTCTATTTAAAAGGATATAGTGATAATTTAAGCCCTTGCAAAGTGTATTACTCTTTTTGTATCTCTTTAAACATATTATTACCCTCTATAGCAGGACTTCTATATCATATCAGTCCCTGCCACCAAAGCTATGAATGTGCGCACAGAATCGAGCGCAAGTCATTAGTATTCAGAAAAATCTGGCTGTCAACTCATTGGTGAGAGAATATAGATTTGTTTTGTACTGGCAGTTGTACTGATTGGTCAGTATTTGTGCCAGACACCTGGTTACAGTTTATGACCTAATGTTGGTCAATTCAGATTTGATGATATTTTTGTGAGCAAGGCAAGTATTTATGACTCGGGGATTTCCAAACTTTGAATGAGATAAAAAAAAAACAAGGTAATGACTGCAGAGGTAGTAATTGAATACTACCTGTGTAATGCAGAGTAACATATTATACACATTTCACAAACAAATAAAAAAAATAACGAGAAGCAAATTATTTTAATCCTTGGCCTAGGCAGATTGCCATCATGCATGTACATTGTCAATATGAAATATTATACAAAACTATGTGTAAAGTTCTTATGACCCTTTGGCTTGGCATCTTTGCATCACAAGTCACGAAGCTGGATTTTTTTGGTATTTATGTAAACTAATATGTCATGAGATAAAGCATTTCCATCGCAACATTGACAGACAGACCTTCAAGAGGTTTGATTAAGGGATGAATATATGTAAGTTGCTAATTCATACTGATTTCATATCATATTCTAAGAATTATTAAATTAAACGGGAGCAAAATTAAATGTAAACAAAGTTCACCACAATAAACTGCACTCATTTGTTTATTCCTTAGTTTCCATTTAGCCTCATCTCTTCTTGACATTTTTTTGTGTAAATTGATTTTTGTCAAAATACACTTTGTGATCTGAGGATTTTAATTGGTCGAGTCAACAAGTCAGTGTTTCATGTAACCAGATGATTGTGTTAACCTGTGATAATATTCAATTAGTATTGTGTTTATTAATCAGTTTTAATGAGATTACATACAAATTTCTAAGGATGCAGATTAATTTGAATCAAATAAATTTTAATTTCTGCGTGAAGTATTTTAATATCAATTCTCTTTTTAGCTGATTGAATGTGCTGTCCATGCAGAAGACACTATCAATCAATATATAAACAAAATATAAACCATATATTCAAGTTCCACAGCACGCCATTGACAATTCAATTGCATTGAAAATAAGAAGAGTAAAAATCAGCAGTTTTTTATATAATATTCTTCTCCCCTCCCACCGCCGGGTCCTACTGTGATAGATGCCAATGTTTCCCCTTTACCATAATTCTATATCATATTCAATTTCTATAATTGTTTTGTGATGTTGTCACGGCAACTGATGCATAATAAAATTAAGCAGGCAGATAACACACTATTAATTCCATGTGAGATAATGTCTTGGAGGATGATGTTCCACTTTTTCTGTAAATGCCCAAGGCTAAACAAATATATGGTCCTCTCACAAGAAGCCAAGATATACAAGAAAAATTATCAAAAAGGTAATAAGATTTCAGTCTTACGAAATGTTCAAACCACAAAGTTCATATAAAGCATAGGCTGGAGTCATAATTGTGTTCTGTCTATCTTACTCCTTGATGTTTGACCTTTACGACCTTTCAGCAAGACTTGGTTTGTGCACCTAGCAATGACTGTTCCCTGTTATTTCTCTTCTTCTTTCTTCAAATAAATTACTTCTCTCTTCTTGTTCTTCCTCCTCCTCATACCTTTCCCCCTCTCACCCCTCTGCTCCCTCTCTCCCCCTTTCCCTCCCCTTTCTCTCCCTCCCCACTCCCCCTCTCCCATCTCTCTCTCTTTCCTCCACTTCCTTTCTCCCCCCCCCCCACTTTTCCCTCCTCCTTCTCTCTCCCCCACCTCTCCTCTCCTTTCTCCCCCTTTCCCTCCCCTTTCACTCCCTCCCCACTCCCCTCTCCCATCTCTCTCCCTTTCCTCCACTTCCTTTCTCCCCCCTTTCCCTCCTCCTTCTTCTCTCCCCCTCTCCCCCCCTCACCCTTCATCTCTCCTCCCCTTTCCTTCCCCTCCTCCACCACCGACTCAGACATGATCAATCTGAGCACAGACCTTCCCAGATCTAATAAGGATATTTTTGGCCATATCTAACATGAGAAGTGGACACAAGTAGAGTGTTATCCAGACCACGCCCAGCAGGAGCGGAACCCGGCCTCAGTATCGTCGTCCGTACTGGGCCAAGCCTTTGTTTCTATCTGTCATGTGATGAACTGTCTTAGTGGAGGTCAGGTAAACATACTCTCGTCACATTACACTCTACCTCTCGTTGCGCGCTGACGTAACAGGTGAATGACATGTCAGCAATATTTGCAGGTAAAACTGCCACCAGCTTGCATTGCATCATTATAAGAATTATAAAAGATAAATCCTGCAGTCTCAGACTTGTGATTATATTTATATATATATGGAATGCGTAACCGTCTCGAGCCACAACTGCTCACTGTGAATAAATAGGGTCACACGATAGCCATGAGTGAACAAATAGATGCATAGCTCAAACTGATGGCCAGCATAATATCATTAATCCCCATATCTCAAACAATAAACAACTGATAAATTGTTGTGAATGATGTCTCTTATCAACATCATTTTTTGGACAAAATAAGCAGTTTGCATGTTACCATTACAAGTCAGGAACGAGGCATAAGATGAACACTGCTTGGCGTCCTCCAGTCGCAACACAAACCTTAATATGGTCACATCAAGAATCAAGTGACCCCATATAATCATGGAGTGGACTGATTGAGACGTGGAGGGCATGTATACCCAGACTACACTGCTCACCTGTGATGCCCCCTAATGCTCTCACATTCATTCTTTGATTCTATTTGTGACCGATAATGTTCAACAACACCTTACATTACCCACAGCATTTTGCTGTAAACAGCTATTTTTAGTACAGACCTCTATTATTACTTATCTGTCATCCATAATGTGACCTCTGTTCTGACATATCATTTATGGTTGCTTTGAGAAACCAATTCACATAGCACCAGCATTATTTTTCACCTCCGAGAAATATATAGATTGTTGTAAAAAAATATCTCCTGGATTTACACTTGTGGAATGCATTTAATGGCATGGCTGAATGATGTCACTACTTTTAACATATACACCATACTTGATATATTCATAACCATATAGTGTCACGCAGGAGTCAAAGTGATTAAATTCAGTTGCATAATCTCTATGTGCAACTGAATGGAATCATGCAGAGTTCAAACTTCTTAAATGCGTTTATGTGGCTAAATTGATGTTTTCCCCCACCCGTTTATCAGAACTATCCTGGCTTTCTGATAAAATAACACAAAGTGAACCGTTTAACCACGTTTAAGCTCTTCTTTGCATGTCTGGCTTTTGCAGCACTTGATTAACTTTGCCGCCTGAAACTGACAATATACACTGATTTGATGCGTATATATAACATTACATTTTGTACCAATATCACATGAGCAAGGATCTTATTTAGGGGGAGACATGAGACAATAGCTCATTAAAATCACAAATGTCTCGTTCTGATTTGTGCCCAAGGGGACAATAAACCCGTCGAAGTTTTAAACATAATCTGTTGTGTTCTTCGATGTAATACAGTTACACGGCAGTCATCATTTTGCTAGGATATCTTATGTCATGATAACAATGTACACGGATTAGTTGATTTGTATAATCCCTGTAAAAAAGGCCCTGATTTAATGGCTTTATAACATGTTCTCATTAACTTTGCCTCATTAAACTTTGAAATGTTTCATCACTTTTAAGTTTACAAGGTACAAAAGTCACACAAACATTCACTTCTAGCCATGTTTTTGCATCATGTGGTCAATAAGGTGCAAAATATCCCTGTATGATGTCAATAACATGCGAAATATCTGTGCATAAGGTCAATAAGGTGCAAAATATCTGTGCATGAGATCAATAAGGTGCAAAATATCTGTGCATAAGGTCAACAAGGTGCAAAATATTTGTGCATGAGGTCAATAAGGTGTACAATGTCACTGCATGAGGTCAATAAGGTTCACAAAACCCCTACATGAGGTCAATAAGGTTCACAATATTCCTGCATGAGGTCAATAAGGTTCACAATATCCCTGCATGAGGTCAATAAGGTTCACAATATTCCTGCATGAGGTCAATAAGGTTCACAATATCCCTGCATGAGGTCAATAAGGTTCACAATATCCCTGCATGAGGTCAATAAGGTTCACAATATCCCTGCATGAGGTCAGTAAGGTTCACAATATTCCTGCATGAGGTCAATAAGGTTAACAATATCCCTGCATGAGGTCAATAACGTTCACAATATCCCTGCATGAGGTCAGTAAGGTTCACAATATTCCTGCATGAGGTCAGTAAGGTTCACAATATTCCTGCATGAGGTCAATAAGGTTCACAATATCCCTGCATGAGGTCAATTCATATTTCAAAATATCAATATAATTTTACTAAGCACATCACTCAATGTTTAAAATATGGTATATAAAGTTACCTTTCTTTAAATGACTGGAAACTAAACTAAAATACCTCAAATATTTCTGGCCTTAGCCTAAAGTTGTCTACCTTGGGCAACAAGGCAGGCTTAAATATTAATGCCTGAAAACATGATAATGTTTGCAGCCTCCATTTAAAGCAAACCATTGTTTAAATCTTCTGTAGATCCTAACAGTTTGAAAAACTGTATCAGCTGTAGTGTCATAATAATAAATATGCATACTATAAGAAATACACAAATCCTTTTTTTGTTAATGTATAAAGATGCTTGATTCTTTTATGACTCTAGCTCACAATACTTCACAAGTTATATATGTTTATTGTTTTCTGCAAAAAAACATAACATAACCTAAATGTAACTTAACTCAAAATTCACACAGGGTCTCAGGTGCACAACTGCATGGGGTGAAAAGGGCAATTGACCAAGGATAAGAAGGCAGCAGTTGGCAATGGGAGGGTTGGTGGTCTTTAAAGAATTCTTCCCTTATTGTGAGTTGTGTGATGTCTGCATCAGTATCTCCTCTGTAATAACAACTGTCTGCCAAAGCTATGACAATGCCCCTGATCAGCTCATTTAAAAAAGGAAATGAAGTTCATATATCAACAGGTGGCAATTCCCCTCCAGATGATTATTCAAAGACTTTTTATAATTAACCCATTCATTTTTAAAATCATAATGTACAGTTAATAATTTTGATAAGATTATATTTAGTTTTCATTTTTGATGTGGAAAATTGAGAGAAATTGAAATTGGATTTTGAATTGTTAAAAGCGGTCAAAACACATCAACATTGGTGTTAAATCTAGCACCACAGGTGTAAACACAGGTGGAACTCGGTAGAAATATTGTAGTCACTTTCCGCAAGTTATAGTTTGGTCTCACACCATCCCCATGATCACAACAGGAAGTATCCCTGATGAAAAGGTCTCAATAGAAAAGCTTTTTGCAAGCCTAATTCCAGACAGCCATGGCATGGACCTGTTGTTGTAAGAAAAACAATCTATCAGAGTGATTAGGATTTGTACAACATGCCGGCATTTCATGCACACGAGCCATTCGTTACAAACCGGTGTTTGCAAAATCTCCATGGCCACATGCCGTGAAGCCTGCCGTAATTGTGTAGACCGGGGAAGCTCTGCAACTTGACCCCAGGTCCCTGGACTGAACAGTGCGCATTGTGCACCGACACAGAGAAACACTGATCATGATACGAGCCATCTAATCCTGTAACTGCCGATGTGATTCTTCAGAACATTGATGATATGCGAAGACTGTACAGTATATAGTACACACCTTGTATAACTGTGCAATGTACTTGTCAGATCAGCCCTGTTTCGAGCAGTATGGCTTATATATAATATATCTCTTATATCTTAGTGTACAAATCACCAGCCCCAACCACTGCCCTCTGGTGACCAGTCTGACATGCTGCCTCACTGACAAATGTCAATGTCAAAGGGTTGATAAACTATCTTGTCTTTCTGCAAGAGTATATGTAAAGTGTTCCCGGGTGAGCCAAGAAGTCCTCGACACTGCAAAGAAGCCATCTGCAATTTTGTGCAGACGTGTTCCTCTGTAAGTGATGATGGATGGAAGTGTAAGGTCGAGAGGTCATGTGTCTATAACCGGGCCTGTATTGATTAGCTTCCTTGTCATAGCCGAGTCAAAGAGGACCACGCAAGTCCAATTATACATTTCATTGAAGAGTCTGCTTCCTGTGAACAGAAAGGTAAACGGATCACCAGATAAAAGGTCATGTGATCATGATTATGTAGGTCAAATTACATATGTAGGTCAAATAACATATACCACTATGCATGCCCAGGTAGAGGGTTAATTTTGTGTCCCTTAATCATTGCAATAATGCTGTTTTGCTAATATGGCTGAACCACCATATTATCCTCTCGCGAGATAAGAGTGAAACGAGATCGTCACTAGTCTACTATTCCCAGGATGCTCTGCTGTGTTTGCATCCATATTTTGTATAGCTGCATTGTCATCAACAAACAAGCTTCCTGGACTGGTACAACTTCCTCATCTTTATATGCTATTTTAATCAGGACAAAATTCAATACAGATGATATGTGTAATTTATCTGACGGAGTACGTTTTCGTTTGAGGAAGGTCTTACTGGATGCGAGGCAGTTTTCTGGCTTGCATTTATCATAATCACCCTAATGAAGGTTTCTGCTTTGAATGGTGTTTCATCTCTGAACTCGGCATATTGGAAAACGTTCACTATTAGCCTTCGGTTCGCTTATGGGTTTGTTTTACTCATTCATCATGATATTGTGACCCAGACTCAAGACTAAGGAGGGAACACATTTGTGGTTTCAGCTCAGAAATCAATGCAAGTGTAACGGTGCTAGTGATGTTGGCGATGAGTACGGACCTATCCATTATGGGGCTGGCCTGACACACGTACACTAATATCAGGGAACGGGTTGGTGAGGCCTGACACACGTACACTAATATCAGGGACCGGGTTGGTGAGCATAGACCTATCCATTATGGGGGCAGGCATGACACGTGTAAACACTAAAATCAGGGACCGGGTTGGTGAGACCTAACACGTGTACACTGATATCGAGGTCTGGGTTGGTGAGGCTTGACACACATACACTAATACCAGGGACCGGGCTGGTTAGGCCTGACACGTGTACACTAATATCAGGGACCGGGTTGGTGAGGCTTGACAAATGTACACTAATACCAGGGACCGGGATAACAGGAATGCCTCAAATGTGTCCCATGTGACCAAATTATCATATCATCATGGAGAGCAATGTGAAAATATATCACAATATGAATATGCTTACAACCTAACCTGCTTTATACCTTTAAGCTGGCTTATTATCTGCTAAAATATGCAAACAATAAGCGTCAAACAGAAACTGTCTCATACATAGTACAGAAAACAGTATTTTCCATTGCAGCCTGCACTGTGAATGTGAGTTATTCATGGCTATTCACAGTGCTCAGCTTTAGATTTCTCTGCCAATCAGACATGTATTTATCATTATATAGGAAGGTACTGCCAGCAACACTAACCTGTGTCCATTAGGTTGATCATATCAACAGTTGGTGAGCAGTGAGCAGAGAGAGTAACTCAGGCAGTGGCTATGTGAGTACTCAGCATATAGATTACAAGCTGAGTAGGAAGAGTGCAAACCTGAGAGGTACGCACACTTAACCATAACCCTGCAGTAATCCTAACAACTCATACATTGCACTGTTATTTCACAGTCTGGCAAAGAAATCCGGTCTCTGGAACTGTACAAATGCATTGCTCACCTCCTTAGGTTTATTTTGCAGGAATATTATGGAATGTTCCCTATTTAACTAAATGCAGGTTATGGCTGGTATGAGGTGGTTATATACAAATGCAGAAAAAAATCAAAATATCCTCTGCAAAATAGGCCTAAAATTAATATCTGGCTATATGGTGAATTAGACTGTCATGGAAAATGGCACACTTGATTGTCAAGCGATATAGCCAACTTCAGTATCAAGCAATAAGGGCAACTTAAACATCAGGCAATATAGTCAGCTTGATAATCAGGCGATTTGAGGGACTCAAATATCTGGCAATAATGTATTATTTACCACATTAATTGAATAGAATTCACCTGTATGCCACTCCAAATGGCTGATATGTTTATCACTCCAAATAGTCAACAGGCGTGTAACCTGATAAGACCCATTACAGTTCCATGCCATTTGCTGGTGTTGGTTTTCATAGAGCCACACCATTTTTTTCATTAGAGCAAAGCAAATATGTGTTAATATAGGTGATATATTGATGTCTGCACCAGGCTGCGTGGCACCATTACTAATAATGTCAAGGCTTCCTTATTTTGTATCATTTCTGTTTGAATTTCATTTTTAACTTATCTGGAAATGATAAACAAGTGATCAAATATCATTTATGATGTCATTTGTTTATATTAAGAGATCTTAATGTGAGATATTTAATTATAATACACATGAGTGCGTTCCAGGGGTACTTCTGGGGTTTGGTATAAACCACTTGCCAAGTCGTCCTCAGGGAAATATGGCCCACCTCAGCAGGTAAGAGTAACCAAACCTGATTAAAAATTCTGCTTGCCTGGCAGAAAATCTGCTCGCCATTCAGCAATTTTCCTGAATGCATAATGGAAATCGCTTTTTGCATGACCAATAATCTAAGTTTCAAATTAAGGCAAGTGAAATACATGTCACAGCACCTTAATCTTGACAAGGTTAGATGACAAGGTTTTACATATTCACTGTTCTAACATTCTGTGTCTTACATTTTACCAGTCAGAGACAAACATATACAATCATACCTAAATATGACTTGATACAGTCATGCATGGTTTCATCTGATCAAGCAAAACTTTTATTTTTCTCTCATCAGTCACGTACACACAACATACAAGTCATGCAATGACCCTGCATGATCTCGCGATAACATTTTTGCATGACTCTATAGGAGTCTGGCTGGGACTGTTTGCCCTGGGAAGCATTAGGAAGCTCCATGTGAACCATTATTATCATCATTATTCATAAAGGCCGTCCATTTCTCTTGCTGATTTCTGTGGACCGCCATACAAATAGTGGCATTTAGCTGAGCACACCTGCGCCTCACCTCGAGTGGCCCAGCGCCCCCTGTCCACGCTTCCTGCCCACGTCCGATCCGGGCAAACATGCTCAGCGCCTGCCACACAGCATCTCCCCAACACAACACTTCCTCATTCTGTGCACCCAGAAATAGTGTAATCATAGCAGAAAGAAAGTACGCTTTTTACCAGGTTGATCCAAATATTAAAATTGATCATGAACATGATTTAATGTCATGATATTTAAAGTTATGACATCATATGATTTTTATACTAACATTTTAACGATTTTTACACGTTATCGCTGAGCGTAATACCCATTCCTGACCAGAGTGAAGCTGATCATGGTCAAACAGGGGCTGCAATACCCATTCCTGACCAAAGTGAAGCTGATCATGGTCAAACAGGGGCTGCAATAGCCATTCCTGACCAGAGTGAAGCTGATCATGGTCAAACAGGGGCTGCAATACCCATTCCTGACCAGAGTGAAGCTGATCATGGTCAAACAGGGGCTGCAATACCCATTCCCGACCAGAGTGAAGCTGATCATGGTCAAACAGGGGCTGCAATAGCCATTCCTAACCAGAGTGAAGCTGATCATGGTCAAACAGGGGCTGCAATACCCATTCCTGACCAGAGTGAAGCTGATCATGGTCAAACAGGGGCTGCAATAGCCATTCCTAACCAGAGTGAAGCTGATCATGGTCAAACAGGGGCTGCAATACCCATTCCTAACCAGAGTGAAGCTGATCGTGGTCAAACGGGCTGCAATAGCCATTCCTAACCAGAGTGAAGCTGATCATGGTCAAACAGGGGCTGCAATACCCATTCCTAACCAGAGTGAAGCTGATCGTGGTCAAACGGGCTGCAATAGCCATTCCTAACCAGAGTGAAGCTGATCATGGTCAAACAGGGGCTGCAATACCCATTCCTAACCAGAGTGAAGCTGATCGTGGTCAAACGGGCTGCAATAGCCATTCCTAACCAGAGTGAAGCTGATCATGGTCAAACAGGGGCTGCAATACCCATTCCCGACCAGAGTGAAGCTGATCATGGTCAAACAGGGGCTGCAATAGCCATTCCTAACCAGAGTGAAGCTGATCATGGTCAAACGGGCTGCAATACCCATTCCTGACCAGAGTGAAGCTGATCATGGTCAAACAGGGGCTGCAATACCCATTCCCGACCAGAGTGAAGCTGATCATGGTCAAACAGGGGCTGCAATAGCCATTCCTAACCAGAGTGAAGCTGATCATGGTCAAACAGGGGCTGCAATACCCATTCCTGACCAGAGTGAAGCTGATCATGGTCAAACAGGGGCTGCAATAGCCATTCCTAACCAGAGTGAAGCTGATCATGGTCAAACAGGGGCTGCAATACCCATTCCTAACCAGAGTGAAGCTGATCGTGGTCAAACGGGCTGCAATAGCCATTCCTAACCAGAGTGAAGCTGATCATGGTCAAACAGGGGCTGCAATACCCATTCCTAACCAGAGTGAAGCTGATCGTGGTCAAACGGGCTGCAATAGCCATTCCTAACCAGAGTGAAGCTGATCATGGTCAAACAGGGGCTGCAATACCCATTCCTAACCAGAGTGAAGCTGATCGTGGTCAAACGGGCTGCAATAGCCATTCCTGACAAGAGTGAATCTGTAGTCATTACAATTTTTTTCTTCAGATGAAAAACAATTTCAGGAATAGAAATTATGAAATGGTATCTTATGAAAAATGGAAGTATTTTCTCTTTGAGTGGGTCTAGATATGATTGTAGCTCACAGCACAGCTTGCCGGTCCAGTTGGCGAGTGAGTACTCAACATTGGACTCACTTAGTGGGAGGCAGTGCTGGGGCAGGTAGCCCGAGTGACCAGTGGCTTGAACACACCGAGTCTAATCAATTACACAAACACAAATTACGCAGTGTCCTTGTTTACAGCCGACATCTGCTCCGACATTCCTGAGTAGCTCACACCACTGAGTAGATTCTACTCTGATTTGTAAGAATGCGGTGGGGGTTTAATAATCAGGACGTGTCAGCGCCCTCTAGACACTGCCTCATTCACTACAAAGTCGGCCAGTTCTTGCCAGGAGAAGATTGTCCCAAATGACCAATGCTGTTGGGTGCAATTCCTGGCAGGCCGAGAACATATGTCCGCACTGACAAAAAAACACAGATGAAAGTGAAGAGTTTTCATGTCCAGCATCAAGACTTTGTGTTCTTTTCTTGAATTTATCATTGAATTTATCAATCTCTATATTTGACTTTTGTCCACTTTTCTTGTTGCCAATGCCATTTCCAGAATGATTGCATTCTTGGAATGCAAACTTTAATTGATTGGAAATATGAAAGGCTTGGAATACATGTTTGATATTAAACAACTAAAGATTATCTGAGACAATATAAATAGAGTGACATATCTAATTTGCCAAACTTAAAAAAAAATATCATTTATTCTAAGCAGGAAAAATGGTTTTAGCACACATGGGTGAGCAGCAATTTTTCCTCTTTTTTCTCTCTTCCCTAAGCCAGTGGTTACTAAAGCCTGGGACGGGCTCTCATTGGTCAGGATTAGGCGGGATCATTAGGCCTTCATCAGCACACCAGCTCTCCCGGGCATATGGCATGCTTCTAACGCTGATCAAAAGCCCACCTCAGATCCCCCTTCCCAGCAGCCAGGCTATGCCACTGCCTCAGAACTTACCCCCCCCTCCCAGCACCTAGGCTTGCCATCCCTCAGAACTTACCCACCCCCCTCCTCCCTCCCAGCAGCCAGGCTATGCCACTGCCTAAAAACTTACACCCCCCCCTTCCCAGCAGCCAGGCTATGCCACTGCCTTAGAACTTACACCCCCCTCCCAGCAGCTAGGCTTGCCATCCCTCAGAACTTACCCACCCCCTCCTCCCTCCAAGCAGCCAGGCTATGCCATTGCATCAGAACTGCCCCCCCCCCAGCAGCCAGGCTATGCAACTGCCTCAGAACTAAGCCCCCCTCCCTCCCTCCCTCCCAGCAGCCAGGCTATGCCATTGCCTCAGAACTTACCCCCCTCCCAGCAGCCAGGCTATGCCACTGCCTCAGAACTGACCCCCCCTCCCAGCAGCCAGGCTATGCCATTGCCTCAGAACTGACCCCCCCTCCCAGCAGCCAGGCTATGCCATTGCCTCAGAACTTACCCCCCCCCACCCTCCCATCAGCCAGGCTATGCCACTACCTCAGATCTCCCCCCCTCACAGCAGCCAGGCTTGTCATCACATCAGAACTTACCCCCCCCCCTCCCTCCCAGCAGCCAGGCTTGGTCATTGCACAGAACTGACCACTACCTTGCTAATCAATAAGATACTGTCCTCTAACTCATTAACTCTTTAACGTAACGATGACAATAGACAGACACACCATGAATTCTGATCCATCTTTATGATAACAAGTGAAGTCTCTATCCTTATATTTATTGCAACATGAAAAGCTGGTCAAATTAAACTATAAATGATGACCATCTACGAAGCTAGGTCTTTTTTTTTTACTAGCCAAAAGTGTTTTTTTAAGTGCAAGTATAAATCGTGTACCACGGCGTTGTGTGCCGTGTTTTAATTCCATTGTTGGGTATGGAGGAATGTACAGGTTCTGGGGCAGTGTCGTTAATTCTCATCGCTGTGTCCCTCCCAGACACTGATTAGCAGACACAAGCGCATGTAATTCATTTTTGCCCACCATTAGTGGATTACACACATGCCCCATAAGCTTATCAGTCCGAACCCAACTACTATATGGTCACGCAACACATCTGACCACCGAGAGTCACCATATAACCATATAGTGAAGTGCTTGATGGATGCATGACCAAATAAGGCGAACGCAACCAGCAAGCGTGACCATATATAACCATGCGTCACATTGATGAATCATGCATGCGTGACCCTATACATGTCTGCTGTAAACTGCACTTCTATCCTTCTCTTTGACTTTTTCAACACTCAACTTAGAGGCTTGCCTGAGACAAAAAATTTGCCCCCCTTAGGTGATGGGATCTCTAATCAACCTTGGTTCACCCATATCTTCTGCCACTCTCCTCCAAGGTAGGCATGTACCTGGAGATTCACCCCACAAGAACTATATATATATATATATATATATATGTTTACTGTTAGGAGATGTATTAGGAGATTTGATTACTGTATGAATGGATATATTCCATGGTTATAAACTTCAAACTTCATTCAAAATTACCACAATTTAAGACCTTATCATTTACATCTTAACTGATAATTCCTTTATATATTTAATTTATGTGTACACATTTCTTTGTGATCATGGCGAATGTTTGCCGTTCATTTAGAGATCTTGATTAAGGTGGCTGATTTAGTAGCATCTTAATACATCTGCTATGGGGATCTTCTGCCTGCTCTGATCCTTGCCTTAATCTGAAGCGACAGCCCCTCACACATAAATCTTATCTCACCTGCCGTAATTACTCTAATGGTATTTATTACTCTGCATAAACTTCTCTGGCAGGTAGTATATCTGTGTGATGTATGAAAGCCATCCACTTATCAAAACCCATCATCACTGACATGGCCGCACTCATCAATATCAGATCCATGATCTATGAATTGAAATATCCTGATGAGGATCACCACTTTGCATAGTTTACTTTATTGAAGTGGGTTATATATTTACTATTTTTTACTATCAGTTTTAAGATTTCCCTGTTATTATGGAGCCAGTATTCAAAAAAAATCTGAGCATGCCCTGTTGCCCAAAGCAAGCAACTTTTGCCAAGGTCCTGCCGTTTTTTTGGTCTCCTTATATCATTTTCTATTATCTCACTATTAAAAACCAGTCAAGGCAATCAACTTTTTGAACCATATCATAGATACTGCATTACTATGACCTTACTCTGATTGAGATCAGATATCAAAATGATTCGGAAAATGGCTAAATTTTGACATCAATCAAATACTGGCTTGACAAAGATAAATATGTCAATAAAAATGTTGGTTCTTAATTAAATAGTGAACATGTTGGCACAAGGGACCAGGTAAACATGTTGGCACAAGGAACGAGGTAAACATGCTATCTTGCAGTGCTAACAGGTCAATATGAATGCATTATTCACGGAATATTTCATTTAATATTTAACCAAGTGACAAGTCTCTTCAACCCATAATTATTAGATGTTTCTTTAAATTTGAAAAATGGTCACTTTACGATTCCATGTCTGAAGACTTAAATTTGTGATTTTTATATATCTTTATGATTACCAATTAAAAGGTATTTGTAAAGGTCAATCCTGATGCATATAATATTGTAAAAGTCAACATTTGATTTTTTGTCAACACCATTTAACATTCAATTTGATATGATTTAATTTGATTTGTGAAGTTGCCCTCACCACTTACGTCTCATGCCCACTCAACTGCATCTGAGTGGTCATGAGACGTAAGTGGTGAGGGCAACTTCTCAAATCAAATTAAATCAAATCAAATTGAACGATTGCCAGTGAATGGAAATAGTAAGTGTTAAGAGTCAAGGAGTTGACTTGCGGTATACAAGATATAAAAGTTAAGTATTCAAAGCTGAAAGTTCAACATTTTGGCACGGATAATGAAAAGTGCTGGCATAACTCAGAGATCTTAGTGTATTTAATCAAGCTGGACTCCTTAATTAGGGCTAAATGCATTTTTCTGTGAATGGTTCTGTAATGACCTGTTGATATAGCCACCTCTCAAGGATCACAATCATTTATCATTGCCTATAACAGAGAGCACAGCAAGTATGTGGGCCTGAGTTATTGCAGCCAGGTCCAGCATGAAGCACATGTTTGGTTTCTTTCAGGCTAACAAGTTACCTGTGATTTAGTGTCAGAGTTTTATGGTTCTCTTCACACAGATGAAAGACTAACGCACTGCTAAACCATTTCCTTCTTAACAAGTTGGAGCCAAACACAAAATTGGTCACGCATAAAGCTCAAAATATACATGACCAAATTATGCCATGCATTGGGCATGTGTGACCTTATTTGGTCAAGTTCATGCATGACCAATAAGATGGATGGCTCCATCCATTAACATAAACAGAAAATATTGGAGTATAGAACAAAAACAAGCTCTTGGTATAACTTTTATACCATATACAGGCGAAATCCTCAACAAGTCAAAATATTTGGAGCCAGACTATTTTTGTTCCGTCTGTCTCAAAAGGCAATTAAGGCTTGACTTAAGGCTTGACTAAAACATGCTTAGAAAATGGCATAAAGAGGAAAAACATGTAACTAAATCATGTGACTAAAAAACGAAGAGAAATAAGTAATCTTAGAGAACGTGCCTGGGGGGTTGAGTATATTGGTTGAGTCATTTTCAAATTTAAAATAAAACAGAGAATTTAAATACGAGCTCGCCGTGAATTGATTTGAGCACATCTACTCAAATGAAGTTAAGTTGCTTTATTTGCATCTTGGTGTGGAGGAAACACTGCATGGAAGAGATAAATGGTGTCATCAACCTCTTCCTGAATTATCATGAGCATCTCCATATTGACTATATGGACGCATACAAAATTGAACACTGCCTCTGACAATATCATTGGCATGACTCGCAGATACAAAGAGGACTGATCGTTCTGTATTAATCATGACCTTTTCTCCTGTCAATAAAGATAAGATTAATATTTCAGATGTTATCTTCATCCATACAGCAACCTATAGCATCAGAATTATAGCACACACACATATTGAAAGGCTTTCTCTTAAACTTTGATGATGTCTCCCTGGTCTTCCTCACCCTCCCTCTACACCCTCGCTCCCTCCTCCCTACTACTCCCCACCCTCCCCTACTCCTCACCACCCTCCCCCTACTACTCTCCACCCTCACTCCCTCCTCCCTACTACTCCCCACCTCCTACTACTCCCCACCCCCTACTCCTCCCCATCCTCCCCCTACTCCTCCCCATCCTCCCCCTACTCCCCACCCATCAATACTACTCCCCACCCATCAATACTACTCCCCACCCCCTACTACTCCCCACCCCCTACTCCTCCCCAACCCTACTACTCCCCACCAACTACTACTCCCCACCCCCTACTCCTCCCCACCCTCCCCTACTCCTCCCCACCCTCCCCTACTCCTCACCACCCCCTACTACTCCCCACCCCCTACTACTCCCCACCCTCCCCTACTCCTCACCACCCTACTACTCCCCACCCATCAATACTACTCCCCACCCTCCCCCTACAACTCCCCACCCTCCCCCTACTACTCTCCACCCTCCCTAACCTCACTCCTCCTCCCCACTCTCCCCCTCCTCCGTTCCCACCCTCCCTCCACCAGGTGGCACTGATGGTATGTCGCAATACAGGGAGGTTTCTTCTATTAATTGTGGGCATCACCTTGAGGGAGATCGTGCCATAATGGATGAAGCTTCCTTGGCCAGCTTCACCAGCCCACATCTCCTCACAACCAAGGCAGCTGAGGCACGGCTGCTTCCTCTTTTACAAATCAGGAAAACTCTGTAAACTGCTATCCAATATTTTGGCAATGTTTTTAAGTTCACATGGTTCTCTCACCTTTCCTGGGGTCAGGCTCCCCGTACTTCCCCGACCTCAGAGAGCATTCACCCAGGTAGCGCATTATTTGGGTTCATTCATCACAGCTCTCAAGGCATGCTTCAGGAGAGTGGACGGTCAGCTAATATTTACCTGTGTCAAGGTACAGGAACCTGACCTCACAGTGTGGAATGGAAAAATGTCCCATAAAAATCACTCTCACACCAGTGCTCTAAAAATGTGCACCCCGAGTTATTCCAAAAGGCAATAAAAGAGACGGATTTCTCTCCCCAAATGCGCAGAATAAATATTTCACTTACAATCTAAGTGTGAGGAAAATATCCTCAAGGTGCCATGGCCCCAGGAAAGCAAATAAGATCCAAACTCCCCAAATTCTACAAGAAATTACCCAGATCGATTGCCGGCATGTTGCAGTTGGCAGAAGATTTTCGCTGGTCTCTCAGAGTATTTATCATGCTTCTGTGAGAAGGCCTTTCATCCTTAGTCTAATAATGCCAAGTTCTGACTAATTAACACAGATATCATTTGGATGTGTTCCCTTTTACCTTAAAACCCTAGGTGTTTCTTTGTGCGTTACTTCTTTGCTTCTAGGTCTTAAGTAACACAGAGGAGTTATTGTTGTTGGGCAAACAAATTCAAATCTTTTACAAAGACAACAAATGTAATTTACTGAATACGTTTTTCACGACACCAGGCTAATTTAGTGAATTCTTTCAAACAAGCGAGAGAGCTTATCATTTAAAATAACACAGACCTGTAATCTTGGATTCTATGCAGTAGGAGCCAAACTTCAATTCAGTCACGCATGATGATGATCAAATAAAGTCACGCAGGACTATAAGTTGCCATTCATGACTGATTGGAGCACTGCAACAGCTCAGCGTGACTTTATGAGGTCACACGATCACCATGCATAATCTTATGGGCCTACATTTTTGCGTGACAATATTTAAGTTTGGCTGTAACTGGCGGGAGGCCGATGATGCAGAATTTGGCCTAATGGAAGCTATGGCCTTTCTATATGTTGTGACAGTGTGATCTCACTTCTGACAGACAATAATGGCCGACTTCTTCTCCCTGACCATAAGCCCTTTAAAGTGGGATTAGAATTACACTGCCAAGAACAAGGGTTTACAAAACCACACTCATGCCTGCCAGTTGACTTGATTTATCCAAACAGGTACATAGAGACCTCGCAAATAAGCACAGATCTTAAATAGGCTGGCAGATTTACAGAAGTCAGCCCGAACACTAATGTCTTCAAATTGCCCTTCAAAGACAAAGTCACAACAATTACGCTGCCGGCTGGGCCTGCAAAGGCATTCAAGTCGGCCACAGGTCTAAATTGTGGCTGAATTGTGGATGACATGCACTTTGCCTGCAGATGCTACGTTTGATACAGCTGAGGCCAGAGTGAGGATCCCTCATGAACTGCTTACAACCATTTCCTTTATATATTGCATTCCTTCTTCTGTTTCATTGTGTTTGTTTGCCATGCATCCTGGACATGTGAGGCCGGACCAATGTAAGGCCAGACCAACGTGAGGCCAGACCAACGTGAGGTCAGACCAATGTGAGGCCGGACCAATGTGAGGCCGGTCAAATGTAAGGCTGGACCAATGTGAGGCCGGACCAACGTGAGGCTGGGCCAATGGAAGGCCAATATGACTATTTACTACGATCATCAAATTAAATTTTAGCTCAACTAGCTGCTTATTCTATGAAATAATATATGTGCAAAGTGCTAATGGAAACAACTGCCAGGATCCTTCAGCAGCCATTAGAATGTATGTCATGTGTTTCCATATGTAAGCAACAGGTGGCGCTTCATTAACCTTTCTCCTTGCTGTTTGTTTCTCAGCAAAAACAAACAAAAATATGGCAACAATCAATGTCTTCATGCCCATTCCAATATGTTGCTAATTTTCAGTTGTACTTTCCAAGGACAGGTTGAATGCAACAAGTTTCAGAGTATTTGTAACATATTTTCATCATGTTGCCTTCATTTTGTTTGAAATATGGTATCAGTTCTGAAACGTACTCTGTTTCTTGAAAAATGGGCTAAACAAATTGAAATGTTTACTCTCATTTCAGATAAGCTTGATACAAACAGCTCGTTACATTTAAATGAAAAGAGATATCAAGATTTATATTCAAATATAGCACACTCTCTGGCATACAATAGCAAAACTCTGTGCACTGCAAGGTCTTGGGGAAGAAGAACCATTTTATGAACTTCAAACAAATCATACTGCCCTTGGTAAAATACTTTCAAATATTTTGTTTATTCTATTCATCACATGACAACACTACACAAAACTGTGTTTACTAATATTAGATTTTGAGAACTAACAAGGGGGTCAAATCCCTTATGAAGCGGAAATAAATGTATGTATTGAATGAAAAGGTTTTGTTTCTTTTATCTGACAATGAATGATCCCTTATATCAACCATCTGGTGTTTGCCATTTTGAGATCATTACCATATCATACAGGCTTCTAAAGTACTCGCACTTTTAAAGCTCTATCCTTGCGACATAACAGACACACACACATAACTCTGCAGAGACAGTACGGTACAGATATACGGAGAATATATAGTGATATCTAGTTACATAACTCTGCGAGCTTATATGAATATTGGAATTTCATAACAGTTTGGCCGCACTGATCAATCACTTAAACGGTGTTGAACAGTCCGGGGAACAATACGCGAGTGCAGTTAGCCATTATGGTTCACATGATATTCATATGAATCATGTAACAGTTATATATTTGTTTGCTCGTGTAATGTGTCAATGCTAACAAAGAGGACAGTATTATTTGAGTAGTGCTAGAGACTGGGAACACTGCCGCCTGTGATAAGCTAATAGATGTGAGAACTCAGCGAGGGACGTCCACAATATCATAGCTTAGCTGATTCCACTGGATGCATCAAAATCAGCCATATTGTCAACCTATTGATATCCTACATCAAAATCAGCCATATTGTCAACCTACATCAAAATCAGCCATATTGTCAACCTATTGATATCCTACATCAAAATCAGCCATATTGTCAACCTATTGATATCCTACATCAAAATCAGCCATATTGTCAACCTATTGTCAACCTACATCAAAATCAGCCATATTGTCAACCTATTGATATCCTACATCATAATCACCAATATTGTCAACCTATTGATATCCTACATCAAAATCAGCCATATTGTCAACCTATTGATATCCTACATCAAAACCACCCATATTGTCAACCTATTGTCAACCTACATCAAAATCAGCCACATTGTCCACCTATTGATATCCTACATCAAAATCAGCCATAGTGTCAACCTATTGATATCCTACATCAAAATCAGCCATATTGTCAACCTATTGATATCCTACATCAAAATCAGCCATATTGTCAACCTATTGATATCCTACATCAAAATCACCCATAATGTGAACCTATTGATATCCTACATCAAAATCAGCCATATTGTCAACCTATTGATATCCTACATCAAAATCAGCCATATTGTCAACCTATTGATATCCTAAATCAAAATCACCCATAATGTGAACCTATTGATATCCTAAATCAAAATCACCCATAATGTGAACCTATTGATATCCTACATCAAAATCAGCCATAATGTGAACCTATTGATATCCGAGACCAAAATCAGCCATATTGTCAACCTATTGATATCCTACTCCAGGACTAATATATATATTTCTCCATCCTAATTCAACATATCATTTTATTGGGATAAAAAAATAGATAACTTAATAAAAATGACAAATGAAAGTTGTAATTGTGGTATTTGCAGTGATAATTTGTACATATTAACTTAAAGCTGTTATAAAGTTCTACCCACGGACTGTGCATGGTGGTAGGCATGAGGTCACCTTTCGGCCAGTGAATGTCTCCTCTCAATAAACTGGGAAACCAATTCTCACTGATCCAGTGGGCTATGCTGCCACCTGGTATGTTAAAATTTGTCACGCATGCGAGAACTTTGAGGACATGCGCGTTCGACTCATGGTGGTAAAAAATGTTGATTTACTTGCCATTTACTTTCAATCAGTTTATTACACTAACAAAAGTCTACTCTTTCTTTTTAAGATTCCAAAGCTGATGTGTTCCCTTCAGGTTCACAACATAAAGAATGGCAATCACCATATCAGTTTTCTTTTTTACAATCTATCCCAGCATGCACTGTACATGACAAAAGCGACATCTGGTGGATCATAAATGTTGAAACTCGAGCAGTGAGACTTCAGACTGGTCAATCTTAATACTTGTTTTGATGAGACAACAAGGAAATTTGCCATTGTATTGGGCCTGAGGCACCACACCCCTGAAGCACCATAGATTTATTTACAATATTGAGCTAAATTGGATAATAATGTCCAAGAATTCTCCAATCAACCAATAGAATAATTACACCCACATTGATCTGGAATAACAACTTAGCTACGCATAAATGCTAAAATGTTTGGTTTGTTTTTGCCCTCTATGCAATCTGCCAGCATGTACTGAGTCAATAGTCAATTATCATTCAGTGAGGTATACATAAAACTTATTAGATGAATTTGTATCCATTAATCAATTTTATACCTTTGGATTAAGGCAAACCTTCTCCATAAGCCTTGGGATGTAAATCAATATTCCTGTGAAACTGTGAACATAGAGGTATATAACTCAATGGAGACATGAAAACAGGATAATCGATGAGTATCAAGGCAATTGAGATACAAAGGGGGCGCGGCACTTAAACAGTCACAGCCAAACATTTATTGGGTCAAGCATTAACATGACAAAATAAGGTCACGCAAATGTTGTGCCGCACATATCTGAATGTACGACCAAATCGTGCCACGCAATATCCATGTGAGATCAGATGATGTCATGGAATGGCAATGCGTGACTTTATTTGGTCACATTTATGCGTGACCCAACATATGTTTGGCTCAGACTTATAACAAACTGTATCTATTGATGACAGCAACTTGCTCATCAGTATCTTTTGTGGATCAGGCTGCTATCTTTGATGACGAGCAGCCAAGCAGGTTTAAAGAATTTGAGGTTGCGCTCGTCCATTGTTGCGCTAGGCTACATCATAGCGGTCATTGTGTGGCATATCCTGTGCTGCAACAGGCGGGATTCTTGTCACCGCATTCCTGGCGCGCAGGCTACCTAGCAACACTACAAACGGAGACTTCTATGGATTCTTGCCTCTTTCTGAATCTGATACTTTATGACATACAGGGTTCCCTTCGCAACTCCATGTCAGCATTCACCTACCACTTAAAGACAATTATCTTTTTGGTCATGCCAAAACAGGATTCAATAAGGTCACACCTGGTCATTGCTTGACACCAGGACAAGCTTTTGTATGGCTCTTTTTTCGCCTTATTTGTGGCACAATATGGCCACAAACAGATCAAGTGTGACCTCATTTGGTCATGTTCATGAGATCCATATAATGGTTAGACCACATGGCTGTATTCAGATAAGAATTCGTGTGACGTAGAAGTCTGGTCTATGATCAGGAAACTAAGGTAACACATGTTTGTGTGTGTGTGTATGTATAATTATATACATGTGTGTGTGTGTGTGTATGTATATATATATATATATATATATATATATATATATATATATATATATATATATATATATATATATATCCTACATATATATATATATATACACACAAACAGAAAGTTGTGCATATACCTCTAAAGGAATCTACACAAAGAATTAAATAGCAAGCTCCTATGTATACATAGTTCCCCTATCCAACTATTGCCTTATCCTTTACAAGGTGTAAACAAGATAAGGACATGAATGCAGAAATGTGTGCTGTTAAGGTCACATTGTCTATGGAAAACCCTGTAGGTTTATATTTTCTCCACCCACGCATGCTTTTTCATATGTCGCATCTAATCTGTCTTTGGCTTTTCTTTACCTGCGAGGTTCAGGGTTAAGTTTGAGCAGCAAGTGATATAGATCTATCATCACACCACCAGAGCCTTCTCTTTCTTATTATTCTGTCTCCTATGTGCTTAGAAATCTATCATCAGTTGACTCTGTATGGCTAAATCTTGCACTCATTGTTCAGCGATGGTAATGCCCTTGTGCTTCAAAGACTCAGGAAAACAAATATAACATAAAATTTGGAATGCTTTCGATGTTATGTGTTTCATAATGACACCGACATTTTTGATATTATCATTCTTTAAATCTAGCATAAACAAGTTTTAGTTTTTTTATTTTGTTGTGTAGCTGGAATATTTCTGCAATATAATGGAATTGTTTTGCTGGTATTTGCAATCTACTCCTGGTAATATTGGCACTCTGTACAAAAAGGGCTGGGTAGGCTGGGTAGGTTCCGTAGGTTCAGTAGGCTGGGTAGGTTCGGTAGTCTGGGTAGGTTCGGTAGGCTGGATAGGTTCGGTAGGCTGGGTAAGTTGGGTAGGCTGGGTAGGTTTGGTAGGCTGGGTACGTTGGGTAGGCTGGGTAGGCCGTACCCTGCCATCATATCCCCCACACAGGTGACATGTCACAAGGTAGCCGTACCCTGCCATCATATCCCCAGACAAGTAACATGTCACAAGGTAGCCGTACCCTGCCATCATATCCCCCACACAGGTGACATGTCACAAGGTAGCCGTACCCTGCCATCATATCCCCCACACAGGTGACATGTCACAAGGTAGCCGTACCCTGCCGTCATATCCCCCACACAGGTGACATGTCACAAGGTAACCATACCTTGCCATCATATCCCCCACACAGGTGACATGTCACAAGGTAACCGTACCCTGCCATCATATCCCCAACACAGGTGACATGTCACAAGGTAACCGTACCCTGCCATCATATCCCCCACACAGGTGACATGTCACAAGGTAGCCGTACCCTGCCATTATATCCCCCACACAGGTGACATGTCACAAGGTAGCCGTACCCTGCCATCATATCACCCAGACAAGTGACATGTCACAAGGTAGCCATACCCTGCCATCATATCCCCAGACAAGTAACATGTCACAAGGTAGCCGTACCCTGCCATCATATCCCCCACACAGGTGACATGTCACAAGGTAGCCGTACCCTGCCATCATATCCCCCACACAGGTGACATGTCACAAGGTAGCCGTACCCTGCCGTCATATCCCCCACACAGGTGACATGTCACAAGGTAACCATACCTTGCCATCATATCCCCCACACAGGTGACATGTCACAAGGTAACCGTACCCTGCCATCATATCCCCAACACAGGTGACATGTCACAAGGTAACCGTACCCTGCCATCATATCCCCAGACAAGTGACATGTCAAGACTAGTAATCCGTCCCTGCCATGCTTTGCTATCCATTCTAATAGCATTCCTGTGGCAAAGATATTTAGTGTGTATTTGCAAACTTTTGTCCTTTTAGCAAACAACTGAGACAGGATTAAGACATGAAATGGCTCAAAATCTTAAAAGGATGCATTCTCTAATTTGAAAAGGTTCTGTTTTTTTAATTCATAAATCTATAAACATATCTCAGTCTCCTTAAAACACGTACCACCATCTCTTCCATCAGTAAACCACTATTGCAATTCTGTTGTGAAAAATCAAGTTCATGATATTTTGCAAATGCTGGTATGAAAAAAATGCTGAATCAGCATAATTCACTCTGTGGCTTGGAGTCTAATTAGAGGGAATCTGGACACTTTATTACAATTACCACCCAGCATCCTTTGCTAGTTGCCATGGTAACCTGACTCTTGGCAATGTGCCAGACTTCAGACACAATCTGGATCATTTATGACCATTTCATCACACTTTCCCACCTTGCATTACCATGACAACGGATTCTGTTGGTTCTAGTGAGTAATAAGTGGTTGTTCCCACTCGACTGATAATGTTGCCATGACAACAGATTTGGGGTGGTACCAATAGGTCGTGTGATATGGTGTCATTGTCAAATGATAATTTTATCTCGCTTCATAAGATATCACTTTTATCTTTGTATGTATGGTATCTCACTACTCCTGCTCAAATTCTGCGCTACTCCTGAACTTTATCATATATTTTCATCTTGTTGGTTTTTAGTTTATGTTTTGCAAGCGCCCTTGGCCATTCTAAGACAATGCAAGACGGTTGATCACCCTATTGTGAAGATATAAAAGTTGTGATTACTTCTCTGCAAGTTGCACCAGGCTATATATACACAGTTATTGCGAGATGCCTCTGAGCCTGCTCACAACTCACACTGAAAACAAGACACTAATAATTGTGGCAATTTAACTAAAAGCATGGCTCTGCCATACCATAATTTGCACATAAGTACACCAACAATATGCGTAAACAAACTATTTACCTGTGGATTTAATTGAAAATACTGACAGCGTTCACAGTCATTATCATAATGATTTCCCTCTGCACAATTTTGCAATATTTTTCCATGAAATGAGAACATTTCATTTTCTAAACACATATATAGTCTATAAATATATACATATATAGACATATATATATAGACATATAGATATATATATGTCTATATTTCTTCACACACACCTGGAAACTGCAACTGGCCTCATGTGACTTCATAGGGTCACATTGACCAAATATAGATATATATTTCTGACCATGTTATCATACTGAGACAAACTTGCACAGGTTTGCTGCAGTCAGGTTTTATTCTCTATGCAATAAAGCATAAAGTAAAACTGAACTCACAGAAGGATGTAATCCATAGCCAGGACCAAATATAGTCATGTGACTATCATGTGACAATCATGTGATGGCTGACCTCAATCTGCCCCAACTGAGCATGTCAATATGGATTGTGTTTTTCAATGGAATAGGACCATGTAAAAGAGAATACATTTTTGATAAAACAAGCACATAGACTCATCCTAGAATAATTAATTTCCTTTTAACAAAAACTACACAAAATATTGCCAAAATGGACCAAGTTTATTTTGGATGAGGCTAATTTCTTTTTTTGTTGATGATAAGCATTGTGACGATTAATATACCTTTGTTGTCACTGGAAACATCAAGAGCAATATTACTCATCAGTGATGGCCAACAAAATGCCCTGACAGGCCTGCAGTGAGGAAACCGAATAAAGAAAAAGAGTATTGGATTGTCCAATGGACCATTGGAAAGTGAACCCATTTTATGCTGAGTTTAGGATCCGAAAAATCTAAATTGGACTCACCATTGCTCTTCTTATAGTTTTTCTCATTTAAATAGAGCATATCGGACTCTCACCTTCAAATATTTGTATAATATTGTCTCAGAAGCAGGAAGTAGGAAATAAACCTCTCCAAAATATGCTCATATATAAAAATGTGTTAAACTCAAAAATAACTGCTTCATGTTGACAGGATAGAGCTGAACAAGGCGAACATATGGCCACCCTGTCAACCATCAGGCCACCTGAACTGTGTCGCCCTCTAGTGGAGACAGTCTCATTATCAGGAGCATCAAATTAATATTTCTAGATAATATGTCAACCACGTCTATATTTGAAATATGAATCCTGCTTTCCAATGTAATTCTGAGGCTACTCCATGATGCCTGATGTAACTGGGTGCTGAGATCTAGAAATATTTCTTAGTGTGTCAATTCTAAGCCATTAACACCATTCAGGCAAACAAATTATATTCTTAAGCAGTAAGCTGGTGCTAGAATGCCACGGATTATTTCCCTTCATGTTTTTGGCATTATCTCAAAATGTCAGGTTTTTTTTTAACTTTCTAAAGCCTGGACTTCCTGATGTTTTTAACAGATTGCATTTAACCTCAATCTCATGTTCATATAAGTAAATTAATGAAGCAATAATAGACATAAATAAATGCCAGAACTACCAAATGTCTTTATAACCTCTGGTGATCACAGAAAATGGCGAGCAAAAGCTCTCAGCCATTTAATGAAATTACATTAGAGGCCACAACATTAGATGTTTACAGTTTACAGATCTATTCTAAAATACCAAGATTGCAAATCACATATTTAATATTTCAACATCACAAAAACGAAAAAGAGAACTCTTCATCATTTATATTTTTTTTAAATACGTGTAATCATATCTTTGATCTGATTCAAAGAGTGTGCAGTATGTTTGTATTGATCATATATTGATCTCTTGATCATCGCAGGCAAAATATGTGATCCTTCATGATCCAGCGGGTAGCGAGAAGATTATCCCGCAAGAGATCAAGGAGGAAATGGATCACGCTTAATCCATGTTACATGTCTATTCCATCCATAGTTCCTCATCCTGGCCAGCCAATCTTCCAGTATTCCAGAGCCTTTTTATTCTCATCCCATCTTTCAAGTAGAGGGTCAAGCAGTGTTCTCCACATGAAGGATAACATGTTGTTGGTGCTGGTCCAAATTTCATTATCTGTAATTTCACTTTCATTAGGATGTACATCATAACCCGCAAGATGAGTATTAGTGATATAATCATCCTTATATCATTATCATCACTATTGAGTAAATAATACTCTCTGCCTGCCACACTTCACTAACATTTATCATAACCCATATTTATCCATTCATAAATTATCAATATTTTTGGCTTTTTTTTTTTTTTTTGAACGAGTGTGAATCTTAATGTTTTCAGCTTTATCTCATCCACTTTCAGATTCATAGTGTTAATAAGCGATAACATGAGAACAGAACATGAGAATGTATATTGTTTAACCTCCTATAACTGGTTGTGTGTAATGATGAAACATGAGATTAATTAGGAATTTTCATTACAAAATATCCTCTCTGTATATCAAAACTAATCACTTGATCCTATCATCATACTCATTTTGAGACAAATACATTAAAATAAAAACACAATTATATAGTTTTATCAGATCTTTCAGCTGTTCTTGGAAATTTAAGCAGGAAAGGTGATAAGATATTTTTTTTTATTGCAACCTCTATCAAGTTGATCCAAACATCTATAGGGTCGCGCATTACGATAGCCAAATTTAGCGTGACAGTATTGTGTCATGCACAAGGTAACCATGTTGCTAAGCAATGCCATGCATCAGCTAAGTACAAGCTGATCAAATCCACCAAGGTCTGTGCACGAGTTTATTTGGTCACGTTTTTGCGTGACCTAGTAGATGTTTGGCTGTGACTGTTCATCAAGTATGTGTACACCCTGATATCAGTCTGCCCACAGTAATCAGAGCCATCTGTGGTATATTTGTTCTGATGAGCAGTTTTATGAGGTGGTGGCTATGAACTCCAACCTCAGTCTTATCACAAATAATTCTATCTCTACTTAGGCACTTGTTTAACATTTCGGGAGGTGTTTTCTTTTTGTTTTGTCAAAAAAGAAACATATTAATTTAAATTTAATCATTATTCTGACCTTGTCCTCTAGAGATGTATGAGGAAATACTGAAATGTGTACGAGTATTACAATCAGTTATAATGTGATCGGTCCTGTCCTGTTTTGAACAACTACAAACAGGATATTTCGTCACCTACTTACAAATAGTATGGGTTAAAGTTAAGTTTAATTTTTGGCTATTTTCTGTTTCCTGGTGGTACAAGTCCTAATTTTGTCCTCGTTCTATTCAAACTACCAGGAAGTGGCCATGTGACCTATATTTTACCAGCTCGACTCTGATAACTATAAAGGATCTGTTGCTAATGATTAACTAATGCACATACACTTTCATGATAGAGAATATCTTTTTTTCTCACATTGACTTCAATATCACAAAAAGAATTGTTTAATAACCTGACCATCTTTTTTCACTATATTCTAGTCAAAAAGTGATACCTCCTTATACTAATACTAATACTAGAGTTAAAACCCTAAGATAATTTCTTCATATTCTCATATATATATATACATATATATCCTATATCAGTTGTATGCATTGATCAGCGTGTATATTCACTCTATTTCACCCTTATATTTCCTGAAACGTAACAACAAAATGTATTTTACATATCCTGTATTAATCTGTGGTTGAGATACCTTAAAAAAGTGTACAGGTGTGAGAGTGGCACTTCATCACTTAATTAGCAAGGATCTCAACCCTAGATTCAGCAATATAATGAGATATTTATCATCTCCTACCTCCTCGTAAAACTTCAGCTGTGGCACAGACTCGTCCACCTGGTTCTCACAGAAGTCCTTGAAGAGCAGGTATCCTGGAAACATTACAGCAGATTAGACATTATTCCATTATATTTATGAACCATATATATATATATATATATATATATATATATATATATATATATATATATATATATATATATATATATATATATATATATATATATATATATATATATATACCTTAATTTTCTCACAAATTAAAAATCAATGATGGTTTCCTTTTACAAACTGATACTTTTATTCATGGGAATTGTAAAGGGTTTTTAGGGATGTTCAAAGGCTTTTCATACAAATTGCATGGTTGAATTGCAATGAATGAATACAGGGGTTCTACACTTCAGTGGCATGTGACGACATGGAATATTTTATTTATTGCAGTGAACGATGACACAGATTCACATAACGATGTTAATAATATTGTAATCAATACCCATACATCTCATAATTATCAAGTTTTAAAACTGACATGCGATGTTAGCGATACAGGAACACAAAGTGGCTTGTGAATTATTCACTCATGTTAAACTGCTGTGATAAAGGCACTAGGGATTTCATCCATGCATCAGGGGAAAATGGACTTTCTCCTGCCCATCTCTACTCCACATATTTGAGGACATATCTGACTAGCAACCCTGGATAAATACTGTGGCAGTTTACTGTATGATGTGCCAGTTCTACTGAGGGATAATTACTGGTGAATATATTGGGTTTGTTTAGCCAGCCTCCCACACAGTGGTGTAGGATCCTGCCTCGGAGAAGCTGGGGTCGCCATTGCTCTCCGTTAATACCGCCTGCCCCGCCTACCCATTTAACCGAGAAACAACAACAAAAACTCACCCAATTTTTGGTTGAAGATTTTATCGAATGTCACCTCCCCCATTTTCTCCAAATGTTTGTGCATTACACTGCGAACACTGAAAAATAAAGCAAGATATTTCATGCAGATATGTTGTCATCTATTATAATGAGGTTGTGTATTCGCTCACACGGTACCGATGTCAGATTTTTTCAGAAGGCTACCGTGTTAAGGACATCATTAAGAACCTTAAGTTGGGCCTACCTGGGGTCTGGCAGGATTATTTTCTTACTAGCCCTGGCTGCTGGAGTCGATTTGCTCTTCTCCATAGCCATGAGATAGCTGACATCGGCCAGCACAGCTTCTAAGTCCGCCATTTTGCTAGTTATCCGTCTCTACACTGTTTGCTGATTCTGTGTTGCGGCTGTTCCGCTCACTCCCCCTGCTGCCCTCTATCACGCCTTAATGCCCGACAACATGGGGCTATCACAACTCGTCCAAAAACCCGACCCGCTCCTCGCTGTGTCGCTTTATACTGTCCGACCCACGGTGTAATCCACGCTGAAATATGAGCTCATGGCGTGACAGCACACCCCAAAAAACACTGGTAGTTTCTCCTTGGTTTTGGAAGCATGCAAATTGCAATGTTGTCGATCGGGGCAGTCTGCGCTCGCTCTGAGCTAGGGAATACCATTACAACAGCCTCGTCCCCGCAGCTGGCCTCGGCACAGCAGCGACGACATAATGACGTCACTCCAACCTAATATGACACCTGAACTTTACAGCACAAATTACTATCTGTTATATACCCAGAGGCACCCGCTGCAAACATACATCATAATACATATATTACACACTAAACATTATTAAGAGATTAACAGTTTTTTTCTGAATTGAAATCAGATAATATCATGATTGTGGACAGGAAATGAAATAACACCAGCATTTGGATGATTTTATTGATGAAATAAAAACATAACTTTTACATCGTGATTTTGAACATAACAATGTCACTCTTTTATCATTTTGAATAAGCATAAAACAAATGTGCTTTAAGTCTTAGATTGATTTTGAGAAGGCAATTTTGGAGACGATTTTCACATTTACTGTTCAATTTCATATGGATTTACTTGGTGGTCTTTTATTTAACAAATACTGGCACATCCAAAGATGCTTTACTCATCTCGCATCGCAATGTATTCAGTATGAGTGCGTAAAAAGGACCTTTTAAGAGTTTTGTCGATACTTAACATTGTTTGAATCTGCACATGTGCGAAATGGAACTGAGAAATTCCCGAGTGAGTTGATTCCCTCCTCTGCGGACCCTCACTGCGTGAGAAGGGTCATTAAGAGTGATTGCCGTCAAAGAAAATCAGCTGCAAATTCATTTTTTGGTTACTGTATGCAAACATATTTTGCCTATTTTGAAACAAAATATATCATTATGTTTTATAAAGATCATGTTTGTTTGCTTGTGGTTTTACGTCACTTTCATCATTATTTTAGTCTTTTCATGACGAGACTTATTTGAAGCATATACAGTGCTGCCTCACTGAATTGTCATGCCGCAGGTCCTTGACATTACATCCCGCCCAGTCACATATTTACAAGGACAACAGGTTAATTTTTTAAGCACGGATAGCAGTTCATAGCGGAAATTTAACGTGAATGCAATCTCGGCATGGCCGGAGATCGAACCCACGCCCTTTGTATCATCACAGAGAAACCTGTGCACATATACGCCTACCAACTGCGCCACGGCCGTAACCTTCAGAGTTCATGAAATATCCGAACATCTACAGATACAGTCTAGCGTTATTATGATTGCAATTATAAATAAACATGTAATTATAATTATCATGATGCCGAGAACCCCTTTATCCGGCCCCAGGACAGTTCCTTTGTCACCCTAGCGTCTGTGATTGCCAGTTTTCTCTCTTTCTTTATTTAACCTGAGTGCAATATAACTTATTATCGCTCTCAGATTTAATTTTGGGACACACAAGTTTGTTTTCTTCACACGTTTTAGCAAACAAACTCTGACTAAGAGTTAGTAACAACAATATTGAAACATATTTGGGCGAACGTGCTTAAATATCATAAGATTAACAAAACACAAAACAGTAAGTAGTATTTCACATCCTCAATCCTCATTTTATATTTGTATAGATTGTTCAATGACATGGATTAAAGTTTGATCTGGTCTTTCGGATGTGCTGCCCCCTGCAGTCCACTATTGACACTAGCTATGGCGTCAGTGTGAAACATACGTAAAACCACAAACATTAACCCACAACAAGTATTTTCCATTAATTGGAAGGTCAAATTGACATGTTTATAGCATGCTCACGTGCCTATGTACATGTTCTATGGAACGTGCCCTGAAATGTCATGACAGTAATTTTGAAATCTGATCGTTGCATCTTGATGTTACATGCATTGCTGTGAGTAAATATTGTCAAGAAATGCAAAAGAGGAGCAAAAATTAAATATTTTTCCTATAATTTCTATGCTAACGCATTCTCATTCTCATTAGAATTCAAATATCACATCCAATTTTTATTTCTTATTTTTCCATTTATTTTGAGGTGTGGTTGAGGAAGCACAATGGACAAATCCTAAATGTCATTTTGTTATGCAACCCTCTGTTTCTGAAATATGATCTTAATTTTGATCACCATGGTTAATTTGGGTGTGTATTTTGTACCTAATTGTTAAATGATTTCTGTAGGTGATAATTTATTATATATTGTGTGTGGTTCACTACGGAACAGATTCATATAAAATTCTTAAAACAATTGGGTTTATTTGTATTTACTAAAGAAAAATATACTGTTGCGGTAAAGACAAATACCACTGTCTAACTGATTGTGTTTTTTTTTCAGTCTCTTTTGTAAATCCAGAGATATTTAAACATCTTTTAAATGTCTCTGGTAAATCTTTTCATGTCCTTCACGGGCACCGTAGTCATGAAAAAAAAATATACAGGTTATGTACAGACAAGATTTATATCTTTTTAATGACGTCTTTCATGAACTAGACTGAATCAACACCTCTAGCGAGGCCCAGTTGTTAACTTATTAGCTAGCAGTCAACATTTGCTGTAAAACCAGGCAGCACGTGAAAGAAATATGCTGATGTTTGATATTTTCATTCCAGATTAAATTCTCAAGCAACATACACACCTGGAGAAGCTGACCAATGGGTAAACATAAACATAATGGGTTAATTTAATTTTTACTTGAAATGGTATTGGGAGAAAATATTGATTTGACCCCGAGTCAATATTCATAGGAAACCTACATGCAGGAAACCTACACGCAGGTGTCTTGTTCATTTTTTAGGGTAAAATGGTTTCATGACTGACGTGTGATTTGATCCATTTTGTTTTATGACCAAATATGATTGTTAATTACAACTCTCATGTGTAACAAAAACGAAAAATGAAAAATAAAAATACAATGCATATGGTACATGATTTCCAATGTTTTAAAATGTAGAATAAAGGCTGAGGTCTGAAATTCTGTGAGTCATATTATTTCAAACTCAATATGATATTGTACATGATGCAACTGTTCTGTTGGTACTATTTGATTAGAAAAGTTGGCCAATCAATTTATGTCTTGTGGGCACTTAGAGATATATCAACGTCATAATGATAATATCTTTATTCGCACATAAACAAATATGGCAAAAAATAATGTATGTACAGAAAAGAGAAGAGTTAATACAAGAAATAAAAACATTTAAGCTACAGTTTTATCATAAATTACATCTAAAATATCTTCATTGCTTGAAACGTCACACATTTTTGCGTCATCTCTCATTTTAATTATTTCATGCAACACATTCACTCTACTCAGAGTCCATTTGCATCCAGAGTACATCCAGTAACCATTTGCATCCAAAGTACATCCAGTAACCATTTGCATCCAATGTACATCCAGTAACCATTTGCATCCAAAGTACACCCAGTAACCATTTGCATCCAAAGTACTTCCAGTAACCATTTGCATCCAAAGTACATCCAGTAACCATTTGCATCCAAAGTACACCCAGTAACCATTTGCATCCAAAGTACACCCAGTAACCATTTGCATCCAATGTACATCCAGTAACCATTTGCATCCAATGTACATCCAGTAACCATTTGCATCCAATGTACATCCAGTAACCATTTGCATCCAATGTACATCCAGTAACCATTTGCATCCAATGTACATCCAGTAACCATTTGCATCCAAAGTACACCCAGTAACCATTTGCATCCAGAGTACACCCAGTAACCATTTGCAGCCAAAGTACACCCAGTAACCATTTGCATCCAAAGTACTTCCAGTAACCATTTGCATCCAAAGTACATCCAGTAACCATTTGCATCCAATGTACATCCAGTAACCATTTGCATCCAATGTACATCCAGTAACCATTTGCATCCAGAGTACATCCAGTAACCATTTGCATCCAATGTGCATCCAGTAACCATTTGCATCCAGAGTACACCCAGTAACCATTTGCATCCAGAGTACACCCAGTAACCATTTGCATCCAAAGTACTTCCAGTAACCATTTGCATCCAAAGTACATCCAGTAACCATTTGCATCCAATGTACATCCAGTAACCATTTGCATCCAAAGTACATCCAGTAACCATTTGCATCCAATGTACATCCAGTAACCATTTGCATCCAATGAACACCCAGTAACCATTTGCATCCAAAGTACACCCAGTAACCATTTGCATCCAAAGTACACCCAGTAACCATTTGCATCCAATGTACATCCAGTAACCATTTGCATCCAATGTACATCCAGTAACCATTTGCATCCAATGTACATCCAGTAACCATTTGCATCCAATGTACATCCAGTAACCATTTGCATCCAAAGTACATCCAGTAACCATTTGCATCCAATGTACATGCAGTAACCATTTGCATCCAATGAACACCCAGTAACCATTTGCATCCAAAGTACACCCAGTAACCATTTGCATCCAAAGTACTTCCAGTAACCATTTGCATCCAAAGTACACCCAGTAACCATTTGCATCCAAAGTACTTCCAGTAACCATTTGCATCCAAAGTACACCCAGTAACCATTTGCATCCAAAGTACTTCCAGTAACCATTTGCATCCAAAGTACACCCAGTAACCATTTGCATCCAAAGTACACCCAGTAACCATTTGCATCCAAAGTACACCCAGTAACCATTTGCATCCAAAGTACTTCCAGTAACCATTTGCATCCAATGTACATCCAGTAACCATTTGCATCCAATGTACATCCAGTAACCATTTGCATCCAATGTACATCCAGTAACCATTTGCATCCAATGTACATCCAGTAACCATTTGCATCCAAAGTACACCCAGTAACCATTTGCATCCAGAGTACTTCCAGTAACCATTTGCATCCAATGTACATCCAGTAACCATTTGCATCCAAAGTACACCCAGTAACCATTTGCATCCAGGGTACTTCCAGTAACCATTTGCATCCAAAGTACACCCAGTAACCATTTGCATCCAGAGTACTTCCAGTAACCATTTGCATCCAAAGTACACCCAGTAACCATTTGCATCCAAAGTACACCCAGTAATCAGCATTCATATACTCAATATAAAGTTTGTATGAAATATCTCTCATGTTATTACCACAGGTTGAATGGCCACGGGCCGTGGCGCAGTTGGTTAGGGCGCCAGCTTATTAGCACCAGTTCCTCTGTGGTGATCCAAAGGTCGTGGGTTCGAACCCCGGCCCGGCCGGGATTGAACTCATGATACAATTTCCCACATGAGCTGAGGCCTGTGCCAAAGGGTTAACCCGTTGTCCTTGTAAATCTGTGACCGGGGGGGTTGTCATGTCAAGGACCTGCGACATGACAATTCAGTGAGGCAGCACTATATCTGCTACAAGTAGGTCTCATCACGAAATAACTGAAATAATGTTGAAAGTGATGTAAAACCCCAAACAAAACAAAACAAAAAAAAAAAAAAAAAAAAACCACAGGTTGACCAGGTATTACTCATAGACATCTTAGCTTCGTTTGCTATTAAAGACAATTCATGATCTAAGGCTTTATACATAAACTTCAGAAACCTTTGGTTAAGACTGATCTCAAGTGGCAAACAATCTGACAACAAGGGTAAAATATTACAGCGAATTAAAGGTGACAAATTCCAAATTTTCCCCAATGCTTTATGCTGTGCAGTACAAATATCTTTAAACTTTTTGCCTTTTAGTGATCATAATGCAGCTCCATAAAAAGAGCAATAGTACTGTTTAAGCAGTTTACATTTAATGTGAGAGTATACATGACCAAAAAAATGCATTAAACATATTGAAACGTCTCCAGAATTTGCCATCTTTGACTTGACTGTCTTTATCACTAATTGATACATGATGGCCCAAATGCACAGCATCTTGCATTTGTAATTCAGTACAATTGACAACAATACTTTTATCATCTGGTCTGCACCCACATCCTCTAAATAATAAAAATTGACTCTTTGTACCATTAAAAGTAACATTGTATTCCTCAGCATATTGCTCACATATGGATACCAACATTCTTAAAGAGATGTCATCTGCATATCCCAGACCTCCTGTACAATGGTTTCCCATATGGCACCCAACTCCACTTTACTCTAATCTTTGAAATAACCCATCCATGTATACAGAGAAACGTATTGGTGACATGATAGCACCTTGCGTAACATCATTGCATGCACCAATTTGGACAGATGTGCTTGAGCCCCATCTCACATGCAACTGTACATGTAAATTAACAACCTAATTGACATTTTATGTGCAACCAGTACTCTGAACAATTTACAATTGTTAACCCCATCAAAGGCCTTACTTGCACCCAGAAAAAGTGCATACACATTCCTTCCATAATCATTATAATGGCTTATTGTCTCCATCATTACATAGCTGCAGTGAGTTGTGGACATTTTAGGTTTACCTGATTTTAGGTTTACCTGATTTTAGGTTTACCAGATTTTAGGTTTCCCAGATTTTAGCATCGCAGCACCTTTGTTAACATCATCAGCAGTAAGACTATACAATCTATCACATATTTCCTCATCAATAGCCTACTTAATAATACTCATCTCCTTCTGGCACACTATTAAAAGTAGTATTTGTCAGAAAATAACTGTGATATTTCTTCATCACCTTCATCACCCCATCAATATTAGCTTGTTGTTTTCCCCTTGATTCTACGCACCTCAGACCACAACTCCCTGGTTCTGTTTTCAGATACAGCCTCAGCCATTTTAGTTATTCCTAACTTTTCTGTATTTCTCCTAACCTTCTGACTGCCCTGTGATACGGAGCCCTGGTGATACACCTCATTTCTGGTGAGGCTGCCCCAGAGCTCGCCACTGCCTATGCCAATACAGGGCCTCCTGTTTCAGAGGCTCCACCTCCAGTCACCAACCTGGCACATGCCTCTTTCCACCAGAGGGCTCTGAGGGTTCCTGTGAGGTAGTAGGTATATACTGTGAGGCTTTATTAATACTGTCTAATATATCATTATGGACAACATACAATTCATCTGCATGACAGTTAGATCTGTTATCTTTGCATTGTAAGGCATCTTCATCATATATTAAACTTGACAACTTCTTTTCCAGCGTACATTTATATTGATTAATCTGTCCAATACTAGCTTTATGCCAGGCTATTATTTTCACAGACACATAATCAACATTAACATCAAATTTCAATCTTACATGTACATGATCAGAATACAATAGAATGTCAATTATTGAGCATTCATCAAAAGTCTGCCATCATACAACCTCCATTCAGTCATTGGGCACTTTCATTCATTTACTGAGAATAATGTTCACAATGTTATTCTCCAGAGTGCCTGGTTTCTTCGTCATGTATTCCTGAATATGATGGTTTATTTTGGGTACAAACACGTCATTAAAAGAAATAACTCTAACTCAAGGGAAGGTAATGAGACTACCCTAACTAACACTGCTAACATTCTACATGCCTCTCAATGGTAACTGTAAACAATTGACTATGGTCAGCTACAACTGCAAACAACTGCCTAAATTTAAGTTCATGTCTGATATTGCCAAAGAATGTGATATTCTATTTTTACAAGAACACTGTCTGTACAAAAATCAGTTATCAAAACATGGAAAATAAGTTAATGGTATGGCTATTATGGGTACAAGTGAGGTTGAAAATGTGTCTTTCAAGGAAATCACAAAATCTGAAAAGCTAACATGGGGCTGAAATTGTTTGATCAATGCAATGTCAATTCTCTCCTATGTCATGTACTACTTCTTTAGTTTATATAGAGTAATGCTATATATATAGATTATATAGACTATATACTATATAGGTGACACAGCACATATCCTTATCATTTGATTTGCTGAGAGTTCACGATCCCTAGTCATGTTATTTCTTCCCTGGGTCGTGCCTGCTCTAGGTGTGTATATGTTGGTGAGGAGAGAGGTCACTGGGTTAAAATAACTTGCTCCCAGATGAACCGGTCTTATGTATTCCACAATCAAGGCCAAGGATTTATCATAAAAGGCAATCACTTTCTTACTATTTCCACCTGGGGCTATGGCAGATCTGTAGCTTCCATCATTGTGCGATATTATATAGCATCTCTGAGATGACAGGAAGTGGCCATAGTGGGGATGCATAGAACCAAGAATGTAAACCATATATGCATATATAAGGTCACGAACATATAACGTGAAAATAATTCTTAGAAAATATTATTGCTCACTGCACTGGTAACATGAGAAAAACCTGTCGCTTTTATTGGATATTCTGGAGGAAAAAAGATCTACCATAGCAGCCCTTCCAGGAAATGATGGTTGTTTTATTTTCTCTGCCTCCCCCTATTCCTCCATTCAAGGTTGGATTCTATGTCCAGTCAATGTTTCCAGCTGTCGTGGTGTCTTTTGACCGCCACCTGCTGTTACTATGTCTATCAACACGTATTCACACCTACACGTCTTTGTGTGACATTCACCTTGCCCTTTTGGCATGATATTTACTGATCACCATGTAGTATTACTCTCAGGGAGGATATTGAGCGACAATCTCTGAATGCTTCTTTGTCTTCATCATTTAGATAATATGTATCCATTATTTTCTATGGCAATAAATTGCAAATATACCTAAGCGTACAGAAGTGTAGATTTCAGTTTTCAGCTCCAAGATGTGACACAGCTTACTGATACTGGGCGAGGTGCAAGCATATTAAACTACTGGGTGGAGTGTGCCACCCTCCTCTGGGCGAGGAGCGAGCATATTAAACTACTGGGTGGAGTGTGCCACCCTCCTCTGGGCGAGCATATTAAACTACTGGGTGGAGTGTGTCACCCTCCTCTGTGCGAGGTGCGAGCATATTAAACTACTGGGTGGAGTGTGTCACCCTCCTCTGGGCGAGGAGCGAGCATATTAAACTACTGGATGGAGTGTGCCACCCTCCTCTGGGCGAGGAGCGAGCATATTAAACTACTGGGTGGAGTGTGTCACCCTCCTCTGTGCGAGGTGCGAGCATATTAAACTACTGGGTGGAGTGTGTCACCCTCCTCTGGGCGAGGAGCGAGCATATTAAACTACTGGGTGGAGTGTGTCACCCTCCTCTGGGCGAGCATATTAAACTACTGGGTGGAGTGTGTCACCCTCCTCTGTGCGAGGTGCGAGCATATTAAACTACTGGGTGGAGTGTGTCACCCTCCTCTGGGCGAGGAGCGAGCATATCAAACTACTGAGTGGAGTGTGCCACCCTCCTCTTGAACCTATTAATTGGCATCATTCCTGGGATATATTCAAAGCTTTCATAGCACCATAATCTATCTGCAATCCACAAAATAGCATCAAATAATGCAGGCTGAAATCAATCATTTCTCCCACGTGAAAAGGAAATTTCATATGATGGGTTCTTGTTAACACTGGCGCTAATTCTTCTCTCAATGTGAAGCCTCACACAAAGAAGATTGGCCACTGGATTAGATTAGATTAGTATAGATAGGAATTGAGTAGATTATAATAGAATATATTATTATGAATTATATTAGAATATATTGGATTAGTTTAGAATATTTCAAAATAGATTAGAACAGATTGGACAAAATAAATTTTAAAAAATGTAAGAATAGATTAGAACATGGTAGGATAGGTTATGATATATTAGAATATATAAAAATAGATGATATAAAAGATTGGATAAATTGAACAAAATATAAGAATATATTAAAATAGATTAAAGTAGATTTCATAAGAATAGATCATGGAAACAAGACGAAGATCCGCAAGAAACGATCAGAGAATTTTTGAAATGATGAATCTATAATCAAGGTGTTTTTTATTATTATTAATGGATTTTAAATTTCAAATGAGTAAGCCATGGGGCCAACCTTGGGTATGAATAGTAAATCTGTTTATAACGTGTTCTATGTCCGCAATATAAACTGTCATTGTAATGCCATTGGCAACTACTTAATTTGCGGTATTAACCTTTAAGATTACCAAAGTTTCGTATAGTTTCTTGTGCACAGTATCGAAAGGGGCATTTCCATTGAACTGCCACTGTCGCTATTTGCAATGTGAGTGTTTGTGTGCGGTTTGTTTTGTGTTGCAGTCTGCTTGCCCTTATTGCACGGCCAGTGGATACCCTGGTTGTGTGCCGGTTTTGTGTTGCACTCTGGTTGCCCTTTTTGCACGGCCAGTGGAGACCCTGTTTGTGTGCCGGTTTTGTATTGCAGTCTGTTTGCTTTTATTGCACGGCCAGTGTAGACCCTGTTTGTGTGGCGGTTTTGTATTGCAGTCTGTTTGCTTTTATTGCACGGCAAGTGGAGACTCTGTTTGTGTGCCGGTTTTGTATTGCAGTCTGTTTGCTTTTATTGCACGGCAAGTGGAGACCCTGTTTGTGTGCCGGTTTTGTATTGCAGTCTGTTTGCTTTTATTGCACGGCCAGTGGAGACCCTGTTTGTGTGCCGGTTTTGTATTGCAGTCTGTTTGCTTTTATTGCACGGCCAGTTGAGACTCTGTTTGTGTGCCTGTTTTGTATTGCAGTCTGTTTGCTTTTATTGCACGGCAAGTGGAGACCCTATTTGTGTGCCGGTTTTGTATTGCAGTCTGTTTGCTTTTATTGCACGGGAAGTGGAGACTCTGTTTGTGTGCCGGTTTTGTATTGCAGTCTGTTTGCTTTTATTGCACGGCAAGTGGAGACCCTGTTTGTGTGCCGGTTTTGTGTTGCAGTCTGTTTGCTTTTATTGCACGGCCAGTGTAGACCCTGTTTGTGTGGCGGTTTTGTATTGCAGTCTGTTTGCTTTTATTGCACGGCAAGTGGAGACCCTGCAGCTATTGGCAACACAGGAATCGCTCAATCCGGGATACATCCTGCATCAGACATATTATAATGGACGCTTTACATTACCTTTTATTTCAAGATGACAATGATAATAACAGAATTATTTCTGTTTATATACAATGCATGCTGTGATAGGTTTGTTGACATGACTGATATGATGGGAGTACATTGATATTAGGGCAACAAATGTGCGTAAAGAGAAAAATCAGTTTTCAAATCTTATACAGAGAGAAATGGTTGAATTAAATTGATTGAAATAACGTGTCAATAAAAGTTCACCCATGTGTGACAGATTTTAACACACCAGATGGCAGCATAGACTTCTCTATCACTGAGAGTTTTTTTGAGCTGATACCAAACAATGTCTGTTCATAACACTTTTCAGAGTAGTATTTCTGGAATAGTGGGTCTACAGCACTAGTTCTATTCTCGTTGGGAGTTCCACTGTTAGATTTGACAGCAAGTAGATCAGGAGGGTAAGGTGGTAAGGTGGTAAGGCGGTAAGGTTGTAAAGCAATAAGGTGGTAAGGCGGTAAGTTGGTAAGGTGGTAAGGCGGTAAGGTGGTAAGGCGGTAAGGTGGTAAGGCAGTAAGGTGGTAAGGCGGTAAGGCGGTAAGGCAGTAAGGTGGTAAGGTGGTAAGGCGGTAAAGTGGTAAGGCAGTGCCTTACCATTTAGAGATTTCCAGGTGGTAAGGAGGATCTTGAAATCTATTCTGATTGAGACTGGAAGCCAATGCAATTACATTATTTTTTCAGATATATGGTCAAAGCTTCTGATCTGTCCTATTACATGTGCTGCAGAATTCTGCAGGAACAGGAGGAGTTTTTTTCTGTGCCATGTCAATCGTTCAGAAAAACGTTTTTATCATAAATTTAGCATGTAAACTTCCACTGTCAATCTGTAACCTAATCCAATGGCATCAACACATGACAGCTTTATTTTTGCGTAAAGTTTGAAGTATAAAAATCTCTGAATATTTGAATACATGTCTGTTCATGCACCTAATGCATATGATTTAATGATATCTTTTAGGTGATAGCACCATCGTGGTAGATGTTAAAAAGGGTTAAACTGGTTTCCTTCTTATTTACAGTGTAAAAATAGATTTCCTGGTATAAATCAATGTGTTAATGGATTTAATCAATATATTTATATCAACATTTTAGCACTGCTATATTTGAATGAATAGATCCGAGAACAAATATATATTTTGTAAAATACTATTTTTGTCTTGATGTCCCTTCGAAAATAGTGTGGTAGGACATGAAATAGACAACCAAAGAGAATTTGCAGATTACTTTACAAAGAAAGGCTTGATTTAACCATAATGGTATCGTTTTGAATAAAAGAACATTTACATACTTTATGGATTTCAATGTTACTTGTGCGTTCCCACTTTAATACTCTGTTTCCTGTGTGGTAGCAATGTTCTAGATCAGGTTTGATACTGTTCTGTAGCTTTTTCTTTGATGTGTCACAATAAATGGGAAACCAACGGAAAAAATGTGAAATTCAAGTCAAATCTAAATACCACCGGGAGTTGGTGAGTGAGTTTAGTATGTATAATGTTAGATAATGCTAGTTATAGTGGAGGGAATTCATTGCCAATTTGTAATGCCGTGCCACATTTATGATAGGGATGAGAGAATCAGTCCATCTGCTGTTGATGGAAGACTCCCGAAGCCCCGAATATTCTTAATTTTGGTATCCACCCAATTGACCGAGCACTGCTTATCTCTTGTCTGAGACCCCATCCCAGCACTGCTAAAGTCTTGTCTAAGGCCCCATCCCAGCACTGCTTAAGTCTTGTCTGAGACCCCATCCCAGCACTGCTGAAGTCTTGTCTGAGACCCCATCCCAGCACTGCTTAATTCTTGTATGAGACCCCATCCCAGCACTGCTGAAGTTTTGTCTGAGACCCCATCCCAGCACTGCTTACCTCTTGTCTAAGACCCCATCCCAGCACTGCTTAAGTCTTGTATGAGACCCCATCCCAGCACTGCTTAAGTCTTGTCTAAGGCCCCATCCCAGCACTGCTTACCTCTTGTCTAAGGCCCCATCCCAGCACTGCTTAAGTCTTGTCTGAGACCCCATCCCAGCACTGCTGAAGTCTTGTCTGAGACCCCATCCCAGCACTGCTTACCTCTTGTCTGAGACCCCATCCCAGCACTGCTTACCTCTTGTCTGAGACCCCATCCCAGCACTGCTTACCTCTTGTCTAAGACCCCATCCCAGCACTGCTTAAGTCTTGTATGAGACCCCATCCCAGCACTGCTTAAGTCTTGTCTAAGGCCCCATCCCAGCACTGCTTACCTCTTGTCTAAGGCCCCATCCCAGCACTGCTGAAGTCTTGTCTGAGACCCCATCCCAGCACTGCTGAAGTCTTGTCTGAGACCCCATCCAAGCACTGCTGTAAGGCTTGCGGAGGACTCACCAAGGTACAGGACTGTGCAAGTTACAGCTGAGGTCATATAAAACCCAGATGGATAATCTACTCCTGCCCGAGGGAGAGGGGGCAGACCCACTCTTAGCTCTAATGACCCATTCCTCGAAGGGACCAGCAATCCTTGAAGGGATCCCCCACCAGGCACAGACGTTAGCACAGGGACTCATTCTGAGAGTCTGGACGCTACATTACAAACCAAATTACCAGTGTTTTAATCAGTTGCAGTTTGGAGTATATGAATGAAATATGACTCATGTCACTTTCAAAATTATTTCAGTTTTTTCATGATGAGACCTACTTGCAGCAGGTAAAGTGCTGCCTCACTGAATTGTCATGTCGCAGGTCCTTGACATGACAACCCACCTGTGGACAGATTTCCAAAAACAAAGGATGAATGCTTTCAGCATGGGCCTCATCTCATTTGAAATCGTAACAAGAATGCAATCTCAGCATGGCCAGGAATCGAACCCATAACCGTTCGATTATAACAGAGGAACTGGTGCTAATGAAGATGTGCTCTAACCAATTGTGCGATGGCCCATGGCCTGTCTTGTTTGTTTTAACAAGACTATGCCATTAATGTGCCATTTTTACTGTATATTTCATGTTATGTATTTGTATATGTCCATGCAGCCATGCAGGCCTCATTCATACTGGTCTCATGAATCATACCATAGAGAACAATCTTATATTAGGGTTATGTTTCTGTTTGTCATGTCTCACCGGTAGTTGGAACATCTAGCAATCTTGTACCAGGGGCATGTTAAGATTTCCTATATTTCTTACACCATATCGTATCTTTCCAAGCAGAATTAAACATCGTTCATACCTTCCCTGTATTCTCTGTACCTGAGATTTACGTAATATTACATTCAATAATAGACTTTATTAAGAAATTAAGATATTCCACCCGAAAAAAAATTCTTTGAACATCACCTCACCATTTTGAAATTCCTATACATTTATTTTCCTGTTCGCCTCAAAGGATTATTGAACAATCAGAATTCAACATATATCACTTCCAGGTTTCATTATGGTGGACCGCATGCATCTTTTCCCTTCCTCCTGTGTTCTCTCCCCATCTTGCTGAGCTCTTTCCCTCTGGCCCTCTCCCTCTGGCACTCTCCCGAGAGCCCCCTATTCGCCTTCCAGTTTCTAAGTCCAATCTGAGTAAGATTATTAAACAGTTGGCTATTTGCATAGGTCTTGACTCCAGTTGCTCCACAAAAACAGTTGGAGTGGGGCTGCTACACAGGCAGTCACCAATACATGGACCTCACAGGAGGTCTCTGGGCTTGGATTATGGCAATCCGAGCCCTATAAATGTTATATTAGGGACTGCACTCATGAGGCTTTTTATGCAGCCGGATTCACTAATACCTATACATTCATCACTAGTAACAACTATACATTATACACTACACATATGAGGCCCTGGACGTGCTTACTGCGAAATTAATGGCTTATGACTAAAAATAGCACATACAGGTGACATGTGACCTGTTGAGTTATAGCATGGCAGACATGGTCAAATTTGTACAACTCTGCATTAGACACTAATAACATGTCCATATATATGGACAGTAAACCAGCTCGCAGGTGCCCGTATGCCTTTGCCCGGAATTCCGGTCACACGTCACTGGAACTTGTGGTTGTTGTTTAGGGTTTCCCTGTTCTATATTTATGTCAACCAATCAGAGCAAACCCTCCATAATAGTGACATTATTCGCCCGCTGCACAAACCCATTGCAACGAGATGTCCTTGATAGTCCTATATATTGGACTGCATAGTCTAACTCTGCATATTGTATACTGCGTTATATAGCTAGTATTCAATTACTCCCTTTGCAGTCATTGCCCTGTATTTGATTCCATTCTGAAATTACAATTCTTCAAGTTATAGATAGTTGCCTTCCTCACTAAAACTTCATCAAATCTGAATTGACCAACATCAGGTTATAAACTGTAAGCAGGTGTCTGACATATAGACTTACCGCTCAGTCCAACTGTCAGTACAAAACAAATCTATTTATATACTTTCATTAATCAGTGGACTGCCAGATTTTTATGAATACTGATGACTTGCACCGACACTGTGTACAGTTTTATACCTTTAGAGGTAGGGACTGATATGAGAGAGAATTCCTGTTATGGAGGGTACATATTGAGGATCTTGAATGATATAGTTTTGGAATAATCATCTCATATTATTTTGATGTCGCCACAGCTTGGAATAAATCACATTTCATCAACTGCAAAAAGTGGAAGTTAGTCTTTTACAGTTGTATATTTGTTTACATATTTGTAAACTATTTTGTCATGCTTTGGCATTTTGTGATACTTTGGCATTTTGTGATACTTTGGCATTTTGTGATACTTTGGCATTTTGTGATACTTTGGCATTTTGTGATACTTTGGAATTTTGTCATACTTTGGCATTTTGTCATACTTTGGCATTTTGTCATACTTTGGCATTTTGTCATTTGTCATTTGTCATTTGGCATGCAAATGTATTTTAGCTCTCACATGGCCATTTGATTGACTTCGTACAAAATATATAACTGATAATATATTGTGAAATAAAGGATTCCATAGAGTTGAACCTTTGAGGCAAAAGCACTTCTCTGAAGGAATAATATCAGATGAAATCAACAATGTTTTGCCATAAACAACCTGTCCATGTCAATCTCCCCACATGATAACCCCAATTAGCTCATTATAATTATATAACAAGGTCAATTGATCAATTGATTTAAAGCATTCATGAAATCACAGAGGTCACAGTCAAGGTTAAGGGTATGCTTAAATCATAGGGAATCGGAATAGCTGAGATCGTGTAAAAATTGTCTGATCAATGCAATGTCAATTTTCCCTTCTGTGATATACAACTAAAGGGATGAGAGCTGAAATCACACCTTTGGATGAGAACATTTTTAGTCCATGTATAAGGTTATTAATTTTACTTTAATGACCTTTAAGTGTGGATATTTCTTATCTGTTCCATCCAATCCTTAAATTCAGCATTTCAAAACTTAATGTAGCCACACCTTGATTAATATTTATGCCAAATCTGAGATCACTTCTATAAAATTCAGAAAAGTCTGTGATCCAGTTGAGGGAATTATGGACATCAATAGTGTCCCACAGAAAACTATAATCCTGTGCTCAAAAGGGTGTGACAATGCTTTGTAATATTTAAACAATAGGGGACTCAAATTTGTAAATTTCCAAGAGAATAATATTATTTACAGGGTGTCCCACCACTCAATCACGGTTTTTTCTCATTTCTCTTGCAGCATAATTTTCAACTCCATGAAAGAACCTTTTCAAAAAAGCATAAATTAAGGTTTACAGTTTCCAAAAATGCTTTGCTATTTAGCATTGTATGGATTGTACAGACCTGCGACATGACAATTCAGTGAGGCAGCACTATATCTGCTACAAGTAGGTCTCATCACGAAATGACTGAAATAATGTTGAAAGTGATGCAAAACCCCAAACAAACAAACAAATCTATATCTAGACTACTCTGCATTACATAGGTAGTATTCAATTACTACCTCTGCAGTCATTGCCCTGTTTTTGATCACATTCAAAGTTTGGAAATTCCCGAGTCGAAAATACTTGCCTTGCTCACAAAAATATCATCAAATCTGAATTGACCAATATTAGGTCATAAACTGTAACCAGGTGTCTGGCACATATACTGACCAATCAGTACAACTGCCAGTACAAAACAAATCTGAGTTGACAGCTAGATTTTTCTGAATACTAATGACTTGCACTGGATTCTGTTTGCACATTTATAGTTTTGGTGGCAGGGACTGATATGATAGAGAAGTCCTGCCATGGAGGTTATATCTAGACACATGGCTGAGATTAAACCTATTCTTTTCATTTGGTTTGCAGACAGCGCATGGCTTAAATGATATTTATGCAGGAGAAATTTATGCAGGGGAAATATTTGCAGTTTATTGTATGCCCATAATTGTATGTCAAAAGGATAACTGTATGTCCATAATTGTATGTCAAAAGGATAACTGTATGTCCATAATTGTATGCCAAAAGGATAACTGTATGTCCATAATTGTATGTCAAAAGGATAACTGTATGTCCATAATTGTATGCCAAAAGGATAACTGTATGCATATAATAATATGTCACAAGGATAACTATATTCCAAATATTGTACAGTTATGTATCATATTCTGGTTATGTATCATATTCCAGACAATTTTATCGGCCTGCCTAAATCAGTTTATTGGTAACTTTATGCTAAATATGGTTATGGTAGATTAGTAATAAACAAATTATGTGCACCTGTTTTGGCATGTATTGACCACAGTGAAATGGTCAGTGGTTCGCGCATACATTGAGCACATTGAGTTGGTCAGTGGTCTACACAAGCATTAGCCACAGTGCATTGGTCAATGGATTCACTCTTGCATTGATCACAATGAAACAACTTTCAGCCACTCCTAAATTTCATTCCATCAATACTTTCATAGCTTGTTGTAAATTATCTCAATAGGCAGTAATGATTTTTTTGTTTCATTTGTTAATTTGAACATTAATTTCAAACTGTCACAGACCTGTGACTAATTTCTTTTTATCTAGGAGATACACTTTGTCATCTCGTGATATGTAAGGTCTGCTATTACTTCATTACTGGTTGAGCGCTTTCCCTCTTACATTCCGGGCCACTAATTTATAATTCTCGTGTGAAAATTATGCAGTCGATAAATCCACCAAACTGAAACCTTCAACGAAGAGCATTTGATTTGTGTGGCAAGGAGCTGAAGAAAAAGTATTAATATTTTCGTTTGTCTAAAATAATGCAGGCAGAAAAACATAAACATGCTTGAACAGGATGTTCCTGCTTATGTAAGTTTGTACAGTGCTACCAGGGGGGGTGGCTCTGTTCCAGGGGTGGCTCTGTTGCCAGGGGCTGGCTCTGTTGCCAGAGGGTAGCTGTTTCCAGGGATGGCTCTGTTGCCAGGGGGTGGCTCTGTTGCCGGGGGTAGCTCTGTTGCCAGGGGTGGTTCTGTTGCCAGAGGTGGCTCTGTTGCCAGAGGGTGGCCCTGTTGCCAGGGAGTGGCTCTGTTGCCAGGGGTGGCTCTGTTGCCAGGGGTGTCTCTGTTGGCAGGAGGTGGCTCTGTTGCCAGGGAGTGGCTTTGTTGCCAGGGGTGACTCTGTTGGCAGGGGTGTCTCTGTTGGCAGGAGGTGGCTCTGTTGCCAGGGGATGGCTCTGTTGCCAGGGGGTGGCTCTGTTGCCAGGTGGTGGCTCTGTTGCCAGGGATAGCTTTGTTGCCATGGGATATAACTGTTGATGGGGTAGCTCTGTTAATGGGGTGGCTCTGTTGTCAGGGTCGGCTCTGCTAGTGAGAAATACATTTCCCATGTTCAAAGTCCGGGGTTCGAATCCAGGTTGGGACAAGTACTTATTTCATGCTGAAGGTTAAATTTCCATATTCTATTTGAGCGATATGCACGTCAGAACATATAGAATTGAACAGAGAATTGAATGAGTTTTATTAGAAAATATCGAATAAGTTGGCCACGAAGCCAACCTTGAGCATACTAGTATATATTCTCGGAATGTACTTCGAGCTAGTGTAAAACAATGCAGGCAGAAAACGATATTCTTGAACAAGATGCTCGAGTTCAATTAACAGTTAGTTATTCCTTTTATTCCGTCCCAGTTTGATAACTGCCTCTGAAACCAAATCAAATCAACATGGAAGCTTAGACTTTATATAGAAAACAAAAATGAAATCTTCATATTGGGATTATATGGACGTCATTTCAATAATGAACATGGAATGATTTTCACTTTGAAAAAGTTTGATTCCAACCTAATTCTATCCTTGAGCATGAAGAAGCTTGGAGCGTAAATGTCACACTGGCATTTTATCAGTCACGTCCTGCACAATCCCCTCATAGCTTGATGTGAACACCAGGTGGCGGTGATGGAGATTACCTACAATATACCAAACCACCAGATGGCACCAGGGTTGTTCTTACATGAAATCCACCGTCGACTACTTCAATAGTTGACAGTGGCCCTGGTTGCTGGGGCATTCAGCCTTGATAGGCTTATATCTCGCCCCCCCCCCCCTCAGATATTTATGGTGTCAACAATAATGACAAACACGACTAAAGCCAGATTCCTTTATACTTTTTACATTGCTCTGGTTGATATCTGACGTTCTTGTCCTTTGTGCTGCAGGCTGTTCAGTGCAATTGCACTCTGATCTAATCAATAGACCCTGTTAAAAATCAGGACACCTGCCTCATCCCAATGCCAGTGGCCTAAATACAGAAAACAACATAGTCTATACTCTATGCCTTGCAGAACACCACACGTATTGTCATTTCTTGTCAAAACCCCAATTTCAGATTTTCATTATATTATTTTACACAAACTGGAAAATAACCTTCAAGAAATACAATGCCTTATTTCTGGAAATACTTGTAATAAAGCGTGATCATAAAATTATATATTAAGCAGTAAATAAGACTAAACAAAACATTTATTAAAACAGATTTTTTTATTACTTAAACACAATTTTGAATGTAACACAACATGTAAAATATATTTATTTTCTGCGGAATGCTCATACCCAAGTTACCAAAATATAAAATAAATTTAATATAAATCCATCGTGTAATGACCTATCATGCGGGATTGTCTCCGTCCACGTAAATTTGAAGTGGAGGAAGCTTACAGCCACCTCTTCACTCCAGCCACGCTATTAACTATATCAACATTTTGATACAAAAAACAAAAACATTGAGTTTAATGTAAAAGGTCTTTAGGGTTAGTAAAGGTTTGTTTTCCAGTAATATAAAAAGACATCTTGCTCCTTTGGACATAAAACGATCAAAGTCCCTTGCTTTCCTCATTGAATTATGAATAAGTTAATTTTGTTGGGGTCTTGTTATACAGTTTCAGACGCTGTGCAGTCTGCAGTAACATTCCATCATTATACAGCAGTTACATAGTATCACAGTAACTCAATGCATCACGTGCATACGATGAACCTAATAGTATATCTGACCGGGTAAAAGGACCTTGCATGTCCCAAAAATGGTTGGAGATAGATGTTATTTTATCTATCACGAAATCATACTCCTTTTCCAAGTTTAACATTGGTTCAGGCTATATTAAAGTAATCATACAACTGGGATCACATCTGGGGTCATATCTGGGCCAGAATATTATCTTCCAAAAAAGATAAAATTGGGATGATTGTGAGAAACGATTTTTTTCTCCATGTGACATGGCCAGAGAAAGGATATCACAGCTGTCTGCATCGTTATATTTATCAGGGTGGTATCCATATATATGCTGATACAGATTAGAAATTATAAACAAAACACAGATAGACCTTCAGCAACCCTGAAGAACTTCAAATTCTATACAAGTAGTCTAAAAAACATTAAATCGAAGAAGTATTATTGAGTCGTCACAAACAAAAATGTCGAGTACTATTATATTGACTGAACTATGATGTTATCAAAGTTTTGTTTACGTTTGGAACGTTTTAAGTTTTCTTGTCATTGAGGGTTTTAATAACATTGTCTGAGGCTTATTACACTTTTCTATGGAAGTCAGAATATATGCAGGAGGTGTGGCGAGTCCTAAATGACCAGACACATTGCTTCCAATATGTGATTGGCATGACATTTTTTATTTTATTTATTACTTACAGTGGGTCCAGATGTGTACACCCTCTCTCCGATAATGTTTAACAGAATCAAATTATGAAATGCTGATCAAGACTGCATTGACCTCTTGATATCTTATAAAAACTGACTTCGGATGTCAAACACTGGACTAAGGAACAGTCTGGGGGGATTCAAAAGTTGAATAATGGAGAGCGGCGAAAGCATTCACATTCACTGCGTAACTGTGACAATTATTTGTGATACCTTTTGTCAAGCTGTGAAAGCACCGAAACCAAGATGGGCGAAAGTTGCTAGGAAATTGCATCTAAATCTCTTAAAGGCTAACACGTAATGTGACATTTTTTCATATTTATTTTTTATCTAATGTTAGTTGCGTATATTGAATCTTCTCTTTTACCAATCTCTTTCCACAAAATAATGCTATTATTATGCAACATTCTTTTTCATATATATCAATGTCATTTATATAAGAATTTCCAGCTGTACATGTTAAGTTTTAAGCTACATTTCTAAATATAGCTCAGAAAGGGGCCAGGTCAAATATGGTTCCTGAACAAATATTGATTTTTAACGGGAAGAATAATTATTTTATATTCAAATGTACAAGGGACACTCTAAACCATGTCGACTTTCCTGTTATAAAAAATAACCTTGTTTCCGAAAACGTGCCCCGAAAAACAGGACATGGTGTGAATTTATATTTTATGTTAAAGGTGATGAAATATGTTGAGAATGGAAACATTTAAATGATTTATAAATAAAATTATGTATATTCGCCGAGAAAATCAAACTTTTGGGTCGCTGGTTTGATTGAATAGGTTTGATTGAATATCAACTATTGTAGAGGCAGTTTCCTTGCTAAGTTTTATAAAACAGTGTCATTTTCCTATATTTTCGCTACTCTACAGTTACATATCAAGATCACAGAATTTGTTTTCTTCTAGGCTAACTGCTATACACCTTGTATGATGTGAAATCGACATCAAATTAAAACGGTATATGTAAAAAAAATCATATCACATTGAAAAAAAACATACATTTTGTAAAATACGAAACTAGATTATATTTCCTGGTCCTTTCTGTAATGGATTTCATTTTAGATATCCTACTAGTATATGAATCCATAGTTGGTGTGTCTGTACTTGTAGCCATCTTGCCTCTTCTGGAGCTGCATTCGTTTGGCGTGGAGAACCTCGGAGGCCCATTCCTGGTGGATGGTGTAGGACAGCGGCTTGGCCGGGATGGTGTTGTAGAAGTACGTGTCGTAGTTCTCCATGTGGGCCGTTGGGGGGTTTGGGGGAATCTCTGGTACCTTGCAGCTCACCGTTAACGACAGACGCGGCGCCAAGAAAGGTCGTCTGCAAATAAACAAGACATAAGATTATGACCTCAAAATTGATAATTCATTTAAACGTACGGAAAGCGTTTTACAGATGAAGATTTTTATGTTTAAATTAACATTTAACTTACTTCAAATGATAAGGGTCCCCAGGTATTTCCATTCTCCACCCATGTTTCTGAAGCTGTTCATCATAGGATGACGTCACGTCATCAGCAAGCTCGTCGTCAGGAATCTCGAAGTGGGCTTCAGGCGCCGGTGTAGGTGGCGCTGGGGCAGAAGGTCTTTCTTCGGCCCTTTCTTCAGCTGGTGACGACGGGGTCGGTATCTTGGCTGGTGCTGTTGTGGGTGTTGGTACGCGCAGGGGTGTTCTTATTTGCGTTGGTGTTGGTGTAGGAGTTTTGATTGGTGTTGGTATTAGTGTTGGTGTTGGTGTTTTGACTGGTGTTGGTGTTCTCACGGGTGTTTGTGGCGGCAAATTAAACGTTGTCCTGTGGGGCCCTGCGGACCGGATGGGACGCTGTGGGGACTCTGACTTGGGTCGGTTCACGGTGGCACTCTTGGCACGCTCCCTCCTGAAGCTGAGCGGAGTTCCGGCACTTGGAGGGCGTGTTACAGTTATAAGTCCCTCACAACTCGGCACACGGGTCGTGGGTGGGTGGACGGCCATGGACCCCATGGGCGCATGCGCAGGCGCCAGTCTCGCCCCGGTCTCCGAGACTCTCGTGTCCCATGCCTTTTTGGGTGATGGGGGAGGTGGGGTTCTATGTGATCTGCAAATGGACAGATCAATTATATAAATGCATTATTCACATCGACCCTGCCATTTTTCCACAACTCACAAGGTTTGTTATTCTCTTCTTCGTGAGTTCTTCTATATTTTAATATTGACACAAAAGCTAAATTTGAGTAACATAATTTTCAAAATTAAAATTATGATTTATATACCTTCAATTTCACCAAACAATAAACAGAATTCCACACTCTATATGCAAGCAATACAACACAGACACTTAAATTAAACGATTGAAGCTACTTGTGAACATGCAACATTCTGCTGTGATCTCCACATAAACCAAAGAAATATAGAAATAGGATTGTAGCATGCTCCAAAATTGATGCAACGTTTATAGCGGATTATTAGAAAAAGACATTTTTGTAATATAAACTCTACAAACTATAAAGACATTTGATATAAACAGTAAAAATATATAAAATCTTAACAACCAACAAAAATGAACAAAGCAACAAAATAAAAACTCAAATATAATAATAAAGTAAGGCAAATAATCCAATAAAATGAAGAACGTTTGAGAAGTTGAATTAATCCTAACAACAAAAGCTAGTGAACATAAGTATGTTGAGCAGTGTATCTGTGAAGGTCATGTCACCTTATAAGTTCCGGAATACTCAGTAACTGGGTCCCGAGGAGTCTGCGTGAGTCAGCAAAATAACATCATACAACCGGAAGTACATATACACAGCATGAATGGGTTCTTAACGGCGCATTCAAACACTCATTTTAGTCAATACAATGTGCACATATGTACATAGAAACGTGCGTTGAGTATATAGGTAAATGCGAACTGATTTTATTACAAGGTATATGTTAAGATTCATCCGTGTGGAAGAAATAGAAACGTGATTAATAGTAGTATTATTTATTACTTTAATTGCATCTTGATGTAAAGGATATATAGCTTTGATCTAATACTTAAGCTGAGACCAGTTTATTATTTATAAATAATGTTTATGGTCTAATAGGGAATAGTAACTGACCTATGGTTTCTGCCTGAGTGTGACCTGGATGGCCTCCTCTCGTAGGTAGGAGAGGGAGTTATCCTCAAGGGGCTGGGTACCTCAGGAGTACCTAATCCCAAACTATCATGGTGGTACTGACTGTCCTTATGGCGGAATAAACATTCCTTTTCTAAAAACAAAAACAAACATGCTCTTATCAGATTATTAGATATGTTTTCGTTTGGTTTTTCTCCATTTCACCATTACTTCAGTCATTTCATGACGAGACTTACTTGCAACAGAATTGTCATGTAGCTTTGTTACTAGATTTTATATTTTGATGAGTAAAGAAGAACTGACATGGGAAAAGGCATGGGAGTAAACATGGGAAAAGACGTGTGAATAGACATGAGTAAATGCATGGGAATAGGCATGGAATAGACATGGGAATAGAAAAGGGAATAGGGCTACCACTCATATATTTGCACCTGGCCCCCCCCCTTTGAGAAACACTGAGGAGAAAAAATGATTTAATTTTGGGAGTGGCTACGATGATTGATATGATTGATATGGGTAGGTGAGGTGATTTGTACTGACCGTATGACTGGAGTGCTGCGTTGGTGGTGGTCCATGGTGCCCGGGCTGGATACCAGCCATATGTCTGCTCCCTCATCCCACCGCTCACCTGCCAAATACACAATATATCAGTCACTTGTCAAATACACAATATATCAGTCACTGGCCAAATACACAATATATCAGTCACTGGCCAAATACACAATATATCAGTCACTGGCCAAATACACAATATATCAGTCACTGGCCAAATACACAATATATCAGTCACCTGAAATCATATGGTGACAGGGCCTTCATGGTATATGCTCCAAGAAATTGGAATGCCCTGCCCCTTGAGGTGAAAAACTGTAAAACAGTGGACACTTTCAAGACAAAACTCAATACGTTTTTATATAGGAAGCATTATCTCGAAAAGTGCTTTGAGCAGACTTAGTCTGATATAGCGCTATATAAATCATTATTATTATTATTATTACCTGCAAAATACACATTATATCAGTCACCTGTCAAATACACAATATATCAGTCACCTACCCAATACACAACGCTCACTGTTATATCAGTCACCTGCCCAATACACAATGCTCACTGTTATATCAGTCACCTGCCCAATACACAATGCTCACTGTTATATCAGTCACCTACCCAATACACAACGCTCACTGTTATATCAGTCACCTACCCAATACACAATGCTCACTGTTATATCAGTCACCTGCCCAATACACAATGCTCACTGTTATATCAGTCACCTGCTCAATATACAATGCTCACTGTTATATCAGTCACCTGCCCAATACACAATGCTCACTGTTATATCAGTCACCTGCCCAATACACAATGCTCACTGTTATATCAGTCACCTGCTCAATATACAATGCTCACTGTTATATCAGTCACCTGCTCAATATACAATGCTCACTGTTATATCAATCACCTGCCCAATATACATGCATGAATACTGATGGATGTGGCTCTGTTTCTTCCTCCACCTATTTTTATACGGTGAGAAATATAACTCTACGTACATATATCATTCGATATCATTCTCAAACAGATATACAGGTTATATCAAGTGGTACACTGCTATTAATAAGATCGACAGACATTGTATTATAACTCATGGTGATTAACTTCTATTGGTGGCAAAAGGTCAGGAACAAGAAATTAAAGATATAACTGCATCTTATCATCAATGAGCTCTCCGTGTAATAATGAAGGATCCCCGGCTGGTATGCCAGATACGCCTCAGTCCATTACAACCCCGGTATGATCTCAATGTGGCTTCTTATCGACCATATGTATCTATGTTAGGAATATCTTCATGGTGTAAATCATTGCAGCCTTTGAGTGATTCATTTTACCTCCTGTAGTTCAAATAAATGAATAAATGTATTTTACTGTGCCTTTTTTAGTCACACGAGGCGATTCCTATGTGTTATTTAGAAGGATCGAACATCAATCTGTAAAATTCTGGTCTGAGCCTATTTCGTGTAGCATTGTACTGTCCTTGTGTGAAAAAAATGAGGGTGTTCATTTACACTCGACTGTGCCCCTTTTGTGTCATACTAGACTGTGCCCCTTTTGTGTCACACTAGACTGTGCCCCTTTCGTTTCACACTAGACTGTGCCCCTTCGTTTCACACTAGACTGTGCCCCTTTCGTGTCACACTAGACTGTGTCCCTTTTGTATAACACTGGACTGTGCCCCTTTCATCTAATTAATGAAAAACTGAGGTTGTTCATTTACACTGGACTGTGCCCCTTTTGTGTCACACTAGACTGTACCCCTTTTGTGTCACACTGGACTGTGCCCCTTTCATGTCACATTAGACTGTGTCCCTTTTGTGTCACACTAGACTGTGCCCCTTTTGTGTAACACTAGACTGTGCCCTTTTTGTGGCACACTTGACTGCCCCTTTCGTGTCACACTAGACTGTGCCCCTTTCGTGTCACACTAGACTGTGCCCCTTTCGTGTCACACTGGACTGTGCCCCTTTCATGTCACACTAGACTGTGCCCCTTTCATTTAATTAATGAAAAACTGAGGGTGTTCATTTACACTGGACTGTGCCCCTTTCGTTTCACACTAGACTGTGCCCCTTTCATGTCACACTAGACTGTGCCCCTTTCGTTTCACACTAGACTGTGCCCCTTTCGTGTCACACTAGACTGTGCCCCTTTCGTGTAACACTAGACTGTGCCCCTTTCGTACTGGGAAGTTGCCCTTCAGTAAAACATTTTACTTTTCATTTCATAACCTGAGATTCGTGACAAAAAATGGTCTTAACAGAGAAAGTACCATAAAATAGAATAGCGACAAGTTGTTAGTTATAAAATACTCATATAATTTGCTTAAACGACATAATTTTGACAGAATTAATGCTTGTTTGTTTGAGGTTTTACATCACTTTCAACATTATTTCAGTTATTTCGTGACGAGACCTACTTGTAGCAGATATAGTGTGACAGAATGAAATCCAGTTACACTGATACTATTTGGGTGCTAACAGTTCAATTACAGTGAGGATATTTTGTTGATTGATCGCAACGCTCGCATATGGAGACCGAGTACATGTATTAAGTGTTACACATATTAAGATTATGGAATTTTAAAGCTATGTTCCTAATTGAGGCGGAGCACAATGCATTGTTCACAACAAATATTGTGTCTGTTTTCCAAGTAAATATTCTGCTTTCCACTTCTCCTATTGCATAAGGTCCTAACATGTGTGCTGTAATCTTGTTGACACTTAAGGAATTTCACTTTTAAATTACAAATTGTTCACAGCTGATTGAGCTTAGCTGCCAATTTCCTTTGCTTATTATGCGATCCATATTCAGAAAGCAGATTTATTTGGTCACAAATTATTTTTACCAGCTGTGGTTTGTGATAGATTTGATCACATTATTTTAGCCACTGTAACTTACTTTAGCTTCTTTTAATAGATGTTATCAGAGTTATTTTAGCAATATTTGAAAGATATTATCGGAGATATTTTAGCTACCTTTGATAAATTTGACAAGAATATTTTTGCAACTCCTAAAGGATTAGATCAGAATTAGTGCACCATTACAAATTTAACTTCTCTCGACTTGCAACCATTCCTTAATACATATATACAGAATATCAGAAATTTCCCAAATATCATTTTCAGTCCAATCGTGAAAAGATAAATGATATCCTTATTATTTCTATTCCTGGAGGTTAACGTGAGTACACAGATATTGTCTCGTAGATGTGTTGACAGAAATAATCCCAGATACATGATATATTTGTTGAACAGTTCAATCAGAGTTAATGCGTTTTGTTGGTTTGATTGCCACGTTAATGCACTGTGTATTAGCACCGGCATATCAAGTGTGAAATATATAAAGGTACATGTCATAAAACCCGGGTAGAGCCTCGATTGTCATAACACTGTCAAAACAAACATGATGAACATATCAAAGCAAGTTGTCTGATAATGGCTATTGTAATACATCCCTCATCACACATAATCTCTGATCTGTCTGTAATCCTACCTTCATACTTGATGCTAATCATCTATAATATCAAATTACATTACTACAAATATCTGTTTTCATTTCACACATATTAATCAATGTAAAATTCACTCATAACTTCATCTTTTAAGTTGTGCTATTTGTTTCATATATTGTAATACACTTTTTGTATTTTTCTTTGAATGAAAGTCATCATCTCCAGATAAATTAATATGTCAATTATATTAATGCAACATTGAGTCCAGTCAAGGTTACAAGCAATGACCGTGATGATTTGTTATTAATGTGTTCAGGTATCAGTACTTCTCTTAGCCATGCCATTAGTGCGAAGATATTAGACATATAACACTTCTATCAGATGCCATTAGTGTGTAGCTATTAGACATATAACACCTCTATCAGATGCCATTAGTGTGTAGATATTAGACATATAACACTTCTATCAGATGCCATTAGTGTGTAGCTATTAGACATATAACACCTCTATCAGATGCCATTAGTGTGTAGCTATTAGACATATAACACCTCTATCAGATGCCATTAGTGTGTAGCTATTAGACATATAACACCTCTATCAGATGCCATTAGTGTGTAGATATTAGACATATAACTCATCTATCAGTCATGCTATTAGTGTATATATATCAAGCCATATAACACCTATACCAGTCATGCCATTAGTGTGTAGATATTAGACATATAACACCTCTATCAGATGCCATTAGTGTGTAGCTATTAGACATATAACACCTCTATCAGATGCCATTAGTGTGTAGATATTAGTAATATAACTCATCTATCAGTCATGCCATTAGTGTGTAGATATTAGACATATAACATATAAATCAGCCATGCCATTAATAATAATAATAATAATAATAATAATAATAATAATAATAATAATAATAATAATAATAATAATAATAATAATAATAATAATAATAATAATAATAATGATAATAATAATAGATTTCTATAGCGCCATTTCAGACAATGTCTGCTCATGGCGCTTAAAATTTTACACACATTAGTGTGTAGATATTAGACATATAACACATCTATCAGTCATGCCATTAGTGTGTAGATATTAGACATATAACATATATATCAGCCATGCCATTAGTGTGTAGATATTAGAAATATAACACATCTATCAGTCATGCCATTAGTGTGTAGATATTAGACATATAACACATCTATCAGATGCCATTAGTGTGTAGATATTAGACATATAACACATCTATCAGATGCCATTAGTGTGTAGATATTAGACATATATCATATATATATATATATATATCAGCCATGCCATTAGTGTGTAGATATTAGACATATAACACATCTATCATCCGTGCCATTAGTGTGTAGATATTAGACATATAACTCATCTATCATCCGTGCCATTAGTGTGTAGATATTAGACATATAACACATCTATCATCCGTGCCATTAGTGTGTAGATATTAGACATATAACACCCATATCAGCCATGCCATTAGTGTGTAGATATTAGACATACAAGACATCTATGGTATCAGTGCCAAATAAAATCTTCTGATACTAATATCATGGAACAGTGAATACAGGGAGCATGTGCCGCTCATAATGTGAGGATCAATAGTAAAATATACCTTCATCAAGGTGTCATATGTCTGATATCCACTCAATAACTACATTTAAAAAAAAATGCTGCAAAAGGCTTTTATATAGTAAGTTCTGTGTATTGGATATGCATTCATACAACATTTATTATTGAATAACCTGGGCGCTGATTATATAGTTTAATCAAGCTTGTTAAATATACCTGGTTTAATAAAGGTTTTCTAACCAACACCATGGTCTGTCTGACCTTGCCTGATGGTATTTTGGGAAGACAAGGATATGGTGACACCAACACCACAACTAAGTGTTAACAACATTATCTTATAGCTGTCAACATTAATTACATTTTCGTTATCCCCGCGGCTGGGTCAAAACAAAAGCGCGTCGTCAATGTACTAATGAAAGCTTTTTCACAGGATGAAACATAAACGGGTTGACCAACTTTTAATATAGCTGTCACATTAAAACATGTCTTAAGATACACATGGTCTTTGCATTTAGTTTTATCTTTCAAAATATCCAAGCTGTTATATTTAACGCCCATGAGAGATGTGAGATATATAAAGTTTGTTTATAACAATAGCTGCGAATCAAATAAAAGAAAGTAATTAAATAGAGTAAGTAATTAATATCAGATTACCAGTACCTGAGAGCAATAAAGATATATTGCTCTCAGCTTGTAGGGTTGTTCACATATAATATAATGTATGTAACGGTATATATTATTAGAAATTTAATCTTTATTTTGATTTGACACTACATGAATCAAGTTTGTGGAAACAATGAATTCATGTTGCATAAAAACTGGTCTCACGCTTAACAAGTTTTATGGTCATGTGTTGTTTTTTCAAGCGTACAAATGTGTATCAGTTCAAATTAAACATGAACATGATAATAAATGAGAGAACCAGAACAGAAATATAGGTATTTCCCAGAGTTATTTAACTAAGATTGAGGTTGGTATGAAGCATGTATTATATACACACATGTATTACAAGCTTGACAAAGTACATACACCGAGACCCATGCCACTCTCTGATTTACTGTGTAAACAATATATACATATGACAACACTCACCTGATCATAATCTTACTGCTCCTGACTACAAAAAAAGTGTCCTTTATATGAAGAAATTCCCGTAAAGTCTGAAGAAACCTGGCTTAAATTAGATCATATGTTTGTAGTGTCCAGTAAGTTGTATGTAGGTAAGTTCAAGCCGTGTGGTATGTTCCATAAGGGGTGCTTTGTGGCCCCAGTTTACAGTTTCTAAGGACGCCGCGGCTCCTGTATCGTCGTTGGCACCGTGTTCACTTAGCGCAGGTCCACTGGAAATAAACCGGAGATCCGATCAGCGCACCGCCGGGAGCCCCACTGGGTTGTCACGCTGAGGCTGCCTACCCCCCGTCACTTGTTAATACTATTAAATTGTATCTGCCCAAATACGTCTGCAGGAAAAATAATTTAGTTATTTATTATTATCGGATGTGAGTTCAATAAACTAAAGCCACATTAATACTGGTGATGAAAATAGGTCACATATTGGAGGACAGTTATTGATTATTATTGTGACACCCAATCAGTGTTGTGGCAATGGCCACGTTGAGGGAAGTTGGCCCCCAGGTTAGTTCCTGTATGCAACCCAGTTCTGTATTAAATACCTCATGTACAGCCATTAATAACGCAGCCATGCTATTCTTGCAAAACATTGCTCAGCTGAACTAGCAAGATGGAGGTCGAATCTCGAAGGCGATTCTTTGCTGTTGAATAAAATACATTCCATAATTTGAGCAGCTAGATTCAGGTATTCTACTTTTTGTGAAAGTTTTCCAAAGAAAATGTGAAAGAGAACACATCATGTTATAAAGGACATTCCAAAGGACATTCCAAAAGACATTGTACAAATTGTAAGAAAGAACGAATCACGTTATAAAGGGACTCACTGAATGACATACCATGCTGCAAAGAACATATCAATTGTGCAAATAACTAACCATGTTACACGCCAAACATACAAACATATTACAACAACGGGAAATTTCTGTAGAGAATTTGGAAAATCATCTCACAGTTAAACCAAAAAAAAAACATTCCATAAAATGTAATATGGATCTTTCAAGAAGTTATTCGGTCGGTCATTAAAGGTAAAGGCCACTCGTCATGTTCCTTTGCAGGAATAATATATGACAATTATTATGACAAGCTTGGCCAAACACGACTCATGTAACATTCATTGTGTGTGTGGTTACAATATTGCTTCACATCATTATGCAATTTGAGATGGTAGTGCATATATAAATATCAGCACCCATGCCAACCATCAGAACACTGCCATAACATATAGAATGCCATACCGGCCTTGTCTGCAGCCATCAGATCACTGCCATAACATACAGCATAATGTCATACCGGCCTTGTCTGTAGCCATCAGATCACTGCCATAACATACAGCATAATGCCATACCGGCCTTGTCTGCAGCCATCAGAGCACTGCCATAACATACAGCATAATGTCATACCGACCTTGTCTGAAGCCATCAGATCACTGCCATAACAAACAGCATAATGCCATACAATACTGGCCTTGTCTGAAGCCATCAGAACACTGCCATAACATACAGCATAATGCCATACCGGCCTTGTCTGAAGCCATCAGAGCACTGCCATAACATACAGCATAATGCCATACCGGCCTTGTCTGTAGCCATCAGATCACTGCCATAACATACAGCATAATGTCATACCGACCTTGTCTGAAGCCATCAGATCACTGCCATAACAAACAGCATAATGCCATACAATACCGGCCTTGTCTGAAGCCATCAGAACACTGCCATAACATACAGCATAATGCCATACCGGCCTTGTCTGAAGCCATCAGAGCACTGCCATAACATACAGCATTATGCCATACCGGCCTTTTCTGCAGCCATCAGATCACTGCCATAACATACAGCATAATGCCATACAATACCGGCCTTGTCTTAAGCCATCAGAGCACTGCCATAACATACAGCATAATGCCATACCAGCCTTGTCTGTAGCCGTCAGAACACTGCCATAACATACAGCATAATGCCATACAATACCGGCCTTGTCTTAAGCCATCAGAGCACTGCCATAACATACAGCATAATGCCATACCGGCCTTGTCTGCAGCCATCAGAGCACTGCCATAACATACAGCATAATGCCATACCGGCCTTGTCTGTAGCCACTTCCTAAACTGTGGAATTGTCACACCTGGCCACTAGTTTTTATTTTTTCAAGATGACATGCTATCAATATCGCAGGTATTAAGTCACAGCTGGTATTGACGTCTCAATCTGTCTGATTCATGTATCCCCATTTACAGGCTGCAGAAAAATCTGGTCCTATTTAGTTTAACGATTTTAAACTATTCAAAAAAATTGATTTATTGTAAATACGCTAGTTCATGTTTTGTGTAAATATTTGCCATAGAACTGACGCGTGGTGTAGTTAGGTATGAAAACAACATAACTCAAAACATATCATGTACAAGTATCTTGTATTGACTAAGAATTAAAATATATCAAACCAAAATAGGGATAAGAATTTCAAAATTGTTTCAAAATTGTTATTCTTCACAATTCTCATAATTATATTCCACATTGTCCAGATGCCAGTTTTTTATTGGTAGATCCCTTTGCCTGCTGCACAATACACACTCTTACATGTTCTGATTAAACAAAGTAGACTGGGCAACCGATCAAGGCACAACAAGGTGTTCTCACTCTATAGTCGGTGTCTGTGGAGTCTGTTTTCTGTCATAAACATAAGTATCATATAAAGGGCATAAACGCTATTTTCTGTGCTATAAAATGGCAAAGCCACAGTGATATAAATGTGTCATTGTACAAACATTTCGCCGCCCATACACTACATAAACGTGGTACCTTAGTTTATTCAGACCTTGAGTTCATATGTGAATGAGATGGAAAGATGGAAACACTATATTTGTTTTGGAAGAACCGTCGATCTTTTCGTCAAGGATATTTCAGGTGGTATATAGAAGCCTGACACCGGGACTCAATGCTCTACTCTTGTCGAATTAATTAGGGATCTTTTTTGTATTATCACAAATTCAAAGGAATCAGTACGGCATGGCTTAAATCAAGCTCATGTATCATGTATCATTGTGTGTTCTGCCGGGTTTGAAATTTAAAGTAAGGAGCAGAATCCCAAAAGGAGGAATGCTACGATTCATTTAGCAATGTAAACAATTATCTGAACCTGATAAAGATACAATGAATGAATGAATGAATGGTTGCTTAGAGGCACATCAACCACTAAGGTTATTCAGTGCCTAAAAGTGGTAAAAACATAAACATTTATAAAATCAATATATGTAAATAATCTTAACAACACAAAATCACAAAATCCTTTCAATATATCAGTTATAAACAAAACAAATTTGTATAAATAAATTCAATTTAAAAGACTTTAAATACCATCTGATGTTTCGCGGTTCTTGATAAATAGGCCAATGACCTAAGTAAACAAGAGCTCTACACTTAAAATTGGTTATAAAGTCCTATTTGGTTTAAAAACGATACTATCACAGAAGTATCTACAGTATCAAATAACGAATGTAAATCTTGCACATTAAAATATTGAGTCCTAATTATATCAAAATCGATACATTCAATTAAAACATGTTTGATCGTCAAAGCCCTTTGACAGCCAATACACTGAGGCTGATCTTCGCCTTTAAGAAGATAGCAGTGTGTCAAATGACTATGTCCAATTCTTATACGTGTTAAAACAGACTCTTCTCTTCGGTTAATTCTAATAGCACCTTTGGTTTTACCTAAAACAGGCTTAATTTCGTGTAGTTTATTAAAAATAGCTTCGTTCCAGCGCAATTGCCATTTAGAACGTAAAAAAACAGTAATATATTTCTTAAACTCTGTATAAGGTATAGGCATATCTATTGGGCGCTTATCCAATGCTGCTTTGGCCGCTTGGTCAGCAGCCTCATTTCCAAGGATTCCAATATGACTTGGTATCCAATAAAAATGAATTTCTTTATTTTCCTCAGTAGAGAGTTTGTGATGCCGCTCAAGGATATTGTAAATAAAAGGATTTTTCCAATCCTTTGCTTTCATTGCTTGTAAAGAAGACAATGAATCAGAAAATATTAAAAATTTTCGATGTGGAGAAGTCTCCACATGATCTAAAGCCAGGTATAAAGCATGAAGTTCTGCAGAATAAATAGAAGATTTATTTGGCAGACGTTCTGAATAAACATGATTGCCCTTAACAGCAGCTGCAGCAGCCTTGTCATCATCAAATGATCCATCAGTGTATATACACTGATATCCAGTGAAAATAGATTTTATTTCTTTGTATCTATTTATATAAAGGGATGGATCAGTTGAGTATTTCTTTAATTCTGACATGGCTACATTAATATTTAAAGTTTCGTATGTCCATGGAGGTGTTTCTGGATATTGAAATTTAGCTATTTGATTTGGATTTAAATTTAAAGATTGTAAAGATTCTTTGATGCGAATACCAAAAGTTGGTATTGTATTAGATTTACTTTCAAAAATGTCAACATAATTTGGATTAAATATAGTATCATGTGCAGGATTGTCTGGACAAGCTGCAATTTTTGCAGCATACTGAAGGGCAAGCTTTTCTCTTCTTAAATCAAGAGGCAGCTCATCTGCCTCAACTGCCAAGCTATCTGCAGGCGATGTACGAAATGCACCTAGGCAAAGTCGTAAACCTTGATTTTGTATAGGATCAAGCATTTTAATATAAGATGGACGTGCTGATCCATATACCATACACCCATAATCAAGCTTAGAACGTACCAATGCTCTATACAATTGTAATAAAATATTACGGTCCCCTCCCCAATCGGTATGGGCAAGAACCCGTAATAAATCTAATGCCTTCTGGCATTTCTTCTTAACGTATTTAATGTGGGGGATAAAAGATAATTTTCTGTCAAAAATAAGTCCAAGAAACTTGGTTTCTTCGACAACAGGTATCCGAGTTTGGCCTAAATAAAGATCAGGATCTGGGTGAACCTTCAATTTTTTACAAAAGTGCATACACATAGTTTTCTTTAAAGAAAATTTAAATCCGTTATGATCAGCCCATTCTTGTAATCTATTTAAGTGTTGTTGGAGCTGTCGTTCTATTGTATGCATGCTTGTGGACCTGTAGCTTAAGTTGAAATCATCAACAAAAAGTGAGCAATCTGCTCCAGGCCTCATACAATCAACAATGCTGTTAATTTTAATAATAAAAAGGGTGACTGATAATATACTTCCCTGTGGAACACCCATTTCCTGATCAAAAGCATCAGAAAGTGATGACCCAACTCGGACCCTGAATTGTCTATTTGACAAAAAATTTTGAATAAAAAGGGGTAAACGACCCCTTAATCCCATATCATATAAATCGCTCATTATTCCAAATTTCCATGTAGTATCGTACGCTTTCTCTAAATCAAAGAAAATGCTAACCACATGCTCACCTTTTACAAAACCCTCTCTTATAAATGTCTCTAAACGTACCAGGTGGTCAATGGTACTTCGAGTTTTTCTAAAGCCACTCTGTGCAACAGAAATATAAGTTGCAGTTTCTAAATACCAAACTAAACGCTCATTAATCATTCGCTCCATTGTTTTACAGATACAACTGGTTAAAGCAATGGGGCGATAATTATTTGAATCTGAGGAGTCTTTGCCAGGCTTAGGAATGGGAATAATAGTGGCTTCACTCCATGAAGGAGGAAAATCACCACTTTCCCAAATGTTATTAAAAATATTTAAAAGATGCCCAAGTGATTGATCAGGGAGGTGTTTAAGGATTTGGTAGTGAATTTGATCAGGCCCAGGAGCGGTATCATGAGATTTATCCAAAGCAAGTTTCAAATCTTCTATTGTAAATGATTTATTATATTGTTCCAAGTTATGAGATATAAAATTTAGTTGGTTTCTTTCTTTTCTATTTTTTATTTGTTGAAATTTTGCAGAATAATTATTGGATGAGGAATTCTTGGAAATTGTTTGACCTATTGTGTTACCTATTTCAGTGGGATTTGTAATTAATTGGCCATTATGAGTTAGATGTTTGATCCTTGCTCCACCTCCCTTCCCCGAAATTTTACGCACCATATCCCAGCATTTTTTAATCGGTGTACGCGTATTTAATTTGGAAACATAATCCTTCCAACTTTTTCTTTTGCTTATTTTAATAATATAACGGGCTTTAGCTCTTTTTACTCGAAATTGGTGCAAATTATATTGAGTTGGCTGTCGATTAAATTTTTTCAGAGCTTTTTTGCGCTCCTTGACAGCTTTTTTGCACTCATCATTAAACCAGGGTTTTTCTTTAATTTTAGAATTTGGCTTTGATTTGGGAATACACCCATCAGCAATATCATACAATGTATCTGTAAAAACTTGGAGAGGATCATCTACATTGTTTAAAATTTCTGGAGTTATTCTATTATAACAGGATGTTTGAAATTTTGCCCAATCGGCTTTATGAAACTTCCACTTGGGGATTCGTTCGTCTGGTGGAGGAAAATGGTTATTTAGAATAATGGGGTAATGATCACTACCCCATTGATCTTCCTCCACTTCCCAGGAATAGTCTAAAAATAAATTTGGAGTGCACATGGAGAGATCTATTGATGTTAAAGAGCCTGTAGCTGGATGTAAATAGGTTGGAGAATCGTCATTCCAAAGGCACAAACTATTGTTATTTAAGAAATCTTCTATTATACGTCCTTTGGCATCAGTATTGTTTCTGCCACCCCAAAGATAGTTGTGAGCATTAAAGTCACCAACTAACATATATGGCTGTGGCAGCTGGGTTACCAAATTATTTAAATCTGTAATATTAACTGGCTCACTAGGTGGTAGATATATTGAACATATAGTTAATGTATTGTGCAGGGTAACCCTGACTGCAGAAGCTTGTAAGTTAGTATTTAAAGTTATTTTACTCTGGGGTATACAGGATTTAACAAAAATAGAAACTCCGCCATGTGCTCGGTCCATTGCATCTATTGAACCAACTTTAATATAAGGTACATATCCCTTAAATGTTGTTGAGTTATCTTTAAAATTAGTTTCCTGTAAACAAATAACAGATGCATTATATTTTTGGGCTAATAACTCCAGTTCTGGCCTGTTTGCCTCAAATCCTCTACAATTCCATTGTATGATATTGCCGATAGCCATATTAAGAATAATGAGAAAAAATATATGATCTAACATAATCACTTGTTAATTTTACGATTATGCTTCGAGTGCACAGGTGTAAAATACATATCCGGAGGAATGAATGAATGGTTGCTTAGAGGCACATCAACCACTAAGGTTATTCAGTGCCTAAAAGTGGTAAAAACATTAACATTTATAAAATCAATATATGTAAATAATCTTAACAACACAAAATCACAAAATCCTTTCAATATATCAGTTATAAACAAAACAAATTTGTATAAATAAATTCAATTTAAAAGACTTTAAATACCATCTGATGTTTCGCGGTTCTTGATAAATAGGCCAATGACCTAAGTAAACAAGAGCTCCACACTTAAAATTGGTTGTAAAGTCCTATTTGGTTTAAAAACGATACTATCACAGAAGTATCTACAGTATCAAATAACGAATGTAAATCTTGCACATTAAAATATTGAGTCCTAATTATATCAAAATCGATACATTCAATTAAAACATGTTTGATCGTCAAAGCCCTTTGACAGCCAATACACTGAGGCTGATCTTCGCCTTTAAGAAGATAGCAGTGTGTCAAATGACTATGTCCAATTCTTATACGTGTTAAAACAGACTCTTCTCTTCGGTTAATTCTAATAGCACCTTTGGTTTTACCTAAAACGGGCTTAATTTCGTGTAATTTATTAAAAATAGCTTCGTTCCAGCGCAATTGCCATTTAGAACGTAAAAAAACAGTAATATATTTCTTAAACTCTGTATAAGGTATAGGCATATCTATTGGGCGCTTATCCAATGCTGCTTTGGCAGCTTGGTCAGCAGCCTCATTTCCAAGGATTCCAATATGACTTGGTATCCAATAAAAATGAATTTCTTTATTTTCCTCAGTAGAGAGTTTGTGATGCCGCTCAAGGATATTGTAAATAAAAGGATTTTTCCAATCCTTTGCTTTCATTGCTTGTAAAGAAGACAATGAATCAGAAAATATTAAAAATTTTCGATGTGGAGAAGTCTCCACATGATCTAAAGCCAGGTATAAAGCATGAAGTTCTGCAGAATAAATAGAAGATTTATTTGGCAGACGTTCTGAATAAACATGATTGCCCTTAACAGCAGCTGCAGCAGCCTTGTCATCATCAAACGATCCATCAGTGTATATACACTGATATCCAGTGAAAATAGATTTTATTTCTTTGTATCTATTTATATAAAGGGATGGATCAGTTGAGTATTTCTTTAATTCTGACATGGCTACATTAATATTTAAAGTTTCGTATGTCCATGGAGGTGTTTCTGGATATTGAAATTTAGCTATTTGATTTGGATTTAAATTTAAAGATTGTAAAGATTCTTTGATGCGAATACCAAAAGTTGGTATTGTATTAGGTTTACTTTCAAAAATGTCAACATAATTTGGATTAAATATAGTATCATGTGCAGGATTGTCTGGACAAGCTGCAATTTTTGCAGCATACTGAAGGGCAAGCTTTTCTCTTCTTAAATCAAGAGGCAGCTCATCTGCCTCAACTGCCAAGCTATCTGCAGGCGATGTACGAATGAATGAATGAATGAATGGTTGCTTAGAGGCACATCAACCACTAAGGTTATTTAGTGCCTAAAAATGGTAAAAATGAATGAATGAATGGTTTCACATTAACATAATAAAGTGCCAAAACAGTAAAAATAGAAACGTAATATTGACTAGAAACAAAATGTAAATATTAATACAATATGTAGATAACACAAGAATTTATCAACTGTGAACAGCATTTATATAATATCAATCAAATATAATAAATATGTATAATTTGTTTAAAAGACTTTATCAGTATGATGTTTTGCAGTTCTTGATAAATAAGTCAATGACATAAATAAACAAAAGCTCTGCCCTTAAAACTGATTATAAAGTCCTATGTGAGTTAAAAACGATACTATCACAGAAGTATCTACAATGAATGAATGAATGAATGGTTGCTTAGAGGCACATCAACCACTGAGGTTATTTAGTGCCTAAAAATGGTAAAAATGAATGAATGAATGGTTTCACATTGACACAATAAAGTGCCAAAACAGTAAAAATAGAAACGTAATATTGACTAGAAACAAAATGTAAATGTTAATACAATATGTAGATAACACACGAATTTATCAACTGTGAACAGCATTTATATAATATCAATCAAATATAATAAATATGTATAATTTGTTTAAAAGACTATCAGTATGATGTTTTGCAGTTCTTGATAAATAAGTCAATGACATAAATAAACAAAAGCTCTGCCCTTAAAACTGATTATAAAGTCCTATGTGAGTTAAAAACGATACTATCACAGAAGTATCTACAGTATCAAATAACGTATGTAAATCTTGTACATTAAAATATTGAGTTCGTATAATATCAAAATCGATACACTCAATTAAAATATGTTTAATAGTCAAAGCCCTTTGACAACCAATACATTCCGGTTGCTCTTCACCTTTAAGCAGATAACAGTGCGTCAAATGACTATGTCCTATTCTTATACGGGTTAAAACAGATTCTTCTCTACGGTTAATTCTAATAGCACCTTTAGTTTTGCCTAGAACAGGCTTAATTTCATGTAATTTATTAAAAATAGCTTCGTTCCAGCGCAACTGCCATTTAGAACGTAAAAAAACAGTAATATATTTCTTAAACTCTGTATATGGAATAAGTAAATCTATTGGGCGTTTGTCCAATGCTGCTTTGGCAGCTTGGTCAGCAGCCTCATTTCCATGGATTCCAATATGACTGGGGATCCAATAAAAACGAATCTCTTTATTTTCCTCAGTACAGAGTTTATGATACCGTTCAAGGATATTTAAAATAAATGGATTTTTCCAATCCTTGGCTTTCAATGCTTGTAAACAAGACAAAGAATCAGAAAATATTAAAAATTTCCGATGTGGAGACGTCTCCACATGATCTAAAGCTAGGTATAAAGCATGAAGTTCTGCAGAATAAATAGATGATTTATTTGGCAGACGTTCTGAATAAATATGATTGCCCTTAACAGCAGCTGCAGCAGCCTTGTCATCATCAAACGATCCATCAGTGTATACACACTGATATCCAGTGAAGATAGATTTTATTTCATTATATCTATTTATATACAGGGATGGATCGGTTGAGTATTTCTTTAATTCCGTCATGGCTAAATTAATATTTAAAGTTTCATAGGTCCATGGAGGTGTTTCTGGATATTGAAATTTAGCTATTTGATTCGGATTTAAATTTAAGGATTGTAAAGATTCTTTGATGCGAAGGCCAAAAGTTGGTATTGTATTTGGTTTATTATCAAAAAGATCAATATAATTTGGATTGAATATAATATCATGTGCAGGATTGTCTGGACAAGCTGCAATTTTTGCAGCATACTGAAGGGCAAGCTTTTCTCTTCTTAAATCAAGAGGCAGTTCATCTGCCTCAACTGCCAAGCTATCTGCAGGCGAGGTACGAAATGCACCAAGGCATAATCTTAAACCTTGATTTTGTACAGGATCAAGCATTTTAATATAAGATGGGCGTGCTGATCCATATATCATACACCCATAATCAAGCTTAGAACGTACCAGCGCTCTGTATAATTGCAATAAAATATTGCGGTCCCCTCCCCAATCGGTATGGGCAAGAACCCGTAATAAATCTAATGCCTTCTGGCATTTCTTTTTAACGTATTTAATGTGAGGAATAAAAGATAATTTCCTGTCAAAAATAAGTCCAAGAAACTTGGTTTCTTCGACAACAGGTATCCGAGTTTGACCTAAATAAAGATCAGGATCTGGGTGAACCTTCCATTTTTTACAAAAGTGCATACACACAGTTTTCTTTAAAGAAAACTTAAATCCATTATGATCAGCCCATTCTTGTAATCTATTTAAGTGTTGTTGGAGCTGTCGTTCTATTGTATGCATGCTTGTGGACCTGTAGCTTAAGTTGAAATCATCAACAAAAAGTGAGCAATCTGCTCCAGGCCTCATACAATCAACAATGCTGTTAATTTTAATAATAAAAAGGGTGACTGACAATATACTTCCCTGTGGAACACCCATTTCCTGATCAAAAGCATCAGAAAGTGATGAACCAACTCGGACCCTGAATTGTCTATTTGACAAAAAATTTTGAATAAAAAGGGGTAAACGACCCCTTAATCCCATATCATATAAATCGCTCATTATTCCAAATTTCCATGTAGTATCGTACGCTTTCTCTAAATCAAAGAAAATGCTAACCACATGCTCACCTTTTAAAAAACCCTCTCTTATAAATGTCTCTAAACGTACCAGGTGGTCAATGGTACTTCGAGTTTTTCTAAAGCCACTCTGTGCAACAGAAATATAAGCTGCAGTTTCTAAAAACCAAACTAAACGCTCATTAATCATTCGCTCCATTGTTTTACAGATACAACTGGTTAAAGCAATGGGGCGATAATTATTTGAATCTGAGGAGTCTTTGCCAGGCTTAGGAATGGGAATAATAGTGGCTTCACTCCATGAAGGAGGAAAAACTCCATTTTCCCAAATATTATTAAAAATATTTAAAAGATGCCCAAGTGATTGATCAGGGAGGTGTTTAAGGATTTGGTAGTGAATTTGATCAGGCCCAGGAGCGGTATCATGAGATTTATTCAAAGCAAGTTTCAAATCATCTATTGTAAATGATTTATTATATTGTTCCAAGTTATGAGATATAAAATTTAGTTGGTTTCTTTCTTTTCTATTTTTTATTTGTTGAAATTTTGCAGAATAATTATTGGATGAGGAATTCTTGGAAATTGTTTGACCTATTGTGTTACCTATTTCAGTGGGATTTGTAATTAATTGGCCATTATGAGTTAGATGTTTGATCCTTGCTCCACCTCCCTTCCCCGAAATTTTACGCACCATATCCCAGCATTTTTTAATCGGTGTACGCGTATTTAATTTGGAAACATAATCCTTCCAACTTTTTCTTTTGCTTATTTTAATAATATAACGGGCTTTAGCTCTTTTAACTCGAAATTGGTGCAAATTATATTGAGTTGGCTGTCGATTAAATTTTTTCAGAGCTTTTTTGCGCTCCTTGACAGCTTTTTTGCACTCATCATTAAACCAGGGTTTTTCTTTAATTTTAGAATTTGGCTTTGATTTGGGAATACACCCATCAGCAATATCATACAATGTGTCTGTAAAAACTTGAAGAGGATCATCTACATTGTTTAAAATTTCTGGAGTTATTCTATTATAACAGGATGTTTGAAATTTTGCCCAATCGGCTTTATGAAACTTCCACTTGGGGATTCGTTCGTCTGGTGGAGGAAAATGGTTATTTAGAATAATGGGGTAATGATCACTACCCCATTGATCTTCCTCCACTTCCCAGGAATAGTCTAAAAATAAATTTGGAGTGCACATGGAGAGATCTATTGATGTTAAAGAGCCTGTAGCTGGATGTAAATAGGTTGGAGAATCGTCATTCCAAAGGCACAAACTATTGTTATTTAAGAAATCTTCTATTATACGTCCTTTGGCATCAGTATTGTTTCTACCACCCCAAAGATAGTTGTGAGCATTAAAGTCACCAACTAACATATATGGCTGTGGCAGCTGGGTTACCAAATTATTTAAATCTGTAATATTAACTGGCTCACTAGGTGGTAGATATATTGTACATATAGTTAATGTATTGTGCAGGGTAACCCTGACTGCAGAAGCTTGTAAGTTAGTATTTAAAGTTATTTTACTCTGGGGTATACAGGATTTAACAAAAATAGAAACTCCGCCATGTGCTCGGTCCATTGCATCTATTGAACCAACTTTAATATAAGGTACATATCCCTTAAATGTTGTTGAGTTATCTTTAAAATTAGTTTCCTGTAAACAAATAACAGATGCATTATATTTTTGGGCTAATAACTCCAGTTCTGGCCTGTTTGCCTCAAATCCTCTACAATTCCATTGTATGATATTGCCGATAGCCATATTAAGAATAATGAGAAAAAATATATGATCTAACATAATCACTTGTTAATTTTACGATTATGCTTCGAGTGCACAGGTGTAAAATACATATCCGGAGGATCACCTGTGTCCATCCTTTCTAAGGATTTAGTTCTATTTATTTTACTTTTAACTTGTTCTTTGATTTCTTTTTTGTCTGATTTATGTACTGGTCTATTACTATTGATACTTTTATTATTGGATGATGTAGAAGGAGTTTGTGAAGAGGGTTTAGTGGATGTTGTTGTTGGTTGAGGTACTACTGGGATAGTGGGTGTCTGAGTCTGAGTAGATGTTGCTGAAGATTTAGAAGATTTTGTAAAAAAGGAATAATTTTTGTCAGTGATTGGCCATGTAATTTCGGTCTGAATTGCTATTGATTTTGTTTCTTTAGGTTTTACAGAGCTGGCATAAGATGTCTTTGTTGTGTTCAAACTTTCTACTCGCTTCCGTGCCTCTGGAAAAGGTATATTTTCAGTGTGTCGTATTCGCTGAATTTCCTTCTCTTTCAAAAAGGAAGGACAATTCCGCGAATACGATGGATGATTTCCTTGGCAATTGACACATTTAATCATATTTGAAGAACAATCGTCTCCACTGTGCTGAGCGGTACATTTTGGACATGTTACATCACCTTTACATCGATCAGATCCATGTCCATACCTCTGACACTTGAAGCAGCGCAGAGGGTTTGGAATAAATACATCAACTCTAACGTTCAAATATCCAACCTTAATAGATGTTGGGAGCTGCGCTGCTTCAAATGTCAGAATAAACGTATTGATAGGAATTTTGACACCATCCTTTTTTATAAATATCCGCTTACATTGCACAACATCCTGGTCTTTGAGCTCATCCACTATCTCCTCCTCAGAAACTCCCACTAAATCTGGGCATCTGATTACTCCTTTTTTATTGTTAAGAGTTTTGTGAGCCGTTATAATAACAGGAACTGTGGCCAACATTCGGCATCTTAGTAGATTGTCCGCATGGCTCTTCCGCTCAACCTCAATCAATAACTTACTTCCCATCTTTTTAACTGTTTTCGGCACCCCGGCAATGCCTTGAATCCCCTTTGCAATTGCAAAGGGGGACATTTTTGCCAGGGTATGTTCAGCATCGGAACTTTCCGCAATTAAAAATCTCGGCCATTTTTCTGTTTTATTTGAGTCGTCATCACTATCTATGTCATTCCTAGGTCGTTTTTGTTTGTTTTGCGCCATGTGTGTTATTTTAAATTTCATCAGTTAGGTCCCCTACCCACCACGGAGCCCAACAAGGGGACGCCTTTCTGGGCCGGTAACTCCAAGCCCTGACGCCATGAGGATACCCAACATGACATACTCTAAGAATAAAAACTCCACCCTTTCGGATTTTATTTATATCCCTCGATTGACCCAATCAGCAGTAATCTCCTTTTAAGAAATATTTATCAAAAATTTATCAATTGTTCCTAAATTTCAAACATTAAAATTGTCATAAATAAAAATCAAATAGCCAGAATATATTTAAGGAAATATACCACAAGCCGGTTAAATCAGATCCAGGCCTAATTTGATCTGCCTGTCTGGTGAACATTTGGATCCAAGACAGGCGTGTTGCAACTGGACCGGTATTACTGCCAAACCAGCCCAGTGCTCAGCCCGTCAGGATTCCATATCCTCCCCGACACAGGTCGCATCCCACGGCAAACAGGACGCCCCTTTAGTCGCCTTTTACGACATGCTGGGGGGCAGTGGGGCTATTCTTTAATCCCCGCACCCACAGGGGAGCATATCCGGAGGATCACCTGTGTCCATCCTTTCTAAGGATTTAGTTCTATTTATTTTACTTTTAACTTGTTCTTTGATTTCTTTTTTGTCTGATTTATGTACTGGTCTATTACTATTGATACTTTTATTATTGGATGATGTAGAAGGAGTTTGTGAAGAAGGTTTAGTGGATGTTGTTGTTGGTTGAGGTACTACTGGGATAGTGGGTGTCTGAGTCTGAGTAGATGTTGCTGAATGAATGAATGAATGAATGGTTTCTTTACGGCACATCGACACAATGAGGTCATTCAGTGCCAAAATAGTAAAAACAAAAACGTTATATTGACTAGAAACAAAATGTAAATATTAATACAATATGTAGATAACACAATAATTTAACAACAGCATTTATATAACACCAATCAAATATAATAAATATGTATAATTTGTTTAAAAGACTTTATCAGTATGATGTTTTGCAGTTCTTGATAAATAAGTCAATGACATAAATAAACAAAAGCTCTGCCCTTAAAAATGATTATAAAGTCCTATGTGAGTTAAAAACGATACTATCACAGAAGTATCTACAGTATCAAATAACGTATGTAAATCTTGTACATTAAAATATTGAGTTCGTATAATATCAAAATCGATACACTCAATTAAAATATGTTTAATGGTCAAAGCCCTTTGACAACCAATACATTCTGGTTGATCTTCACCTTGAAGCAGATAACAGTGCGTCAAATGACTATGTCCTATTCTTATACGGGTTAAAACAGACTCTTCTCTACGGTTAATTCTAATAGCACCTTTAGTTTTGCCTAGAACGGGCTTAATTTCATGTAATTTATTAAAAATTGCTTCGTTCCAGCGCAACTGCCATTTAGAACGTAAAAAAACAGTAATATATTTCTTAAACTCTGTATATGGAATAAGTAAATCTATTGGGCGTTTGTCCAATGCTGCTTTGGCAGCTTGGTCAGCGGCCTCATTTCCATGGATTCCAATGTGACTGGGGATCCAATAAAAACGTATTTCTTTATTTTCATCTGTACAGAGTCTATGATACCGTTCGAGAATTTTGTAAATAAAGGGATTTTTCCAATCCTTTGCTTTCAATGCTTGTAAACAAGACAAAGAATCAGAAAAAATTAAAAATGTTTGATGTGGAGAAGTCTCCACATGATCCAAAGCAAGGTACAAAGCATGTAGTTCTGCAGAAAAAATCGATGATTTGTTTGGCAGACGTTCTGAATAAATATGATTGCCCTTAACAGCAGCTGCAGCCGCCTTCTCATCATCAAATGATCCATCAGTGTATATACACTGATAGCCAGTGAAAATAGATTTAATTTCTTTATATCTATTTATATAAAGGGATGGATCAGTTGAGTATTTCTTTAATTCTGACATGGCTACATTAATATTTAAAGTTTCATAGGTCCATGGAGGTGTTTCAGGATATTGAAATTTAGCTACGTGATTCGGATTTAAATTTAAAGATTGTAAAGATTCTTTAATGCGTATGCCAAAAGTCGGTATTGTATTTGGTTTATTTTCAAAAAGATCAACATAATTTGGATTGAATATAGCGTCATGTGCAGGATTGTCTGGGCAAGCAGCAATTTTTGCAGCATACTGAAGGGCAAGCTTTTCTCTTCTTAAATCAAGAGGCAGTTCATCTGCCTCAACTGCCAAGCTATCTGCAGGCGAGGTACGAAATGCACCAAGGCATAGTCTTAACCCTTGATTTTGTACAGGATCGAGCATTTTAATATACGATGGACGTGCTGATCCATATACCATACACCCATAATCAAGTTTGGAACGTACCAGTGCTCTATATAATTGTAATAAAACATTACGGTCCCCTCCCCAATCGGTATGGGCGAGAACCCGTAATAAATCTAATGCCTTCTGGCATTTCTTTTTTACATATTTAATATGAGGGATAAAAGATAGTTTTCTATCAAATACAAGTCCAAGAAACTTGGTTTCTTCGACAACAGGGATTCGAGTTTGGCCAAGGTGTAGATCAGGATCTGGGTGAGCTTTCCACTTTTTACAAAAGTGCATACATACTGTCTTTTTCAAAGAAAACTTAAATCCATTGTTATCAGCCCATTCTTGTAATCTATTTAGGTGTTGTTGGAGCTGCCGTTCTATTGTATGCATGCTCTCCCCTGTGGGTGCGGGGATTAAAGAATAGCCCCACTGCCCCCCAGCATGTCGTAAAAGGCGACTAAAGGGGCGTCCTGTTTGCCGTGGGATGCGACCTGTGTCGGGGAGGATATGGAATCCTGACGGGCTGAGCACTGGGCTGGTTTGGCAGTAATACCGGTCCAGTTGCAACACGCCTGTCTTGGATCCAAATGTTCACCAGACAGGCAGATCAGATTAGGCCTGGATCTGATTTAACCGGCTTGTGGTATATTTCCTTTAATGTATTCTGGCTATTTTATTTTTATTAGTGACAATTTCAATGTTTAAAATTTAAGAATAATTGATAAATTTTTGATTTATATTTCCTGAAAGGAGATTACTGCTAATTGGGTCAATCGAGGGATATAAATAAAATCCGAAAGGGTGGAGTTTTTATTCTAAGAGTATGTCATGTTGGGTATCCTCATGGCGTCAGGGCTTGGAGTTACCGGCCCAGAAAGGCGTCCCCTTGTTGGGCTCCGTGGTGGGTAGGGGACCTAACTGATGAAATATAAAATAACACACATGGCGCAAAACAAACAAAAACGACCTAGGAATGACATAGACAGTGATGACGATTCAAATAAAACAGAAAAATGGCCGAGATTTTTAATTGCGGAAAGTTCCGATGCTGAACATACCCTGGCAAAAATGTCCCCCTTTGCAATTGCAAAGGGGATTCAAGGCATTGCCGGGGTGCCGAAAACAGTTAAAAAGATGGGAACACGGTTATTAATTGAAGTTGAGCGGAAGAGCCATGCGGACAATCTTTTAAGATGCCGAATGTTGGCCACAGTTCCAGTTTTGATAACAGCTCATAAGACCCTCAATAACAAAAAAGGAGTGATAAGATGCCCAGATCTGGTGGGAGTTTCTGAAGAGGAAATAGTGGAAGAATTAAAAGATCAAGATGTTGTCCAATGCAAACGAATTTTTATTAAGAAGGATGGAGCCAAAATTCCAATTAACACATTCATTCTGACATTTGAAGCAGTGCAGCTTCCAACATCTATTAAAGTTGGATATTTAAACGTCCGAGTTGATGTTTTCATTCCAAACCCTCTGCGCTGCTTCAAGTGTCAGAGGTATGGACATGGATCTGATCGATGCAAAGGAAACATTACTTGCCCGAAATGTACAGCCCAGCATAGTGGAGAAGAGTGTTCTTCGGAAACCATGAAATGTGTGAATTGTCAAGGCAATCACCCATCGTATTCGCGGAATTGTCCTTCATTTTTAAAAGAGAAGGAAATTCAGCGAATACGCCACACCGAGAACATTTCTTTTCCTGAGGCACGTAAACGTGTAGAAAGTTTTAATAATTCCAAAACATCCTATGCTACCGCCTTAAAAACCAAAGAGACAAAAACAATAGCAATACAGACAGAAATAACCTGGCCAATCGATGAAAAGAATTATTCCTATTTTTCAAATACCTCCAAATCTTCAGGAACATCCACTCAAACCCAAACACCCACTACCCCAGCAATAAATGTACCAACAGTTCAATCCACTAAAACCTCTTCACAAACTCCCTCCACATCATCCAGTAAAAATGTAAATAGCAACAGACCAGTTAAGAAATCAGACAAAAAAGAAATCAAAGATCAAAGCAAAACTAAAATAAATAGAACTAAATCCTTAGAAAGGATGGACACAGGTGATCCTTCCGATATACATTTTACACCTGTTCACTCAAAACATAATCATAAACTTAAATGATTATGTTAAATCCTATATTTATCCTCATTATTTTTAATATGGCTATCAGCAGTATTATACAATGGAACTGTAGAGGATTCGAGGCAAATAGGCCAGAACTGGAGTTATTAGCCCAAAAATATAACGCATCTGTAATTTGTTTACAAGAAACTAAATTCAAAGATATTTCCACAACATTTAAGGGGTATGTACCTTATAATAAAGTTGGTTCAATAGATGCAATGGACCGAGCACATGGCGGAGTTTCTGTTTTTGTTAAATCCTGTATGCCACAAAGTAAAGTAACATTAAATACTAATTTACAAGCTTCTGCAGTCAGGGTTACCCTGCATAATACATTAACTATATGTTCAATATATTTACCGCCTAGTGAGCCAGTTAATATTACAGATTTAAATAATTTGATAACCCAGCTGCCACAGCCATATATGTTAGTTGGTGACTTTAATGCACACAACTATCTTTGGGGTGGCAGAAATAATACTGATGCCAAAGGACGTATAATAGAAGATTTTTTAAATAATAATAGTTTGTGTCTTTGGAATGACGATTCCCCGACATATTTACATCCTGCTACAGGCTCTTTAACATCAATAGATCTCTCCATGTGCACTCCAAATTTATTTTTAGACTATTCCTGGGAAGTAGAGGAAGATCAATGGGGTAGCGATCATTATCCCATTATTTTAAATAACCATTTTCCTCCACCAGACGAACGAACCCCCAAGTGGAAATTTCATAAAGCCGATTGGGCAAAATTTCAAACATCTTGTTTTAATAAAATAACTCCAGAAATTTTTAACAATGAAGATGATCCTCTTCAAGTTTTTACAGATATATTGTATGATATTGCTGATGGGTGTATTCCCAAATCAAAGCCAAATTCTAAAATTAAAGAAAAACCCTGGTTTAATGATGAGTGCAAAAAAGCTGTCAAGGAGCGGAAAAAAGCTCTGAAAAAATTTAATCGACAGCCAACTCAATATAATTTGCACCAGTTTCGTATAAAGAGAGCTAAAGCCCGTTACATTATTAAAATAAGTAAAAGAAAAAGCTGGAAAGAATATGTTTCTAAATTAAATACACGTTCACCAATTAAGAAATGCTGGGATATGGTGCGTAAAATTACTGGGAAGGGAGGTGGAGCAAGGATCAAACATCTAAATCATAATGGCCAATTAATTACAAATCCCACCGAAATAGGCAACACAATAGGTCAAACCATTTCCAAGAATTCCTCATCCAATAATTATTCTGCCAAATTTCAACAAATAAAAAATAGAAAAGAAAGAAACCAACTAATTTTCATATCTAATAACTTGGAACAATATAATAAGCCATTCACAATATCAGATTTAAAACTTGCTTTAGATAAATCCCATGATACCGCTCCTGGACCTGATCATATACACTATCAAATCCTCAAACACCTCCCTGATCAAACACTTGGGCATCTTTTGGATATTTTTAACAATATTTGGGAAAGTGGTGATTTTCCTCCTTCATGGAGTGAAGCCACTATCATTCCTATTCCCAAACCTGGCAAAGACTCGTCCGATTCAAATAATTATCGTCCCATTGCGTTAACAAGTTGTATTTGTAAATCAATGGAACGAATGATTAACGAGCGTTTAGTTTGGTTTTTAGAAACTGCGGCTTATATTTCTGTTGCACAGAGTGGTTTTAGAAAAACGCGAAGTACTGTTGACCATCTGGTACGTTTAGAAACGTTTATACGAGAGGGTTTTATAAAAGGCGAACATGTGGTTAGTATATTTTTTGATTTAGAGAAAGCTTACGACACCACATGGAAATATGGAATAATGAGTGATTTATATGATATGGGATTAAGGGGTCGTTTACCCCTTTTTATTCAAAATTTTCTATCAAACAGACATTTTAAAGTTCGAGTGGGTGCATCACTTTCTGATGCTTTTGATCAGGAAATGGGTGTTCCACAGGGTAGTATATTATCAGTGACCCTTTTTATTATTAAAATTAACAGCATTGTAGATTGTATGAGGCCTGGAGCAGATTGCTCACTTTTTGTTGATGATTTCAACTTAAGCTACAGGTCAGCAAGCATGCATACAATAGAACGACAGCTTCAACAACACCTAAATAGATTACAAGAATGGGCTGATAACAATGGATTTAAGTTTTCTTTGAAAAAGACCGTATGTATGCACTTTTGTAAAAAGTGGAAGGCTCACCCAGATCCTGATCTACACCTTGGCCAAACTCGAATCCCTGTTGTCGAAGAAACCAAGTTTCTTGGACTTATATTTGATAGAAAACTATCTTTTATCCCTCATATTAAATATGTAAAAAAGAAATGCCAGAAGGCATTAGATTTATTACGGGTTCTCGCCCATACCGATTGGGGAGGGGACCGTAATGTTTTATTACAATTATATAGAGCGCTGGTACGTTCCAAACTTGATTATGGGTGTATGGTATATGGATCAGCACGTCCATCGTATATTAAAATGCTCGATCCTATACAAAATCAAGGGTTAAGACTATGCCTTGGTGCATTTCGTACCTCGCCTGCAGATAGCTTGGCAGTTGAGGCAGATGAACTGCCTCTTGATTTAAGAAGAGAAAAGCTTGCCCTTCAGTATGCTGCAAAAATTGCAGCTTGTCCAGACAATCCTGCACATGATATTATATTCAATCCAAATTATGTTGATCTTTTTGAAAATAAACCAAATACAATACCAACTTTTGGCCTTCGCATCAAGGAATCTTTACAATCCTTAAATTTAAATCCTAATCAAATAGCTAAATTTCAATATCCAGAAACACCTCCATGGACCTATGAAACTTTAAATATTAATTTAGCCATGACGGAATTAAAGAAATACTCAACCGATCCATCCCTGTATATAAATAGATATAATGAAATAAAATCTATCTTCACTGGATATCAGTGTATATACACTGATGGATCGTTTGATGATGACAAGGCTGCTGCAGCTGCTGTTAAGGGCAATCATATTTATTCAGAACGTCTGCCAAATAAATCATCTATTTATTCTGCAGAACTTCATGCTTTATACCTAGCTTTAGATCATGTGGAGACTTCTCCACATCGGAAATTTTTAATATTTTCTGATTCTTTGTCTTGTTTACAAGCATTGAAAGCCAAGGATTGGAAAAATCCATTTATTTTAAATATCCTTGAACGGTATCATAAACTCTGTACTGAGGAAAATAAAGAGATTCGTTTTTACTGGATTCCCAGTCATATTGGAATCCTTGGAAATGAGGCTGCGGACCAAGCTGCCAAGGCAGCATTGGATAAGTGGCCAATAAATATGCTAATACCTTATACAGAATTTAAGAAATATATTACTGTTTTTTTACGTTCTAAATGGCAATCACGCTGGAACGAAGCTATTTTTAATAAATTACATGAAATTAAGCCCATTCTAGGCAAAACTAAAGGTGCTATTAGAATTAACCGTAGAGAAGAGTCAGTTTTAACCCGTATAAGAATAGGTCATAGTCATTTGACGCACTGTTATCTGCTTAAAGGTGAAGATCAACCGGAATGTATTGGTTGTCAAAGGGCTTTGACTATTAAACATATTTTAATTGAGTGTATCGATTTTGATATTATAAGAACTCAATATTTTAATGTACAAGATTTACATACGTTATTTGATACTGTAGATACTTCTGTGATAGTATCGTTTTTAACTCACATAGGACTTTATAATCAGTTTTAAGGGCAGAGCTTTTGTTTATTTATGTCATTGACTTATTTATCAAGAACTGCAAAACATCATACTGATAAAGTCTTTTAAACAAATTATACATATTTATTATATTTGATTGATATTATATAAATGCTGTTGATAAATTCTTGTGTTATCTACATATTATATTAACATTTACATTTTGTTTCTAGTCAATATTACGTTTCTATTTTTACTGTTTTGGCACTTTATTGTGTCAATGTGAAACCATTCATTCATTCATTTTTACCATTTTTAGGCACTAAATAACCTTAGTGGTTGATGTGCCTCTAAGCAACCATTCATTCATTCATTCATTCATTCATTGTATGCATGCTTGTTGACCTGTAGCTTAAGTTGAAATCATCAACAAAAAGTGAGCAATCTGCTCCAGGCCTCATACAATCAACAATGCTGTTAATTTTAATAATAAAAAGGGTGACTGATAATATACTACCCTGTGGAACACCCATTTCCTGATCAAAAACATCAGAAAGTGATGCACCCACTCGAACTTTAAAATGTCTGTTTGATAGAAAATTTTGAATAAAAAGGGGTAAACGACCCCTTAATCCCATATCATATAAATCACTCATTATTCCATATTTCCATGTGGTGTCGTAAGCTTTCTCTAAATCAAAAAATATACTAACCACATGTTCGCCTTTTATAAAACCCTCTCGTATAAATGTTTCTAAACGTACCAGGTGGTCAATAGTACTTCGCGTTTTTCTAAAGCCACTCTGTGCAACAGAAATATAAGCCGCAGTTTCTAAAAACCAAACTAAACGCTCGTTTATCATTCGTTCCATTGATTTACAAATACAACTTGTTAACGCAATGGGACGATAATTATTTGAATCTGACGAGTCTTTGCCAGGTTTGGGAATAGGAATGATAGTGGCTTCACTCCATGAAGGAGGAAAATTACCACTTTCCCAAATATTATTAAAAATATCCAAAAGATGCCCAAGTGTTTGGTCAGGGAGGTGTTTGAGGATTTGATAGTGTATATGATCAGGTCCAGGAGCAGTATCATGGGATTTATCTAAAGCAAGTTTTAAATCTGATATTGTGAATGGCTTATTATACTGTTCCAAGTTATTAGATATGAAATTTAGTTGGCTTCTTTCTTTTCTATTTTTTATTTGTTGGAATTTTGTAGAATAATTATCAGATGAGGAATTCTTGGAAATGGTTTGACCTATTGTGTTACCTATTTCAGTGGGATTTGTAATTAGTTGGCCATTATGATTTAGATGTTTGATCCTTGCTCCACCTCCCTTCCCAGTAATTTTACGCACCATATCCCAGCATTTTTTAATTGGTGAACGTGTATTTAATTTAGAAACGTAATCTTTCCAACTTTTTCTTTTGCTTATTTTAATAATATAACGGGCTTTAGCTCTTTTGATACGAAATTGGTGCAAATTATATTGAGTTGGCTGTCGATTAAATATTTTCAGAGCTTTTTTGCGCTCCTTGACAGCTTTTTTGCACTCATCATTAAACCAGGGTTTTTCTTTAATTTTAGAATTTGGCTTTGATTTGGGAATACACCCATCAGCAATATCATACAATGTATCCGTAAAAACTTGAAGAGGATCATCTACATTGTTAAAAATTTCTGGAGTTATTTTATTAAAACAGGATGACTGAAATTTTGCCCAATCGGCTTGATGAAATTTCCACTTAGGGATTCGTTCGTCTGGTGGAGGAAAATGGTTATTTAAAATAATGGGGTAATGATCACTACCCCATTGATCTTCCTCTACTTCCCAGGAATAGTCTAAAAATAAATTTGGAGTGCACATGGAGAGATCTATTGATGTTAAAGAGCCTGTAGCAGGATGTAAATATGTTGGAGAATCGTTATTCCAAAGGCACAAACTATTATTATTTAAGAAATCTTCTATTATACGTCCTTTGGCATCAGTATTATTTCTGCCACCCCAAAGATAGTTGTGAGCATTAAAGTCACCAACTAGCATATATGGTTCTGGCAGCTGAGTTATTAGGTTATTTAAATCTGTAATATTAATTGGTTCACTTGGTGGTAAATATACTGAACATATTGTCAATGTATTGTGCAAGGTAACCCTAACAGCAGAAGCTTGTAAATTAGTATTTAATATTACTTTACTTTGGGGTATACAGGATTTAACAAAAATAGAAACTCCGCCATGTGCTCGGTCCATAATGTCAATTGAACCGACTTTATTATACAGTACATATCCCTTAAATGTTGTGGAATTATCTTTAAATTTAGTTTCTTGTAAACAAATTACCGATGCATTATATTTTTGGGCTAATAACTCCAGTTCTGGTCTGTTTGCCTCAAATCCTCTACAATTCCATTGTATAATATTGCTAATAGCCATATTTAAAATAATGAGTAATAATACAATGTGGTCAAACATAATCATTTAATTCTACTACGATTATGCTTGGAGTGCACCTGAATGCTATTTATATCAGGAGGATCATTTGTATCCATCCTTTCTAATGATTTTGTTCTTAGTATTTTATTTTTTCCTTGATCTCTAGTTTCTTTTTTGTCAGACTTATTAACAGGTTTATTCTGCTGTGAAGAATTGGAATTTGCACCTTTGGTGCTTGATGTGGATTGAATCTGTGAAGGTTTTATGGAAGATTGTGTAGGTTTTATTGAAGATTGAGTAAGTAAAGGGGTAGAAGATACAGGAGTCTGTGTTGATATTGCTGTTATTGATTTGCTCATATAGGAATAGTTCTTTTCACCAATTGGCCATGTTAAATCTGTTTGAACTGAAATGGATTTAGTATCTTTTGATTTTGTGACAATAGCATAGGAATTTCTTTGAGGGGTATTGTTGCTTTCTACTCGTTTTCTGGCTTCTGGAAAGGAAATATTTTCTGTGTACTTTATTCTCTGAATTTCTTTTTCTCTTACAAAAGAGGGGCAATTCCGAGAATATGACGGGTGTTCACCTTCACAATTATTGCATTTGAAAGACTGAGATTCACAATTTTCACTACTGTGCTGGCCAGTGCATTTTGGACATGTCAAGTTCCCTTTACAATTATCTGAGCCATGACCATATTTCTGACATTTGAAACAACGCAGTGGGCTTGGAATATATATATTAACTCTTACGTTTAAATATCCAATTTTGATTGATTGAATGAATGAATGAATGAATGGTTGCTTAGAGGCACATCAACCACTAAGGTTATTTAGTGCCTAAAAATGGTAAAAATGAATGAATGAATGGTTTCACATTAACACAATAAAGTGCAAATCAGTAAAAATAGAAACGTAATATTGACTAGAAACAAAATGTAATATATAATATCAATCAAATATAATAAATATGGATGATTTGTTTAAAAGACTTTATCAGTATGATGTTTTGCAGTTCTTGATAAATAAGTCAATGACATAAATAAACAAAAGCTCTGCCCTTAAAACTGATTATAAAGTCCTATGTGAGTTAAAAACGATACTATCACAGAAGTATCTACAGTATCAAATAACGTATGTAAATCTTGTACATTAAAATATTGAGTTCTTATAATATCAAAATCGATACACTCAATTAAAATATGTTTAATAGTCAAAGCCCTTTGACAACCAATACATTCCGGTTGATCTTCACCTTTAAGCAGATAACAGTGCGTCAAATGACTATGACCTATTCTTATACGGGTTAAAACTGACTCTTCTCTACGGTTAATTCTAATAGCACCTTTAGTTTTGCCTAGAATGGGCTTAATTTCATGTAATTTATTAAAAATAGCTTCGTTCCAGCGTGATTGCCATTTAGAACGTAAAAAAACAGTAATATATTTCTTAAATTCTGTATAAGGTATTAGCATATTTATTGGCCGCTTATCCAATGCTGCCTTGGCAGCTTGGTCCGCAGCCTCATTTCCAAGGATTCCAATATGACTGGGAATCCAGTAAAAACGAATCTCTTTATTTTCCTCAGTACAGAGTTTATGATACCGTTCAAGGATATTTAAAATAAATGGATTTTTCCAATCCTTGGCTTTCAATGCTTGTAAACAAGACAAAGAATCAGAAAATATTAAAAATTTCCGATGTGGAGAAGTCTCCACATGATCTAAAGCTAGGTATAAAGCATGAAGTTCTGCAGAATAAATAGATGATTTATTTGGCAGACGTTCTGAATAAATATGATTGCCCTTAACAGCAGCTGCAGCAGCCTTGTCATCATCAAACGATCCATCAGTGTATATACACTGATATCCAGTGAAGATAGATTTTATTTCATTATATCTATTTATATACAGGGATGGATCGGTTGAGTATTTCTTTAATTCCGTCATGGCTAAATTAATATTTAAAGTTTCATAGGTCCATGGAGGTGTTTCTGGATATTGAAATTTAGCTATTTGATTCGGATTTAAATTTAAGGATTGTAAAGATTCCTTGATGCGAAGGCCAAAAGTTGGTATTGTATTTGGTTTATTTTCAAAAAGATCAACATAATTTGGATTGAATATAATATCATGTGCAGGATTGTCTGGACAAGCTGCAATTTTTGCAGCATACTGAAGGGCAAGCTTTTCTCTTCTTAAATAAAGAGGCAGTTCATCTGCCTCAACTGCCAAGCTATCTGCAGGCGAGGTACGAAATGCACCAAGGCATAATCTCAAACCTTGATTTTGTACAGGATCAAGCATTTTAATATAAGATGGGCGTGCTGATCCATATATCATACACCCGTAATCAAGCTTAGAACGTACCAGCGCTCTGTATAATTGCAATAAAATATTGCGGTCCCCTCCCCAATCGGTATGGGCAAGAACCCGTAATAAATCTAATGCCTTCTGGCATTTCTTTTTAACGTATTTAATGTGAGGAATAAAAGATAATTTCCTGTCAAAAATAAGTCCAAGAAACTTGGTTTCTTCGACAACAGGTATCCGAGTTTGACCTAAATAAAGATCAGGATCTGGGTGAACCTTCCATTTTTTACAAAAGTGCATACACACAGTTTTCTTTAAAGAAAACTTAAATCCATTATGATCAGCCCATTCTTGTAATCTATTTAAGTGTTGTTGGAGCTGTCGTTCTGATGTATGCATGCTTGTGGACCTGTAGCTTAAGTTGAAATCATCAACAAAAAGTGAGCAATCTGCTCCAGGCCTCATACAATCAACAATGCTGTTAATTTTAATAATAAAAAGGGTCACTGACAATATACTTCCCTGTGGAACACCCATTTCCTGATCAAAAGCATCAGAGAGTGATGCACCCACTCGAACTTTAAAATGTCTGTTTGATAGAAAATTTTGAATAAAAAGGGGTAAACGACCCCTTAATCCCATATCATATAAATCGCTCATTATCCCATATTTCCATGTGGTGTCATATGCCTTTTCTAAATCAAAGAAAATACTCACCACATGCTCACCTTTTATAAAACCCTCTCTTATAAATGTCTCTAAACGTACCAGGTGGTCAATGGTACTTCGAGTTTTTCTAAAGCCACTTTGTGCAACAGAAATATAAGCTGCAGTTTCCAAAAACCAAACTAAACGCTCGTTAATCATTCGTTCCATTGATTTACAAATACAACTTGTTAAAGCAATGGGACGATAATTATTTGAATCTGATGAATCTTTGCCAGGTTTGGGAATGGGAATGATAGTGGCTTCCCTCCATGAAGGAGGAAAATCACCACTTTCCCAAATTGTATTAAAAATATCTAAAAGATGCCCAAGTGATTGGTCAGGGAGATGTTTAAGGATTTGGTAGTGAATTTGATCAGGTCCAGGAGCAGTATCATGAGATTTATCCAAAGCAAGTTTCAAATCTTCTATTGTAAATGATTTATTATATACTTCCAAGTTATGGGATATAAAATTTAGTTGGTTTCTTTCTTTTCTAGTTTTTATTTGTTGAAATTTGGCAGAATAATTATGGGATGAGGAATTTTTTGAAATGGTTTGACCTATTGTGTTGCCTATTTCGGTGGGATTTGTAATTAATTGGCCATTATGATTTAGATGTTTGATCCTTGCTCCACCTCCCTTCCCAGTAATTTTACGCACCATATCCCAGCATTTCTTAATTGGTGAACGTGTATTTAATTTAGAAACATAATCTTTCCAGCTTTTTCTTTTGCTTATTTTAATAATATAACGGGCTTTAGCTCTTTTTACTCGAAATTGGTGCAAATTATATTGAGTTGGCTGTCGATTAAATTTTTTCAGAGCTTTTTTGCGCTCCTTGACAACTTTTTTGCACTCATCATTAAACCAGGGTTTTTCTTTAATTTTAGAATTTGGCTTTGATTTGGGAATACACCCATCAGCAATATCATACAATGTATCTGTAAAAACTTGAAGAGGATCATCTACATTGTTAAAAAGTTCTGGAGTTATTCTATTGAAACAGGATGTTTGAAATTTTGCCCAATTGGCTTTATGAAATTTCCACTTGGGGATTCTTTCATCTGGTGGAGGAAAATGGTTATTTAAAATAATGGGGTAATGATCACTACCCCATTGATCTTCCTCTACTTCCCAGGAATAATCTAAAAATAAATTTGGAGTGCACATGGAGAGATCTATTGATGTTAAAGAGCCTGTAGCAGGGTGTAAATATGTCGGAGAATCGTCATTCCAAAGGCACAAACTATTATTATTTAAAAAATCTTCTATTATACGTCCTTTGGCATCAGTATTATTTCTGCCACCCCAAAGATAGTTGTGTGCATTAAAGTCACCAACCAACATATATGGCTGTGGCAGCTGGGTTACCAAATTATTTAAATCTGTAATATTAACTGGCTCACTAGGTGGTAGATATATTGAACATATAGTTAATGTATTGTGCAGGGTAACCCTGACTGCAGAAGTTTGTAAATTAGTATTTAAAGTTATTTTACTCTGGGGTATACAGGATTTAACAAAAATAGAAACTCCGCCATGTGCTCGGTCCATTGCATCTATTGAACCAACTTTATTATAAGGTACATATCCCTTAAATGTCGTTGACTTATCTTTAAAATTAGTTTCCTGTAAACAAATAACAGATGCATTATATTTTTGGGCTAATAACTCCAGTTCTGGCCTGTTTGCCTCAAATCCTCTACAATTCCATTGTATGATATTGCCGATAGCCATATTAAGAATAATGAGAAAAAATATATGATCTAACATAATCACTTGTTAAGTTTACGATTATGCTTGGAGTGCACAGGAATAAAATTCACATCTGGAGGATCACCTGTGTCCATCCTTTCCAAGGATTTACTTCTATTTATCTTACTTTTTACTTGATCTTTGCTTTCTTTTTTGTCTGATTTATGTATTGTTCTATTACTATTGATACTTTTATTATTGGATGATGTGGAGGGAGTTTGTGAAGAGGGTTTAGTGGATGTTGCTGTTGGTTGAGGGATTACTGGGATAGTGGATGTAGTGGTCTGAGTAGATGTAGCTGAAGATTTTGAGGTTTTTGTGAAAAAGGAATAATTTTTGTCATCGATTGGCCATGTAATTTCGGTCTGAATTGCTATTGATTTTGTTTCTTTAGGTTTTACAGAGCTGGCATAAGATGTCTTTGTTGTGTTCAAACTTTCTACTCGCTTCCGTGCCTCTGGAAAAGGTATATTTTCAGTGTGTCGTATTCGCTGAATTTCCTTCTCTTTTAAAAAGGAAGGACAATTCCGCGAATACGATGGATGATTTCCTTGGCAATTGACACATTTTATTATATTTGAAGAACAATCGTCTCCACTGTGCTGAGCGGTACATTTTGGACATGTTTCATTACCTTTACATCGATCAGATCCATGTCCATACCTCTGACACTTGAAGCAGCGCAGAGGGTTTGGAATAAATACATCAACTCTAACGTTCAAATATCCAACTTTAATAGATGTTGGAAGCTGCGCTGCTTCAAATGTCAGAATAAACGTATTGATAGGAATTTTGACACCGTCCTTTTTTATAAATATCCGCTTGCATTGAACAACATCCTGGGCTTTGAGCTCATCCACTATCTCCTCCTCAGAAACTCCCACTAAATCTGGGCATCTGATTACTCCTTTTTTATTGTTGAGAGTTTTGTGAGCTGTTATAATAACAGGAACTGTGGCCAACATTCGGCATCGTAGTAGATTGTCCGCATGGCTTTTCCGCTCAACCTCAATCAATAATTTATTTCCCATCTTTTTAACGGTTTTTGGTACCCCGGCAATGCCTTGTATCCCCTTTGCAATTGCAAAGGGGGACATTTTTGCCAGGGTATGTTCAGCATCAGAACTTTCCGCAATTAAAAATCTAGGCCATTTTTCTATTTTGTTTGAATCATCGTCGCTGTCTATGTCATTCCTTGGTCGTTTTTGTTTGTTTTGCGCCATGTGTGTTTTTTTTATATTTCATCAGTTAGGTCCCCTACCCACCACGGAGCCCAACAAGGGGACGCCTTTCTGGGCCGGTTACTCCAAGCCCTGACGCCGTGAGGATACCCAACATGACATACTCTAAGAATAAAAACTCCACCCTTTCGGATTTTATTTATATCCCTCGATTGACCCAATCAGCAGTAATTTCCTTTCAGCAAATATTTATCAAAAATTTAAAAATTATTCCTAAATTTCAAACACTGAAATTATCATTAATAAAAATCAAATAGCCAGAATATATTAAAGGAAATATACCACAAGCCGGTTAAATCAGATCCAGGCCTAATCTGATCTGCCTGTCTGGTGAACATTTGGATCCAAGACAGGCGTGTTGCAACTGGACCGGTATTACTGCCAAACCAGCCCAGTGCTCAGCCCGTCAGGATTCCATATCCTCCCTGACACAGGTCGCATCCCACGGCAAACAGGACGCCCCTTTAGTCGCCTTTTACGACATGCTGGGGGGCAGTGGGGCTATTCTTTAATCCCCGCACCCACAGGGGAGTGATTGATTGAGGTAGCTGCGTTGTTTCAAAAGTGATAATATAGGTATTGATGGGAGTTCTGACGCCATCTTTATTGATGCTAATGCGACGGCAAGCGACAACATTCTGATCAGATAGCTCCTCAACAATATCGGTCTCTGGTATACCAGAAAGTTCTGGACACCTGATAACTCCCTTTCTGGTGTTTAGGGTCTTATGAGGAGTTATTTTTACAGGGATAGTGGCCAATAAAGAGCATTTCAATAAATTATTGGAATGACTCTTTCTGTCCACTTCTATTAATAATTTGTCACGCATCTTTTTAACATTTTTCACTTTTCCAGCTACTCCTTGAATACCTTTTTCAATTGCAAAAGGAGACATTTTATCTATGGTGCGTAGTGGATCCGTGCTTTCAACTATTAAAAATCTTGGCCATCTTGTTTCATTTGTGTTTAAATCGTTATCCGAGTCCGTTTCCATATCAGCCCTTTGTCTTTTTTGTTTGTTTGATGCCATATGTGTTGTGTTTATTGTTCATTGTCCATGTTCCTAAGCCTTACTCTGACTCCTATTTTAAAAAATAGGGAGTTATAGATATGGGGCAGAGCCATCAGCACACCTATAAAACTCGGCTACATTAGACAATATACTCGAGAATACATAAAATGCACCCCAGATTGACCCGTTTGAGCAGTCAAGCTCCACACATCTGTTGTTAAAACTTGTAGACAATGCCAATAATTGTTTTGAAAAAATTGTTTATGATACCATACATTTTATCTTAAGAACATGTAGAATTTATCATTGATAATGTATCTGAAATAAAACAACCTAAACCTTATAAAACCTGAACTTTAAATATGGAGAAATGTGTGGAGCTATATTCCACAAGCCGGTTGGACAATATCGGGCCCTAAAGTCCTCCATGTCTAGGGTGAATATTTGGGTTCAAACAGGTGTGTTGCATCTGGACCGGTATAACTGCCAAACCAGTCCAGTGCTCAACCTGCAGAACTCCATATCCTCCCCTTACAGGTCGCACCTCACGGCAAACAAGGCGCCATGGTTATTTTTTTCGTTCGCCTTTTACGAACTGACAAAAAAACCAGGGAGTAAAAAAATCAGAGGACCATTCTAACCCCAGGCCCACATGGGGGTAGATGTTGCTGAAGATTTAGAAGATTTTGTAAAAAAGGAATAATTTTTGTCAGTGATTGGCCATGTAATTTCGGTCTGAATTGCTATTGATTTTGTTTCTTTAGGTTTTACAGAGCTGGCATAAGATGTCTTTGTTGTATTATAACTTTCTACTCGCTTCCGTGCCTCTGGAAAAGGTATATTTTCAGTGTGTCGTATTCGCTGAATTTCCTTCTCTTTCAAAAAGGAAGGACAATTCCGCGAATACGATGGATGATTTCCTTGGCAATTGACACATTTAATCATATTTGAAGAACAATCGTCTCCACTGTGCTGAGCGGTACATTTTGGACATGTTACATCACCTTTACATCGATCAGATCCATGTCCATACCTCTGACACTTGAAGCAGCGCAGAGGGTTTGGAATAAATACATCAACTCTAACGTTCAAATATCCAACCTTAATAGATGTTGGGAGCTGCGCTGCTTCAAATGTCAGAATAAACGTATTGATAGGAATTTTGACACCATCCTTTTTTATAAATATCCGCTTACATTGCACAACATCCTGGTCTTTGAGCTCATCCACTATCTCCTCCTCAGAAACTCCCACTAAATCTGGGCATCTGATTACTCCTTTTTTATTGTTAAGAGTTTTGTGAGCCGTTATAATAACAGGAACTGTGGCCAACATTCGGCATCTTAGTAGATTGTCCGCATGGCTTTTCCGCTCAACCTCAATCAATAACTTACTTCCCATCTTTTTAACTGTTTTCGGCACCCCGGCAATGCCTTGAATCCCCTTTGCAATTGCAAAGGGGGACATTTTTGCCAGGGTATGTTCAGCATCGGAACTTTCCGCAATTAAAAATCTCGGCCATTTTTCTGTTTTATTTGAGTCGTCATCACTATCTATGTCATTCCTAGGTCGTTTTTGTTTGTTTTGCGCCATGTGTGTTATTTTAAATTTCATCAGTTAGGTCCCCTACCCACCACGGAGCCCAACAAGGGGACGCCTTTCTGGGCCGGTAACTCCAAGCCCTGACGCCATGAGGATACCCAACATGACATACTCTAAGAATAAAAACTCCACCCTTTCGGATTTTATTTATATCCCTCGATTGACCCAATCAGCAGTAATCTCCTTTTAAGAAATATTTATCAAAAATTTATCAATTGTTCCTAAATTTCAAACATTAAAATTGTCATAAATAAAAATCAAATAGCCAGAATATATTTAAGGAAATATACCACAAGCCGGTTAAATCAGATCCAGGCCTAATCTGATCTGCCTGTCTGGTGAACATTTGGATCCAAGACAGGCGTGTTGCAACTGGACCGGTATTACTGCCAAACCAGCCCAGTGCTCAGCCCGTCAGGATTCCATATCCTCCCTGACACAGGTCGCATCCCACGGCAAACAGGACGCCCCTTTAGTCGCCTTTTACGACATGCTGGGGGGCAGTGGGGCTATTCTTTAATCCCCGCACCCACAGGGGAGGATAAAGATACAAACCTCCTATCTAATATCATATATAAACAGTGAAAACCTGAATGAATGATGGCTTTTAGGCATATCAACCACAAAGGTCATTCAGTGCCTTAAAATAGTAAAATGAATGAATGAATGAATGGTTTCTTTACGGCACATCGACACAATGAGGTCATTCAGTGCCAAAATAGTAAAAACAAAAACGTTATATTGACTAGAAACAAAATGTAAATATTAATACAATATGTACATAACACAAGAATTTAACAACAGCATTTATATAACACCAATCAATGAATGAATGAATGGTTGCTTAGAGGCACATCAACCACTAAGGTTATTTAGTGCCTAAAAATGGTAAAAATGAATGAATGAATGGTTTCACATTAACACAATAAAGTGCCAAAACAGTAAAAATAGAAACGTAATATTGACTAGAAACAAAATGTAAATGTTAATACAATATGTAGATAACACAAGAATTTATCAACTGTGAACAGCATTTATATAATATCAATCAAATATAATAAATATGGATGATTTGTTTAAAAGACTTTATCAGTATGATGTTTTGCAGTTCTTGATAAATAAGTCAATGACATAAATAAACAAAAGCTCTGCCCTTAAAACTGATTATAAAGTCCTATGTGAGTTAAAAACGATACTATCACAGAAGTATCTACAGTATCAAATAACGTATGTAAATCTTGTACATTAAAATATTGAGTTCTTATAATATCAAAATCGATACACTCAATTAAAATATGTTTAATAGTCAAAGCCCTTTGACAACCAATACATTCCGGTTGATCTTCACCTTTAAGCAGATAACAGTGCGTCAAATGACTATGACCTATTCTTATACGGGTTAAAACTGACTCTTCTCTACGGTTAATTCTAATAGCACCTTTAGTTTTGCCTAGAATGGGCTTAATTTCATGTAATTTATTAAAAATAGCTTCGTTCCAGCGTAATTGCCATTTAGAACGTAAAAAAACAGCAATGTATTTCTTAAATTCTGTATAAGGTATTAGCATATTTATTGGCCGCTTATCCAATGCTGCCTTGGCAGCTTGGTCCGCAGCCTCATTTCCAAGGATTCCAATATGACTGGGAATCCAGTAAAAACGAATCTCTTTATTTTCCTCAGTACAGAGTTTATGATACCGTTCAAGGATATTTAAAATAAATGGATTTTTCCAATCCTTGGCTTTCAATGCTTGTAAACAAGACAAAGAATCAGAAAATATTAAAAATTTCCGATGTGGAGACGTCTCCACATGATCTAAAGCTAGGTATAAAGCATGAAGTTCTGCAGAATAAATAGATGATTTATTTGGCAGACGTTCTGAATAAATATGATTGCCCTTAACAGCAGCTGCAGCAGCCTTGTCATCATCAAACGATCCATCAGTGTATATACACTGATATCCAGTGAAGATAGATTTTATTTCATTATATCTATTTATATACAGGGATGGATCGGTTGAGTATTTCTTTAATTCCGTCATGGCTAAATTAATATTTAAAGTTTCATAGGTCCATGGAGGTGTTTCTGGATATTGAAATTTAGCTATTTGATTCGGATTTAAATTTAAGGATTGTAAAGATTCCTTGATGCGAAGGCCAAAAGTTGGTATTGTATTTGGTTTATTTTCAAAAAGATCAACATAATTTGGATTGAATATAATATCATGTGCAGGATTGTCTGGACAAGCTGCAATTTTTGCAGCATACTGAAGGGCAAGCTTTTCTCTTCTTAAATCAAGAGGCAGTTCATCTGCCTCAACTGCCAAGCTATCTGCAGGCGAGGTACGAAATGCACCAAGGCATAATCTTAAACCTTGATTTTGTACAGGATCAAGCATTTTAATATAAGATGGGCGTGCTGATCCATATATCATACACCCATAATCAAGCTTAGAACGTACCAATGCTCTATACAATTGTAATAAAATATTACGGTCCCCTCCCCAATCGGTATGGGCAAGAACCCGTAATAAATCTAATGCCTTCTGGCATTTCTTCTTAACGTATTTAATGTGGGGGATAAAAGATAATTTTCTGTCAAAAATAAGTCCAAGAAACTTGGTTTCTTCGACAACAGGTATCCGAGTTTGGCCTAAATAAAGATCAGGATCTGGGTGAACCTTCCATTTTTTACAAAAGTGCATACACATAGTTTTCTTTAAAGAAAATTTAAATCCGTTATGATCAGCCCATTCTTGTAATCTATTTAAGTGTTGTTGGAGCTGTCGTTCTATTGTATGCATGCTTGTGGACCTGTAGCTTAAGTTGAAATCATCGACAAAAAGTGAGCAATCTGCTCCAGGCCTCATACAATCAACAATGCTGTTAATTTTAATAATAAAAAGGGTGACTGATAGTATACTTCCCTGTGGAACACCCATTTCCTGATCAAAAACATCAGAAAGTGATGAACCAACTCGGACCCTGAATTGTCTATTTGACAAAAAATTTTGAATAAAAAGGGGTAAACGACCCCTTAATCCCATATCATATAAATCGCTCATTATTCCAAATTTCCATGTAGTATCGTACGCTTTCTCTAAATCAAAGAAAATGCTAACCACATGCTCACCTTTTAAAAAACCCTCTCTTATAAATGTCTCTAAACGTACCAGGTGGTCAATGGTACTTCGAGTTTTTCTAAAGCCACTCTGTGCAACAGAAATAAAAGCTGCAGTTTCTAAAAACCAAACTAAACGCTCATTAATCATTCGCTCCATTGTTTTACAGATACAACTGGTTAAAGCAATGGGGCGATAATTATTTGAATCTGAGGAGTCTTTGCCAGGCTTAGGAATGGGAATAATAGTGGCTTCACTCCATGAAGGAGGAAAATCACCACTTTCCCAAATGTTATTAAAAATATTTAAAAGATGCCCAAGTGATTGATCAGGGAGGTGTTTAAGGATTTGGTAGTGAATTTGATCAGGCCCAGGAGCGGTATCATGAGATTTATCCAAAGCAAGTTTCAAATCTTCTATTGTAAATGATTTATTATATTGTTCCAAGTTATGAGATATAAAATTTAGTTGGTTTCTTTCTTTTCTATTTTTTATTTGTTGAAATTTTGCAGAATAATTATTGGATGAGGAATTCTTGGAAATTGTTTGACCTATTGTGTTACCTATTTCAGTGGGATTTGTAATTAATTGGCCATTATGAGTTAGATGTTTGATCCTTGCTCCACCTCCCTTCCCCGAAATTTTACGCACCATATCCCAGCATTTTTTAATCGGTGTACGCGTATTTAATTTGGAAACATAATCCTTCCAACTTTTTCTTTTGCTTATTTTAATAATATAACGGGCTTTAGCTCTTTTTACTCGAAATTGGTGCAAATTATATTGAGTTGGCTGTCGATTAAATTTTTTCAGAGCTTTTTTGCGCTCCTTGACAGCTTTTTTGCACTCATCATTAAACCAGGGTTTTTCTTTAATTTTGGAATTTGACTTTGATTTGGGAATACACCCATCAGCAATATCATACAATGTGTCTGTAAAAACTTGAAGAGGATCATCTACATTGTTTAAAATTTCTGGAGTTATTCTATTATAACAGGATGTTTGAAATTTTGCCCAATCGGCTTTATGAAACTTCCACTTGGGGATTCGTTCGTCTGGTGGAGGAAAATGGTTATTTAGAATAATGGGGTAATGATCACTACCCCATTGATCTTCCTCCACTTCCCAGGAATAGTCTAAAAATAAATTTGGAGTGCACATGGAGAGATCTATTGATGTTAAAGAGCCTGTAGCTGGATGTAAATAGGTTGGAGAATCGTCATTCCAAAGGCACAAACTATTGTTATTTAAGAAATCTTCTATTATACGTCCTTTGGCATCAGTATTGTTTCTACCACCCCAAAGATAGTTGTGAGCATTAAAGTCACCAACTAACATATATGGCTGTGGCAGCTGGGTTACCAAATTATTTAAATCTGTAATATTAACTGGCTCACTAGGTGGTAGATATATTGAACATATAGTTAATGTATTGTGCAGGGTAACCCTGACTGCAGAAGCTTGTAAGTTAGTATTTAAAGTTATTTTACTCTGGGGTATACAGGATTTAACAAAAATAGAAACTCCGCCATGTGCTCGGTCCATTGCATCTATTGAACCAACTTTAATATAAGGTACATATCCCTTAAATGTTGTTGAGTTATCTTTAAAATTAGTTTCCTGTAAACAAATAACAGATGCATTATATTTTTGGGCTAATAACTCCAGTTCTGGCCTGTTTGCCTCAAATCCTCTACAATTCCATTGTATGATATTGCCGATAGCCATATTAAGAATAATGAGAAAAAATATATGATCTAACATAATCACTTGTTAATTTTACGATTATGCTTCGAGTGCACAGGTGTAAAATACATATCCGGAGGATCACCTGTGTCCATCCTTTCTAAGGATTTAGTTCTATTTATTTTACTTTTAACTTGTTCTTTGATTTCTTTTTTGTCTGATTTATGTACTGGTCTATTACTATTGATACTTTTATTATTGGATGATGTAGAAGGAGTTTGTGAAGAGGGTTTAGTGGATGTTGTTGTTGGTTGAGGTACTACTGGGATATTGGGTGTCTGAGTCTGAGTAGATGTTGCTGAATGAATGAATGAATGGTTTCTTTACGGCACATCGACACAATGAGGTCATTCAGTGCCAAAATAGTAAAAACAAAAACGTTATATTGACTAGAAACAAAATGTAAATATTAATACAATATGTACATAACACAAGAATTTAACAACAGCATTTATATAACACCAATCAAATATAGTAAATATGTATAATTTGTTTAAAAGACTTGATCAGTATGTTTTGCAGTTCTTGATAAATAAGTCAATGACATAAATAAACAAAAGCTCTGCCCTTAAAACTGATTATAAAGTCCTATGTGAGTTAAAAACGATACTATCACAGAAGTATCTACAGTATCAAATAACGTATGTAAATCTTGTACATTAAAATATTGAGTTCGTATAATATCAAAATCGATACACTCAATTAAAATATGTTTAATAGTCAAAGCCCTTTGACAACCAATACATTCCGGTTGATCTTCACCTTTAAGCAGATAACAGTGTGTCAAATGACTATGTCCTATTCTTATACGGGTTAAAACAGACTCTTCTCTACGGTTAATTCTAATAGCACCTTTAGTTTTGCCTAGAACAGGCTTAATTTCATGTAATTTATTAAAAATAGCTTCGTTCCAGCGCAACTGCCATTTAGAACGTAAAAAAACAGTAATATATTTCTTAAACTCTGTATATGGAATAAGTAAATCTATTGGGCGTTTGTCCAATGCTGCTTTGGCAGCTTGGTCAGCGGCCTCATTTCCATGGATTCCAATGTGACTGGGGATCCAATAAAAACGTATTTCTTTATTTTCATCTGTACAGAGTCTATGATACCGTTCGAGAATTTTGTAAATAAAGGGATTTTTCCAATCCTTTGCTTTCAATGCTTGTAAACAAGACAAAGAATCAGAAAAAATTAAAAATGTCTGATGTGGAGAAGTCTCCACATGATCCAAAGCAAGGTACAAAGCATGTAGTTCTGCAGAAAAAATTGATGATTTATTTGGCAGACGTTCTGAATAAATATGATTGCCCTTAACAGCAGCTGCAGCAGCCTTCTCATCGTCAAATGATCCATCAGTGTATATACACTGATATCCAGTGAAAATAGATTTAATTTCTTTATATCTATTTATATAAAGGGATGGATCTGTTGAGCATTTCTTTAATTCTGACATGGCTAGATTAATATTTAAAGTTGCATAGGTCCATGGAGGTGTTTCTGGATATTGAAATTTAGCTATTTGATTTGGATTTAAATTTAAGGATTGTAAAGATTCCTTGATGCGAATGCCAAAAGTTGGTATTGTATTTGGTTTATTTTCAAAAAGATCAACATAATTTGGATTGAATATAGCATCATGTACAGGATTGTCTGGACAAGCAGCAATTTTTGCAGCATACTGAAGGGCAAGTTTTTCTCTTCTTAAATCAAGAGGCAGTTCATCTGCCTCTACTGCCAAGCTATCTGCAGGCGAGGTACGAAATGCACCAAGGCATAGTCTTAACCCTTGATTTTGTATAGGATCGAGCATTTTAATATACGATGGACGTGCTGATCCATATACCATACACCCATAATCAAGTTTGGAACGTACCAGTGCTCTATATAATTGTAATAAAACATTACGGTCCCCTCCCCAATCGGTATGAGCGAGAACCCGTAATAAATCTAATGCCTTCTGGCATTTCTTTTTTACATATTTAATATGAGGGATAAAAGATAATTTTCTATCAAATATAAGTCCAAGAAACTTGGTTTCTTCAACAACAGGGATTCGAGTTTGGCCAAGGTGTAGATCAGGATCTGGGTGAGCCTTCCACTTTTTACAAAAGTGCATACATACGGTCTTTTTCAAAGAAAACTTAAATCCATTGTTATCAGCCCATTCTTGTAATCTATTTAGGTGTTGTTGAAGCTGTCGTTCTATTGTATGCATGCTTGCTGACCTGTAGCTTAAGTTGAAATCATCAACAAAAAGTGAGCAATCTGCTCCAGGCCTCATACAATCTACAATGCTGTTAATTTTAATAATAAAAAGGGTCACTGATAATATACTACCCTGTGGAACACCCATTTCCTGATCAAAAGCATCAGAAAGTGATGCACCCACTCGAACTTTAAAATGTCTGTTTGATAGAAAATTTTGAATAAAAAGGGGTAAACGACCCCTTAATCCCATATCATATAAATCACTCATTATTCCATATTTCCATGTAGTGTCGTATGCTTTCTCTAAATCAAAAAATATACTTACCACATGTTCGCCTTTTATAAAACCCTCTCGTATAAACGTTTCTAAACGTACCAGATGGTCAACAGTACTTCGCGTTTTTCTAAAACCACTCTGTGCAACAGAAATATAAGCCGTAGTTTCTAAAAACCAAACTAAACGCTCGTTAATCATTCGTTCCATTGATTTACAAATACAACTTGTTAACGCAATGGGACGATAATTATTTGAATCTGACGAGTCTTTGCCAGGTTTGGGAATAGGAATGATAGTGGCTTCACTCCATGAAGGAGGAAAATTACCACTTTCCCAAATATTATTAAAAATATCCAAAAGATGCCCAAGTGTTTGGTCAGGGAGGTGTTTGAGGATTTGATAGTGTATATGATCAGGTCCAGGAGCGGTATCATGGGATTTATCTAAAGCAAGTTTTAAATCTGATATTGTGAATGGCTTATTATATTGTTCCAAGTTATTAGATATGAAATTTAGTTGGTTTCTTTCTTTTCTATTTTTTATTTGTTGAAATTTGGCAGAATAATTATTGGATGAGGAATTCTTGGAAATTGTTTGACCTATTGTGTTACCTATTTCGGTGGGATTTGTAATTAATTGGCCATTATGATTTAGATGTTTGATCCTTGCTCCACCTCCCTTCCCAGTAATTTTACGCACCATCTCCCAACATTTTTTAATTGGTGAACGTGTATTTAATTTAGAAACGTAATCTTTCCAACTTTTTCTTTTGCTTATTTTAATAATATAACGGGCTTTAGCTCTTTTTATACGAAATTGGTGCAAATTATACTGAGTTGGCTGTCGATTAAATATTTTTAAAGCTTTTTTCCGCTCCTTGACAGCTTTTTTGCACTCATCATTAAACCAGGGTTTTTCTTTAATTTTAGAATTTGGCTTTGATTTGGGAATACACCCATCAGCAATATCATACAATGTATCCGTAAAAACTTGAAGAGGATCATTTACGTTGTTAAAAATTTCTGGAGTTATTTTATTAAAACAGGATGACTGAAATTTTGCCCAATCGGCTTTATGAAATTTCCACTTGGGGATTCTTTCATCTGGTGGAGGAAAATGGTTATTTAAAATAATGGGGTAGTGATCACTACCCCATTGATCTTCCTCTACTTCCCAGGAATAGTCTAAAAATAAATTTGGAGTGCACATGGAGAGATCTATTGATGTTAAAGAGCCTGTAGCAGGATGTAAATAGGTTGGAGAATCGTCATTCCAAAGGCACAAACTATTGTTATTTAAGAAATCTTCTATTATACGTCCTTTGGCATCAGTATTGTTTCTGCCACCCCAAAGATAGTTGTGAGCATTAAAGTCACCAACTAGCATATACGGTTGTGGCAGCTGAGTTATTAAGTTATTTAAATCTGTAATATTTATTGGTTCACTTGGTGGCAAATATACTGAACATATTGTTAATGTATTGTGCAGGGTAATCCTGACTGCAGAAGCTTGTAAATTAGTATTTAATGTCACTTTACTTTGGGGTAAACAGGATTTAACAAAAATAGAAACTCCGCCATGTGCTCGGTCCATTGCATCTATTGAACCAACTTTATCATAAGGTACATATCCCTTAAATGTTGTTGAGTTATCTTTAAAATTAGTTTCCTGTAAACAAATAACAGATGCATTATATTTTTGGGCTAATAACTCCAGTTCTGGTCTGTTTGCCTCAAATCCTCTACAATTCCATTGTATGATATTGCCGATAGCCATATTAAGAATAATGAGAAAAAATATATGATTCAGCATAATCACTTATTAGGTTTACGATTATGCTTTGAGTGCACAGGAGTAAAATTCATATCCGGAGGATCACCTGTGTCCATCCTTTCTAAGGATTTAGTTCTATTAATTTTACTTTTAACTTGATCTTTGATTTCTTTTTTGTCTGATTTGTGTCTATTGCTATTGATACTTGTATTATTGGATGATGTGGAGGGAGTTTGTGAAGAGGGTTTAGTGGATGTTGCTGTTGGTGGAGTTATAACTGGGATAGTGGATGTTGTAGTCTGAGTTGATGTTGCTGAAGATTTAGAGGTTTTTGTAAAAAAGGAATAATTTTTGTCATTGATTGGCCATGTTATTTCGGTTTGAATCGCTATTGATTTGGTTTCTTTTGTTTTTACAGTGCTAGCATAGGATGTTTTTGTATTGTTCAAACTTTCTACACGTTTACGTGCCTCAGGAAAAGAAATGTTTTCAGTGTGGCGTATTCGCTGAATTTCCTTCTCTTTTAAAAAGGAAGGACAATTCCGCGAATACGATGGATGATTGCCTTGGCAATTGACACATTTTATTATATCTGAAGAACAATCGTCTCCACTGTGCTGAGCGGTACATTTTGGACATGTTTCATTACCTTTACATCGATCAGATCCATGTCCATACCTCTGACACTTGAAGCAGCGCAGAGGGTTTGGAATAAATACATCAACTCTAACGTTCAAATATCCAACTTTAATAGATGTTGGAAGCTGCGCTGCTTCAAATGTCAGAATAAACGTATTGATAGGAATTTTGACACCGTCCTTTTTTATAAATATCCGCTTGCATTGAACAACATCCTGGTCTTTGAGCTCATCCACTATCTCCTCCTCAGAAACTCCCACTAAATCTGGGCATCTGATTACTCCTTTTTTATTGTTGAGAGTTTTGTGAGCTGTTATAATAACAGGAACTGTGGCCAACATTCGGCATCGTAGTAGATTGTCCGCATGGCTTTTCCGCTCAACCTCAATCAATAATTTATTTCCCATCTTTTTAACGGTTTTTGGTACCCCGGCAATGCCTTGTATCCCCTTTGCAATTGCAAAGGGGGACATTTTTGCCAGGGTATGTTCTGCATCGGAACTTTCCGCAATTAAAAATCTAGGCCATTTTTCTGTTTTATTTGAGTCGTCATCACTATCTATGTCATTCCTAGGTCGTTTTTGTTTGTTTTGCGCCATGTGTGTTATTTTAAATTTCATCAGTTAGGTCCCCTACCCACCACGGAGCCCAACAAGGGGACGCCTTTCTGGGCCGGTAACTCCAAGCCCTGACGCCATGAGGATACCCAACATGACATACTCTAAGAATAAAAACTCCACCCTTTCGGATTTTATTTATATCCCTCGATTGACCCAATCAGCAGTAATCTCCTTTCAGGAAATATAAATCAAAAATTTATCAATTATTCTTAAATTTTAAACATTGAAATTGTCACTAATAAAAATCAAATAGCCAGAATATATTTAAGGAAATATACCACAAGCCGGTTAAATCAGATCCAGGCCTAATCTGATCTGCCTGTCTGGTGAACATTTGGATCCAAGACAGGCGTGTTGCAACTGGACCGGTATTACTGCCAAACCAGCCCAGTGCTCAGCCCGTCAGGATTCCATATCCTCCCCGACACAGGTCGCATCCCACGGCAAACAGGACGCCCCTTTAGTCGCCTTTTACGACATGCTGGGGGGCAGTGGGGCTATTCTTTAATCCCCGCACCCACAGGGGAGATAGAAACGTAATATTGACTAGAAACAAAATGTAAATGTTAATACAATATGTAGATAACACAAGGATTTATCAACAGCATTTATATAATATCAATCAAATATAATAAATATGTATAATTTGTTTAAAAGACTTAATCAGTATGATGTTTTGCAGTTCTTGATAAATAAGTCAATGACATAAATAAACAAAAGCTCTGCCCTTAAAACTGATTATAAAGTCCTATGTGAGTTAAAAACGATACTATCACAGAAGTATCTACAGTATCAAATAACGTATGTAAATCTTGTACATTAAAATATTGAGTTCTTATAATATCAAAATCGATACACTCAATTAAAATATGTTTAATAGTCAAAGCCCTTTGACAACCAATACATTCCGGTTGATCTTCACCTTTAAGCAGATAACAGTGAGTCAAATGACTATGACCTATTCTTATACGGGTTAAAACTGACTCTTCTCTACGGTTAATTCTAATAGCACCTTTAGTTTTGCCTAGAACGGGCTTAATTTCATGTAGTTTATTAAAAATAGCTTCGTTCCAGCGTGATTGCCACTTAGAACGTAAAAAAACAGTAATATATTTCTTAAATTCTGTATAAGGTATAAACATATTTATTGGCCGCTTATCCAATGCTGCCTTGGCAGCTTGGTCCGCTGCCTCATTTCCAAGGATTCCAATATGACTGGGAATCCAGTAAAAACGAATCTCTTTATTTTCCTCAGTACAGAGTTTATGATACCGTTCAAGGATATTTAAAATAAATGGATTTTTCCAATCCTTGGCTTTTAATGCTTGTAAAGAAGACAAAGAATCAGAAAATATTAAAAATTTCCGATGTGGAGAAGTCTCCACATGATCTAAAGCTAGGTATAAAGCATGAAGTTCTGCAGAATAAATAGATGATTTATTTGGCAGACGTTCTGAATAAATATGATTGCCCTTAACAGCAGCTGCAGCAGCCTTGTCATCATTAAACGATCCATCAGTGTATATACACTGATATCCAGTGAAGATAGATTTTATTTCACTATATCTATATATATACAGGGATGGATCGGTTGAGTATTTCTTTAATTCCGTCATGGCTAAATTAATATTTAAAGTTTCATAGGTCCATGGAGGTGTTTCTGGATATTGAAATTTAGCTATTTGATTCGGATTTAAATTTAAGGATTGTAAAGATTCCTTGATGCAAATGCCAAAAGTTGGAATGAATGAATGAATGGTTGTTTAGAGGCACATCAACCACTAAGGTTATTTAGTGCCTAAAAATGGTAAAAATGAATGAATGAATGGTTTCACATTAACACAATAAAGTGCCAAAACAGTAAAAATAGAAACGTAATATTGACTAGAAACAAAATGTAAATGTTAATACAATATGTAGATAACACAAGAATTTATCAACTGTGAACAGCATTTATATAATATCAATCAAATATAATAAATATCGATGATTTGTTAAAAAGACTTTATCAGTATGATGTTTTGCAGTTCTTGATAAATAAGTCAATGACATAAATAAACAAAAGCTCTGCCCTTAAAACTGATTATAAAGTCCTATGTGAGTTAAAAACGATACTATCACAGAAGTATCTACAGTATCAAATAACGTATGTAAATCTTGTACATTAAAATATTGAGTTCTTATAATATCAAAATCGATACACTCAATTAAAATATGTTTAATAGTCAAAGCCCTTTGACAACCAATACATTCCGGTTGATCTTCACCTTTAAGCAGATAACAGTGTGTCAAATGACTATGACCTATTCTTATACGGGTTAAAACTGACTCTTCTCTACGGTTAATTCTAATAGCACCTTTAGTTTTGCCTAGAATCGGCTTAATTTCATGTAATTTATTAAAAATAGCTTCGTTCCAGCGTGATTGCCATTTAGAACGTAAAAAAACAGTAATATATTTCTTAAATTCTGTATAAGGTATTAGCATATTTATTGGCCGCTTATCTAATGCTGCCTTGGCAGTTTGGTCCGCAGCCTCATTTCCAAGGATTCCAATATGACTGGGAATCCAGTAAAAACGAATCTCTTTATTTTCCTCAGTACAGAGTTTGTGATGCCGCTCAAGGATATTGTAAATAAAAGGATTTTTCCAATCCTTTGCTTTCATTGCTTGTAAAGAAGACAATGAATCAGAAAATATTAAAAATTTTCGATGTGGAGAAGTCTCCACATGATCTAAAGCTAGGTATAAAGCATGAAGTTCTGCAGAATAAATAGAAGATTTATTTGGCAGACGTTCTGAATAAATATGATTGCCCTTAACAGCAGCTGCAGCAGCCTTGTCATCATCAAATGATCCATCAGTGTAAATACACTGATATCCAGTGAAAACAGATTTTATTTCATTATATCTATTTATATACAGGGATGGATCGGTTGAGTATTTCTTTAATTCTGACATGGCTACATTAATATTTAAAGATTCGTAGGTCCATGGAGGTGTTTCTGGATATTGAAATTTAGCTATTTGATTTGGATTTAAATTTAAAGATTGTAAAGATTCCTTGATGCGAAGGCCAAAAGTTGGTATTGTATTTGGTTTATTTTCAAAAAGATCAACATAATTTGGATTGAATATAATATCATGTGCAGGATTGTCTGGACAAGCTGCAATTTTTGCAGCATACTGAAGGGCAAGCTTTTCTCTCCTTAAATCAAGAGGCAGTTCATCTGCCTCAATTGCCAAGCTATCTGCAGGTGATGTACGAAATGCACCAAGGCATAATCTTAAACCTTGATTTTGTATAGGATCAAGCATTTTAATATAAGATGGGCGTGCTGATCCATATATCATACACCCATAATCAAGCTTAGAACGTACCAGCGCTCTGTATAATTGCAATAAAATATTGCGGTCCCCTCCCCAATCGGTATGGGCAAGAACCCGTAATAAATCCAATGCCTTCTGGCATTTCTTTTTAACGTATTTAATGTGAGGAATAAAAGATAATTTCCTGTCAAAAATAAGTCCAAGAAACTTGGTTTCTTCGACAACAGGTATCCGAGTTTGACCTAAATAAAGATCAGGATCTGGGTGAACCTTCCATTTTTTACAAAAGTGCATACACACAGTTTTCTTTAAAGAAAACTTAAATCCATTATGATCAGCCCATTCTTGTAATCTATTTAAGTGTTGTTGGAGCTGTCGTTCTATTGTATGCATGCTTGTGGACCTGTAGCTTAAGTTGAAATCATCAACAAAAAGTGAGCAATCTGCTCCAGGCCTCATACAATCAACAATGCTGTTAATTTTAATAATAAAAAGGGTCACTGACAATATACTTCCCTGTGGAACACCCATTTCCTGATCAAAAGCATCAGAAAGTGATGAACCAACTCGGACCCTGAATTGTCTATTTGACAAAAAATTTTGAATAAAAAGGGGTAAACGACCCCTTAATCCCATATCATATAAATCGCTCATTATTCCAAATTTCCATGTAGTATCGTACGCTTTCTCTAAATCAAAGAAAATGCTAACCACATGCTCACCTTTTAAAAAACCCTCTCTTATAAATGTCTCTAAACGTACCAGGTGGTCAATGGTACTTCGAGTTTTTCTAAAGCCACTCTGTGCAACAGAAATATAAGCTGCAGTTTCTAAAAACCAAACTAAACGCTCATTAATCATTCGCTCCATTGTTTTACAGATACAACTGGTTAAAGCAATGGGGCGATAATTATTTGAATCTGAGGAGTCTTTGCCAGGCTTAGGAATGGGAATAATAGTGGCTTCACTCCATGAAGGAGGAAAAACACCATTTTCCCAAATATTATTAAAAATATTTAAAAGATGCCCAAGTGATTGATCAGGGAGGTGTTTAAGGATTTGGTAGTGAATTTGATCAGGCCCAGGAGCGGTATCATGAGATTTATCCAAAGCAAGTTTCAAATCATCTATTGTAAATGATTTATTATATTGTTCCAAGTTATGAGATATAAAATTTAGTTGGTTTCTTTCTTTTCTATTTTTTATTTGTTGAAATTTTGCAGAATAATTATTGGATGAGGAATTCTTGGAAATTGTTTGACCTATTGTGTTACCTATTTCAGTGGGATTTGTAATTAATTGGCCATTATGAGTTAGATGTTTGATCCTTGCTCCACCTCCCTTCCCCGAAATTTTACGCACCATATCCCAGCATTTTTTAATCGGTGTACGCGTATTTAATTTAGAAACATAATCCTTCCAACTTTTTCTTTTGCTTATTTTAATAATATAACGGGCTTTAGCTCTTTTAACTCGAAATTGGTGCAAATTATATTGAGTTGGCTGTCGATTAAATTTTTTCAGAGCTTTTTTCCGCTCCTTGACAGCTTTTTTGCACTCATCATTAAACCAGGGTTTTTCTTTAATTTTAGAATTTGGCTTTGATTTGGGAATACACCCATCAGCAATATCATACAATGTATCCGTAAAAACTTGAAGAGGATCATCTACATTGTTAAAAAGTTCTGGAGTTATTCTATTGAAACAGGATGTTTGAAATTTTGCCCAATCGGCTTTATGAAATTTCCACTTGGGGATTCTTTCATCTGGTGGAGGAAAATGGTTATTTAAAATAATGGGGTAGTGATCACTACCCCATTGATCTTCCTCTACTTCCCAGGAATAGTCTAAAAATAAATTTGGAGTGCACATGGAGAGATCTATTGATGTTAAAGAGCCTGTAGCAGGATGTAAATAGGTTGGAGAATCGTCATTCCAAAGGCACAAACTATTGTTATTTAAGAAATCTTCTATTATACGTCCTTTGGCATCAGTATTGTTTCTGCCACCCCAAAGATAGTTGTGAGCATTAAAGTCACCAACTAGCATATACGGTTGTGGCAGCTGAGTTATTAAGTTATTTAAATCTGTAATATTTATTGGTTCACTTGGTGGCAAATATACTGAACATATTGTTAATGTATTGTGCAGGGTAATCCTGACTGCAGAAGCTTGTAAATTAGTATTTAATGTCACTTTACTTTGGGGTATACAGGATTTAACAAAAATAGAAACTCCGCCATGTGCTCGGTCCATTGCATCTATTGAACCAACTTTATTATAAGGTACATATCCCTTAAATGTTGTTGAGTTATCTTTAAAATTAGTTTCCTGTAAACAAATAACAGATGCATTATATTTTTGGGCTAATAACTCCAGTTCTGGTCTGTTTGCCTCAAATCCTCTACAATTCCATTGTATGATATTGCCGATAGCCATATTAAGAATAATGAGAAAAAATATATGATTCAGCATAATCACTTATTAAGTTTACGATTATGCTTTGAGTGCACAGGAGTAAAATTCATATCCGGAGGATCACCTGTGTCCATCCTTTCTAAGGATTTAGTTCTATTAATTTTACTTTTAATTTGATCTTTGATTTCTTTTTTGTCTGATTTGTGTCTATTGCTATTGATACTTGTATTATTGGATGATGTGGAGGGAGTTTGTGAAGAGGGTTTAGTGGATGTTGCTGTTGGTGGAGTTATAACTGGGATAGTGGATGTTGTAGTCTGAGTTGATGTTGCTGAAGATTTAGAGGTTTTTGTAAAAAAGGAATAATTTTTTTCATTGATTGGCCATGTTATTTCGGTTTGAATCGCTATTGATTTGGTTTCTTTTGTTTTTACAGTGCTAGCATAGGATGTTTTTGTATTGTTCAAACTTTCTACACGTTTACGTGCCTCAGGAAAAGAAATGTTTTCAGTGTGGCGTATTCGCTGAATTTCCTTCTCTTTTAAAAAGGAAGGACAATTCCGCGAATACGATGGATGATTGCCTTGGCAATTGACACATTTTATTATATTTGAAGAACAATCGTCTCCACTGTGCTGAGCGGTACATTTTGGACATGTTTCATTACCTTTACATCGATCAGATCCATGTCCATACCTCTGACACTTGAAGCAGCGCAGAGGGTTTGGAATAAATACATCAACTCTAACGTTCAAATATCCAACTTTAATAGATGTTGGAAGCTGCGCTGCTTCAAATGTCAGAATAAACGTATTGATAGGAATTTTGACACCGTCCTTTTTTATAAATATCCGCTTGCATTGAACAACATCCTGGTCTTTGAGCTCATCCACTATCTCCTCCTCAGAAACTCCCACTAAATCTGGGCATCTGATTACTCCTTTTTTATTGTTGAGAGTTTTGTGAGCTGTTATAATAACAGGAACTGTGGCCAACATTCGGCATCGTAGTAGATTGTCCGCATGGCTTTTCCGCTCAACCTCAATCAATAATTTATTTCCCATCTTTTTAACGGTTTTTGGTACCCCGGCAATGCCTTGTATCCCCTTTGCAATTGCAAAGGGGGACATTTTTGCCAGGGTATGTTCTGCATCGGAACTTTCCGCAATTAAAAATCTAGGCCATTTTTCTGTTTTATTTGAGTCGTCATCACTATCTATGTCATTCCTAGGTCGTTTTTGTTTGTTTTGCGCCATGTGTGTTATTTTAAATTTCATCAGTTAGGTCCCCTACCCACCACGGAGCCCAACAAGGGGACGCCTTTCTGGGCCGGTAACTCCAAGCCCTGACGCCATGAGGATACCCAACATGACATACTCTAAGAATAAAAACTCCACCCTTTCGGATTTTATTTATATCCCTCGATTGACCCAATCAGCAGTAATCTCCTTTCAGGAAGTATAAATCAAAAATTTATCAATTATTCTTAAATTTTAAACATTGAAATTGTCATAAATAAAAATCAAATAGCCAGAATATATTAAAGGAAATATACCACAAGCCGGTTAAATCAGATCCAGGCCTAATCTGATCTGCCTGTCTGGTGAACATTTGGATCCAAGACAGGCGTGTTGCAACTGGACCGGTATTACTGCCAAACCAGCCCAGTGCTCAGCCCGTCAGGATTCCATATCCTCCCCGACACAGGTCGCATCCCACGGCAAACAGGACGCCCCTTTAGTCGCCTTTTACGACATGCTGGGGGGCAGTGGGGCTATTCTTTAATCCCCGCACCCACAGGGGAGAGAAGTATCTACAGTATCAAATAACGTATGTAAATCTTGTACATTAAAATATTGAGTTCGTATAATATCAAAATCGATACACTCAATTAAAATATGTTTAATAGTCAAAGCCCTTTGACAACCAATACATTCCGGTTGATCTTCACCTTTAAGCAGATAACAGTGTGTCAAATGACTATGTCCTATTCTTATACGGGTTAAAACAGACTCTTCTCTACGGTTAATTCTAATAGCACCTTTAGTTTTGCCTAGAACAGGCTTAATTTCATGTAATTTATTAAAAATAGCTTCGTTCCAGCGCAACTGCCATTTAGAACGTAAAAAAACAGTAATATATTTCTTAAACTCTGTATATGGAATAAGTAAATCTATTGGGCGTTTGTCCAATGCTGCTTTGGCAGCTTGGTCAGCGGCCTCATTTCCATGGATTCCAATGTGACTGGGGATCCAATAAAAACGTATTTCTTTATTTTCATCTGTACAGAGTCTATGATACCGTTCGAGAATTTTGTAAATAAAGGGATTTTTCCAATCCTTTGCTTTCAATGCTTGTAAACAAGACAAAGAATCAGAAAAAATTAAAAATGTCTGATGTGGAGAAGTCTCCACATGATCCAAAGCAAGGTACAAAGCATGTAGTTCTGCAGAAAAAATTGATGATTTATTTGGCAGACGTTCTGAATAAATATGATTGCCCTTAACAGCAGCTGCAGCAGCCTTCTCATCGTCAAATGATCCATCAGTGTATATACACTGATATCCAGTGAAAATAGATTTAATTTCTTTATATCTATTTATATAAAGGGATGGATCTGTTGAGCATTTCTTTAATTCTGACATGGCTAGATTAATATTTAAAGTTGCATAGGTCCATGGAGGTGTTTCTGGATATTGAAATTTAGCTATTTGATTTGGATTTAAATTTAAGGATTGTAAAGATTCCTTGATGCGAATGCCAAAAGTTGGTATTGTATTTGGTTTATTTTCAAAAAGATCAACATAATTTGGATTGAATATAGCATCATGTACAGGATTGTAATGAATGAATGAATGAATGGTTGCTTAGAGGCACATCAACCACTAAGGTTATTCAGTGCCTAAAAGTGGTAAAAACATAAACATTTATAAAATCAATATATGTAAATAATCTTAACAACACAAAATCACAAAATCCTTTCAATATATCAGTTATAAACAAAACAAATTTGTATAAATAAATTCAATTTAAAAGACTTTAAATACCATCTGATGTTTCGCGGTTCTTGATAAATAGGCCAATGACCTAAGTAAACAAGAGCTCCACACTTAAAATTGGTTATAAAGTCCTATTTGGTTTAAAAACGATACTATCACAGAAGTATCTACAGTATCAAATAACGAATGTAAATCTTGCACATTAAAATATTGAGTCCTAATTATATCAAAATCGATACATTCAATTAAAACATGTTTGATCGTCAAAGCCCTTTGACAGCCAATACACTGAGGCTGATCTTCGCCTTTAAGAAGATAGCAGTGTGTCAAATGACTATGTCCAATTCTTATACGTGTTAAAACAGACTCTTCTCTTCGGTTAATTCTAATAGCACCTTTGGTTTTACCTAAAACAGGCTTAATTTCGTGTAATTTATTAAAAATAGCTTCGTTCCAGCGCAATTGCCATTTAGAACGTAAAAAAACAGTAATATATTTCTTAAACTCTGTATAAGGTATAGGCATATCTATTGGGCGCTTATCCAATGCTGCTTTGGCAGCTTGGTCAGCAGCCTCATTTCCAAGGATTCCAATATGACTTGGTATCCAATAAAAATGAATTACTTTATTTTCCTCAGTAGAGAGTTTGTGATGCCGCTCAAGGATATTGTAAATAAAAGGATTTTTCCAATCCTTTGCTTTCATTGCTTGTAAAGAAGACAATGAATCAGAAAATATTAAAAATTTTCGATGTGGAGAAGTCTCCACATGATCTAAAGCCAGGTATAAAGCATGAAGTTCTGCAGAATAAATAGAAGATTTATTTGGCAGACGTTCTGAATAAACATGATTGCCCTTAACAGCAGCTGCAGCAGCCTTGTCATCATCAAATGATCCATCAGTGTATATACACTGATAGCCAGTGAAAATAGATTTTATTTCTTTGTATCTATTTATATAAAGGGATGGATCAGTTGAGTATTTCTTTAATTCTGACATGGCTACATTAATATTTAAAGTTTCGTATGTCCATGGAGGTGTTTCTGGATATTGAAATTTAGCTATTTGATTTGGATTTAAATTTAAAGATTGTAAAGATTCTTTGATGCGAATACCAAAAGTTGGTATTGTATTAGGTTTACTTTCAAAAATGTCAACATAATTTGGATTAAATATAGTATCATGTGCAGGATTGTCTGGACAAGCTGCAATTTTTGCAGCATACTGAAGGGCAAGCTTTTCTCTTCTTAAATCAAGAGGCAGCTCATCTGCCTCAACTGCCAAGCTATCTGCAGGCGATGTACGAAATGCACCTAGGCAAAGTCGTAAACCTTGATTTTGTATAGGATCAAGCATTTTAATATAAGATGGACGTGCTGATCCATATACCATACACCCATAATCAAGCTTAGAACGTACCAATGCTCTATACAATTGTAATAAAATATTACGGTCCCCTCCCCAATCGGTATGGGCAAGAACCCGTAATAAATCTAATGCCTTCTGGCATTTCTTCTTAACGTATTTAATGTGGGGGATAAAAGATAATTTTCTGTCAAAAATAAGTCCAAGAAACTTGGTTTCTTCGACAACAGGTATCCGAGTTTGGCCAAGGTGTAGATCAGGATCTGGGTGAGCCTTCCATTTTTTACAAAAGTGCATACACATAGTTTTCTTTAAAGAAAACTTAAATCCGTTATGATCAGCCCATTCTTGTAATCTATTTAAGTGTTGTTGGAGCTGTCGTTCTATTGTATGCATGCTTGTGGACCTGTAGCTTAAGTTGAAATCATCAACAAAAAGTGAGCAATCTGCTCCAGGCCTCATACAATCAACAATGCTGTTAATTTTAATAATAAAAAGGGTGACTGATAATATACTTCCCTGTGGAACACCCATTTCCTGATCAAAAGCATCAGAAAGTGATGAACCAACTCGGACCCTGAATTGTCTATTTGACAAAAAATTTTGAATAAAAAGGGGTAAACGACCCCTTAATCCCATATCATATAAATCGCTCATTATTCCAAATTTCCATGTAGTATCGTACGCTTTCTCTAAATCAAAGAAAATGCTAACCACATGCTCACCTTTTAAAAAACCCTCTCTTATAAATGTCTCTAAACGTACCAGGTGGTCAATGGTACTTCGAGTTTTTCTAAAGCCACTCTGTGCAACAGAAATATAAGTTGCAGTTTCTATATACCAAACTAAACGCTCATTAATCATTCGCTCCATTGTTTTACAGATACAACTGGTTAAAGCAATGGGGCGATAATTATTTGAATCTGAGGAGTCTTTGCCAGGCTTAGGAATGGGAATAATAGTGGCTTCCCTCCATGAAGGAGGAAAATCACCACTTTCCCAAATGTTATTAAAAATATTTAAAAGATGCCCAAGTGATTGATCAGGGAGGTGTTTAAGGATTTGGTAGTGAATTTGATCAGGCCCAGGAGCGGTATCATGAGATTTATCCAAAGCAAGTTTCAAATCTTCTATTGTAAATGATTTATTATATTGTTCCAAGTTATGAGATATAAAGTTTAGTTGGTTTCTTTCTTTTCTATTTTTTATTTGTTGAAATTTTGCAGAATAATTATTGGATGAGGAATTCTTGGAAATTGTTTGACCTATTGTGTTACCTATTTCAGTGGGATTTGTAATTAATTGGCCATTATGAGTTAGATGTTTGATCCTTGCTCCACCTCCCTTCCCCGAAATTTTACGCACCATATCCCAGCATTTTTTAATCGGTGTACGCGTATTTAATTTGGAAACATAATCCTTCCAACTTTTTCTTTTGCTTATTTTAATAATATAACGGGCTTTAGCTCTTTTTACTCGAAATTGGTGCAAATTATATTGAGTTGGCTGTCGATTAAATTTTTTCAGAGCTTTTTTGCGCTCCTTGACAGCTTTTTTGCACTCATCATTAAACCAGGGTTTTTCTTTAATTTTAGAATTTGGCTTTGATTTGGGAATACACCCATCAGCAATATCATACAATGTATCTGTAAAAACTTGAAGAGGATCATCTACATTGTTAAAAAGTTCTGGAGTTATTCTATTATAACAGGATGTTTGAAATTTTGCCCAATCGGCTTTATGAAACTTCCACTTGGGGATTCGTTCGTCTGGTGGAGGAAAATGGTTATTTAGAATAATGGGGTAATGATCACTACCCCATTGATCTTCCTCCACTTCCCAGGAATAGTCTAAAAATAAATTTGGAGTGCACATGGAGAGATCTATTGATGTTAAAGAGCCTGTAGCTGGATGTAAATAGGTTGGAGAATCGTCATTCCAAAGGCACAAACTATTGTTATTTAAGAAATCTTCTATTATACGTCCTTTGGCATCAGTATTGTTTCTACCACCCCAAAGATAGTTGTGAGCATTAAAGTCACCAACTAACATATATGGCTGTGGCAGCTGGGTTACCAAATTATTTAAATCTGTAATATTAACTGGCTCACTAGGTGGTAGATATATTGAACATATAGTTAATGTATTGTGCAGGGTAACCCTGACTGCAGAAGCTTGTAAGTTAGTATTTAAAGTTATTTTACTCTGGGGTATACAGGATTTAACAAAAATAGAAACTCCGCCATGTGCTCGGTCCATTGCATCTATTGAACCAACTTTAATATAAGGTACATATCCCTTAAATGTTGTTGAGTTATCTTTAAAATTAGTTTCCTGTAAACAAATAACAGATGCATTATATTTTTGGGCTAATAACTCCAGTTCTGGCCTGTTTGCCTCAAATCCTCTACAATTCCATTGTATGATATTGCCGATAGCCATATTAAGAATAATGAGAAAAAATATATGATCTAACATAATCACTTGTTAATTTTACGATTATGCTTCGAGTGCACAGGTGTAAAATACATATCTGGAGGATCACCTGTGTCCATCCTTTCTAAGGATTTAGTTCTATTTATTTTACTTTTAACTTGTTCTTTGATTTCTTTTTTGTCTGATTTATGTACTGGTCTATTACTATTGATATTTTTATTATTGGATGATGTAGAAGGAGTTTGTGAAGAGGGTTTAGTGGATGTTGTTGTTGGTTGAGGTACTACTGGGATAGTGGGTGTCTGAGTCTGAGTAGATGTTGCTGAAGATTTAGAAGATTTTGTAAAAAAGGAATAATTTTTGTCAGTGATTGGCCATGTAATTTCGGTCTGAATTGCTATTGATTTTGTTTCTTTAGGTTTTACAGAGCTGGCATAAGATGTCTTTGATGTGTTCAAACTTTCTACTCGCTTCCGTGCCTCTGGAAAAGGTATATTTTCAGTGTGTCGTATTCGCTGAATTTCCTTCTCTTTCAAAAAGGAAGGACAATTCCGCGAATACGATGGATGATTTCCTTGGCAATTGACACATTTAATCATATTTGAAGAACAATCGTCTCCACTGTGCTGAGCGGTACATTTTGGACATGTTACATCACCTTTACATCGATCAGATCCATGTCCATACCTCTGACACTTGAATGAATGAATGAATGAATGGTTTCTTTACGGCACATCGACACAATGAGGTCATTCAGTGCCAAAATAGTAAAAACAAAACCGTTGTATTGACTAGAAACAAAATGTAAATATTAATACAATATGTACATAACACAAGAATTTAACAACAGCATTTATATAACACCAATCAAATATAGTAAATATGTATAATTTGTTTAAAAGACTTTATCAGTATGATGTTTTGCAGTTCTTGATAAATAAGTCAATGACATAAATAAACAAAAGCTCTGCCCTTAAAACTGATTATAAAGTCCTATGTGAGTTAAAAACGATACTATCACAGAAGTATCTACAGTATCAAATAACGTATGTAAATCTTGTACATTAAAATATTGAGTTCGTATAATATCAAAATCGATACACTCAATTAAAATATGTTTAATAGTCAAAGCCCTTTGACAACCAATACATTCCGGTTGATCTTCACCTTTAAGCAGATAACAGTGCGTCAAATGACTATGTCCTATTCTTATACGGGTTAAAACAGACTCTTCTCTACGGTTAATTCTAATAGCACCTTTAGTTTTGCCTAGAACGGGCTTAATTTCATGTAATTTATTAAAAATAGCTTCGTTCCAGCGCAACTGCCATTTAGAACGTAAAAAGACAGTAATATATTTCTTAAACTCTGTATATGGAATAAGTAAATCTATTGGGCGTTTGTCCAATGCTGCTTTGGCAGCTTGGTCAGCAGCCTCATTTCCATGGATTCCAATATGACTGGGGATCCAATAAAAACGAATTTCTTTATTTTCATATGTACAAAGTCTATGATACCGTTCGAGAATTTTGTAAATAAAGGGATTTTTCCAATCCTTTGCTTTCAATGCTTGTAAACAAGACAAAGAATCAGAAAAAATTAAAAATGTTTGATGTGGAGAAGTCTCCACATGATCTAAAGCAAGGTACAAAGCATGTAGTTCTGCAGAAAAAATCGATGATTTATTTGGCATACGTTCTGAATAAATATGATTGCCCTTAACAGCAGCTGCAGCAGCTTTCTCATCATCAAATGATCCATCAGTGTATATACACTGATAGCCAGTGAAAATAGATTTAATTTCTTTATATCTATTTATATAAAGGGATGGATCTGTTGAGCATTTCTTTAATTCTGACATGGCTAGATTAATATTTAAAGTTGCATAGGTCCATGGGGGTGTTTCAGGATATTGAAATTTAGCTACGTGATTCGGATTTAAATTTAAAGATTGTAAAGATTCTTTAATGCGAATGCCAAAAGTCGGTATTGTATTTGGTTTATTTTCAAAAAGATCAACATAATTTGGATTGAATATAGCGTCATGTACAGGATTGTCTGGACAAGCAGCAATTTTTGCAGCATACTGAAGGGCAAGTTTTTCTCTTCTTAAATCAAGAGGCAGTTCATCTGCCTCTACTGCCAAGCTATCTGCAGGCGAGGTACGAAATGCACCAAGGCATAGTCTTAACCCTTGATTTTGTATAGGATCGAGCATTTTAATATACGATGGACGTGCTGATCCATATACCATACACCCATAATCAAGTTTGGAACGTACCAGCGCTCTATATAATTGTAATAAAACATTACGGTCCCCTCCCCAATCGGTATGGGCGAGAACCCGTAATAAATCTAATGCCTTCTGGCATTTCTTTTTTACATATTTAATATGAGGGATAAAAGATAATTTTCTATCAAATATAAGTCCAAGAAACTTGGTTTCTTCGACAACAGGGATTCGAGTTTGGCCAAGGTGTAGATCAGGATCTGGGTGAGCCTTCCACTTTTTACAAAAGTGCATACATACGGTCTTTTTCAAAGAAAACTTAAATCCATTGTTATCAGCCCATTCTTGTAATCTATTTAGGTGTTGTTGAAGCTGTCGTTCTATTGTATGCATGCTTGCTGACCTGTAGCTTAAGTTGAAATCATCAACAAAAAGTGAGCAATCTGCTCCAGGCCTCATACAATCTACAATGCTGTTAATTTTAATAATAAAAAGGGTCACTGATAATATACTACCCTGTGGAACACCCATTTCCTGATCAAAAGCATCAGAAAGTGATGCACCCACTCGAACTTTAAAATGTCTGTTTGATAGAAAATTTTGAATAAAAAGGGGTAAACGACCCCTTAATCCCATATCATATAAATCACTCATTATTCCATATTTCCATGTGGTGTCGTATGCTTTCTCTAAATCAAAAAATATACTAACCACATGTTCGCCTTTTATAAAACCCTCTCGTATAAACGTTTCTAAACGTACCAGATGGTCAACAGTACTTCGAGTTTTTCTAAAACCACTCTGTGCAACAGAGATATAAGCCGCAGTTTCTAAAAACCAAACTAAACGCTCGTTAATCATTCGTTCCATTGATTTACAAATACAACTTGTTAACGCAATGGGACGATAATTATTTGAATCTGATGAGTCTTTGCCAGGTTTGGGAATAGGAATGATAGTGGCTTCACTCCATGAAGGAGGAAAATTACCACTTTCCCAAATATTATTAAAAATATCCAAAAGATGCCCAAGTGTTTGGTCAGGGAGGTGTTTGAGGATTTGATAATGTATATGATCAGGTCCAGGAGCGGTATCATGGGATTTATCTAAAGCAAGTTTTAAATCTGATATTGTGAATGGCTTATTATATTGTTCCAAGTTATTAGATATGAAATTTAGTTGGTTTCTTTCTTTTCGATTTTTTATTTGTTGAAATTTGGCAGAATAATTATTGGATGAGGAATTCTTGGAAATTGTTTGACCTATTCTATTACCTATTTCGGTGGGATTTGTAATTAATTGGCCATTATGATTTAGATGTTTGATCCTTGCTCCACCTCCCTTCCCAGTAATTTTACGCACCATATCCCAGCATTTTTTAATCGGTGTACGCGTATTTAATTTGGAAACATAATCCTTCCAACTTTTTCTTTTGCTTTTTTTAATAATATAACGGGCTTTAGCTCTTTTTATACGAAATTGGTGCAAATTATATTGAGTTGGCTGTCGATTAAATATTTTTAAAGCTTTTTTCCGCTCCTTGACAGCTTTTTTGCACTCATCATTAAACCAGGGTTTTTCTTTAATTTTAGAATTTGGCTTTGATTTGGGAATACACCCATCAGCAATATCATACAATGTATCTGTAAAAACTTGAAGAGGATCATCTACATTGTTAAAAAGTTCTGGAGTTATTCTATTGAAACAGGATGTTTGAAATTTTGCCCAATCGGCTTTATGAAATTTCCACTTGGGGATTCTTTCATCTGGTGGAGGAAAATGGTTATTTAAAATAATGGGGTAGTGATCACTACCCCATTGATCTTCCTCTACTTCCCAGGAATAGTCTAAAAATAAATTTGGAGTGCACATGGAGAGATCTATTGATGTTAAAGAGCCTGTAGCAGGATGTAAATAGGTTGGAGAATCGTCATTCCAAAGGCACAAACTATTGTTATTTAAGAAATCTTCTATTATACGTCCTTTGGCATCAGTATTGTTTCTACCACCCCAAAGATAGTTGTGAGCATTAAAGTCACCAACTAACATATATGGCTGTGGCAGCTGGGTTACCAAATTATTTAAATCTGTAATATTAACTGGCTCACTAGGTGGTAGATATATTGAACATATAGTTAATGTATTGTGCAGGGTAACCCTAACAGCAGAAGTTTGTAAATTAGTATTTAATGTCACTTTACTTTGGGGTATACAGGATTTAACAAAAACAGAAACTCCGCCATGTGCTCGGTCCATTGCATCTATTGAACCAACTTTATTATAAGGTACATATCCCTTAAATGTTGTTGAGTTATCTTTAAAATTAGTTTCCTGTAAACAAATAACAGATGCATTATATTTTTGGGCTAATAACTCCAGTTCTGGTCTGTTTGCCTCAAATCCTCTACAATTCCATTGTATGATATTGCCGATAGCCATATTAAGAATAATGAGAAAAAATATATGATTCAGCATAATCACTTATTAATTTTACGATTATGCTTGGAGTGCACAGGAGTAAAATTCATATCTGGAGGATCACCTGTGTCCATCCTTTCTAAGGATTTAGTTCTATTAATTTTACTTTTAACTTGATCTTTGATTTCTTTTTTGTCTGATTTGTGTCTATTGCTATTGATATTTGTATTACTGGATGATGTGGAGGGAGTTTGTGAAGAGGGTTTAGTGGATGTTGCTGTTGGTGGAGTTATAACTGGGATAGTGGATGTTGTAGTCTGAGTTGACGTTGCTGAAGATTTAGAGGTTTTTGTAAAAAAGGAATAATTTTTGTCATTGATTGGCCATGTTATTTCGGTTTGAATCGCTATTGATTTGGTTTCTTTCGTTTTTACAGTGCTAGCATAGGATGTCTTTGTTGTGTTCAAACTTTCTACTCGCTTCCGTGCCTCTGGAAAAGGTATATTTTCAGTGTGTCGTATTCGCTGAATTTCCTTCTCTTTTAAAAAGGAAGGACAATTCCGCGAATACGATGGATGATTTCCTTGGCAATTGACACATTTAATCATATTTGAAGAACAGTCGTCTCCACTGTGCTGAGCGGTACATTTTGGACATGTTACATCACCTTTACATCGATCAGATCCATGTCCATACCTCTGACACTTGAAGCAGCGCAGAGGGTTTGGAATAAATACATCAACTCTAACGTTCAAATATCCAACCTTAATAGATGTTGGGAGCTGCGCTGCTTCAAATGTAAGAATAAACGTATTGATAGGAATTTTGACACCATCCTTCTTTATAAATATCCGCTTACATTGCACAACATCCTGGTCTTTGAGCTCATCCACTATCTCCTCCTCAGAAACTCCCACTAAATCTGGGCATCTGATTACTCCTTTTTTATTGTTAAGAGTTTTGTGAGCCGTTATAATAACAGGAACTGTGGCCAACATTCGGCATCTTAGTAGATTGTCCGCATGGCTTTTCCGCTCAACCTCAATCAATAACTTACTTCCCATCTTTTTAACTGTTTTCGGCACCCCGGCAATGCCTTGAATCCCCTTTGCAATTGCAAAGGGGGACATTTTTGCCAGGGTATGTTCAGCATCGGAACTTTCCGCAATTAAAAATCTCGGCCATTTTTCTGTTTTATTTGAGTCGTCATCACTATCTATGTCATTCCTAGGTCGTTTTTGTTTGTTTTGCGCCATGTGTGTTATTTTAAATTTCATCAGTTAGGTCCCCTACCCACCACGGAGCCCAACAAGGGGACGCCTTTCTGGGCCGGTAACTCCAAGCCCTGACGCCATGAGGATACCCAACATGACATACTCTAAGAATAAAAACTCCACCCTTTCGGATTTTATTTATATCCCTCGATTGACCCAATCAGCAGTAATCTCCTTTTAAGAAATATTTATCAAAAATTTATCAATTGTTCCTAAATTTCAAACATTAAAATTGTCATAAATAAAAATCAAATAGCCAGAATATATTTAAGGAAATATACCACAAGCCGGTTAAATCAGATCCAGGCCTAATCTGATCTGCCTGTCTGGTGAACATTTGGATCCAAGACAGGCGTGTTGCAACTGGACCGGTATTACTGCCAAACCAGCCCAGTGCTCAGCCCGTCAGGATTCCATATCCTCCCCGACACAGGTCGCATCCCACGGCAAACAGGACGCCCCTTTAGTCGCCTTTTACGACATGCTGGGGGGCAGTGGGGCTATTCTTTAATCCCCGCACCCACAGGGGATGTACAGGATTGTCTGGACAAGCAGCAATTTTTGCAGCATACTGAAGGGCAAGTTTTTCTCTTCTTAAATCAAGAGGCAGTTCATCTGCCTCTACTGCCAAGCTATGAATGAATGAATGGTTGCTTAGAGGCACATCAACCACTAAGGTTATTTAGTGCCTAAAAATGGTAAAAATGAATGAATGAATGGTTTCACATTAACACAATAAAGTGCCAAAACAGTAAAAATAGAAACGTAATATTGACTAGAAACAAAATGTAAATGTTAATACAATATGTAGATAACACAAGAATTTATCAACTGTGAACAGCATTTATATAATATCAATCAAATATAATAAATATGGATGATTTGTTTAAAAGACTTTATCAGTATGATGTTTTGCAGTTCTTGATAAATAAGTCAATGACATAAATAAACAAAAGCTCTGCCCTTAAAACTGATTATAAAGTCCTATGTGAGTTAAAAACGATACTATCACAGAAGTATCTACAGTATCAAATAACGTATGTAAATCTTGTACATTAAAATATTGAGTTCTTATAATATCAAAATCGATACACTCAATTAAAATATGTTTAATAGTCAAAGCCCTTTGACAACCAATACATTCCGGTTGATCTTCACCTTTAAGCAGATAACAGTGCGTCAAATGACTATGACCTATTCTTATACGGGTTAAAACTGACTCTTCTCTACGGTTAATTCTAATAGCACCTTTAGTTTTGCCTAGAATGGGCTTAATTTCATGTAATTTATTAAAAATAGCTTCGTTCCAGCGTAATTGCCATTTAGAACGTAAAAAAACAGCAATGTATTTCTTAAATTCTGTATAAGGTATTAGCATATTTATTGGCCGCTTATCCAATGCTGCCTTGGCAGCTTGGTCCGCAGCCTCATTTCCAAGGATTCCAATATGACTGGGAATCCAGTAAAAACGAATCTCTTTATTTTCCTCAGTACAGAGTTTATGATACCGTTCAAGGATATTTAAAATAAATGGATTTTTCCAATCCTTGGCTTTCAATGCTTGTAAACAAGACAAAGAATCAGAAAATATTAAAAATTTCCGATGTGGAGACGTCTCCACATGATCTAAAGCTAGGTATAAAGCATGAAGTTCTGCAGAATAAATAGATGATTTATTTGGCAGACGTTCTGAATAAATATGATTGCCCTTAACAGCAGCTGCAGCAGCCTTGTCATCATCAAACGATCCATCAGTGTATATACACTGATATCCAGTGAAGATAGATTTTAGTTCATTATATCTATTTATATACAGGGATGGATCGGTTGAGTATTTCTTTAATTCCGTCATGGCTAAATTAATATTTAAAGTTTCATAGGTCCATGGAGGTGTTTCTGGATATTGAAATTTAGCTATTTGATTCGGATTTAAATTTAAGGATTGTAAAGATTCCTTGATGCGAAGGCCAAAAGTTGGTATTGTATTTGGTTTATTTTCAAAAAGATCAACATAATTTGGATTGAATATAATATCATGTGCAGGATTGTCTGGACAAGCTGCAATTTTTGCAGCATACTGAAGGGCAAGCTTTTCTCTTCTTAAATCAAGAGGCAGTTCATCTGCCTCAACTGCCAAGCTATCTGCAGGCGAGGTACGAAATGCACCAAGGCATAATCTTAACCCTTGATTTTGTACAGGATCAAGCATTTTAATATAAGATGGGCGTGCTGATCCATATATCATACACCCATAATCAAGCTTAGAACGTACCAGCGCTCTGTATAATTGCAATAAAATATTGCGGTCCCCTCCCCAATCGGTATGGGCAAGAACCCGTAATAAATCTAATGCCTTCTGGCATTTCTTTTTAACGTATTTAATGTGAGGAATAAAAGATAATTTCCTGTCAAAAATAAGTCCAAGAAACTTGGTTTCTTCGACAACAGGTATCCGAGTTTGACCTAAATAAAGATCAGGATCTGGGTGAACCTTCCATTTTTTACAAAAGTGCATACACACAGTTTTCTTTAAAGAAAACTTAAATCCATTATGATCAGCCCATTCTTTTAATCTATTTAAGTGTTGTTGGAGCTGTCGTTCTATTGTATGCATGCTTGTGGACCTGTAGCTTAAGTTGAAATCATCAACAAAAAGTGAGCAATCTGCTCCAGGCCTCATACAATCTACAATGCTGTTAATTTTAATAATAAAAAGGGTCACTGACAATATACTTCCCTGTGGAACACCCATTTCCTGATCAAAAGCATCAGAGAGTGATGCACCCACTCGAACTTTAAAATGTCTGTTTGATAGAAAATTTTGAATAAAAAGGGGTAAACGACCCCTTAATCCCATATCATATAAATCGCTCATTATCCCATATTTCCATGTGGTGTCATATGCCTTTTCTAAATCAAAGAAAATACTCACCACATGCTCACCTTTTATAAAACCCTCTCTTATAAATGTCTCTAAACGTACCAGGTGGTCAATGGTACTTCGAGTTTTTCTAAAGCCACTTTGTGCAACAGAAATATAAGCTGCAGTTTCCAAAAACCAAACTAAACGCTCGTTAATCATTCGTTCCATTGATTTACAAATACAACTTGTTAAAGCAATGGGACGATAATTATTTGAATCTGATGAATCTTTGCCAGGTTTGGGAATGGGAATGATAGTGGCTTCCCTCCATGAAGGAGGAAAATCACCGCTTTCCCAAATTGTATTAAAAATATCTAAAAGATGCCCAAGTGATTGGTCAGGGAGATGTTTAAGGATTTGGTAGTGAATTTGATCAGGTCCAGGAGCAGTATCATGAGATTTATCCAAAGCAAGTTTCAAATCTTCTATTGTAAATGATTTATTATATACTTCCAAGTTATGGGATATAAAATTTAGTTGGTTTCTTTCTTTTCTAGTTTTTATTTGTTGAAATTTGGCAGAATAATTATTGGATGAGGAATTTTTTGAAATGGTTTGACCTATTGTGTTGCCTATTTCGGTGGGATTTGTAATTAATTGGCCATTATGATTTAGATGTTTGATCCTTGCTCCACCTCCCTTCCCAGTAATTTTACGCACCATATCCCAGCATTTCTTAATTGGTGAACGTGTATTTAATTTAGAAACATAATCTTTCCAGCTTTTTCTTTTGCTTATTTTAATAATGTAACGGGCTTTAGCTCTCTTTATACGAAACTGGTGCAAATTATATTGAGTAGGCTGTCGATTAAATTTTTTCAGAGCTTTTTTGCGCTCCTTGACAGCTTTTTTGCACTCATCATTAAACCAGGGTTTTTCTTTAATTTTAGAATTTGGCTTTGATTTGGGAATACACCCATCAGCAATATCATACAATGTATCTGTAAAAACTTGAAGAGGATCATCTACATTGTTAAAAAGTTCTGGAGTTATTTTATTAAAACAGGATGTTTGAAATTTTGCCCAATCGGCTTTATGAAATTTCCACTTGGGGATTCGTTCGTCTGGTGGAGGAAAATGGTTATTTAAAATAATGGGATAATGATCACTACCCCATTGATCTTCCTCTACTTCCCAGGAATAGTCTAAAAACAAATTTGGAGTGCACATGGAGAGATCTATTGATGTTAAAGAGCCTGTAGCAGGATGTAAATATGTCGGGGAATCGTCATTCCAAAGGCACAAACTATTATTATTTAAAAAATCTTCTATTATACGTCCTTTGGCATCAGTATTATTTCTGCCACCCCAAAGATAGTTGTGTGCATTAAAGTCACCAACTAACATATATGGCTGTGGCAGCTGGGTTATCAAATTATTTAAATCTGTAATATTAACTGGCTCACTAGGCGGTAAATATATTGAACATATAGTTAATGTATTATGCAGGGTAACCCTGACTGCAGAAGCTTGTAAATTAGTATTTAATGTTACTTTACTTTGTGGTATACAGGATTTAACAAAAACAGAAACTCCGCCATGTGCTCGGTCCATTGCATCTATTGAACCAACTTTATTATAAGGTACATACCCCTTAAATGTTGTGGAATTATCTTTGAATTTAGTTTCTTGTAAACAAATTACAGATGCGTTATATTTTTGGGCTAATAACTCCAGTTCTGGCCTGTTTGCCTCGAATCCTCTACAGTTCCATTGTATGATACTGCTGATAGCCATATTAAAAATAATGAGGATAAATATAGGATTTAACATAATCATTTAAGTTTATGATTATGTTTTGAGTGAACAGGTGTAAAATGTATATCGGAAGGATCACCTGTGTCCATCCTTTCTAAGGATTTAGTTCTATTTATTTTAGTTTTGCTTTGATCTTTGATTTCTTTTTTGTCTGATTTCTTAACTGGTCTGTTGCTATTGACATTTTTACTGGATGATGTGGAGGGAGTTTGTGAAGAGGTTTTAGTGGATTGAACTGTTGGTACATTTATTGCTGGGGTAGTGGGTGTTTGGGTTTGAGTGGATGTTCCTGAAGATTTGGTGGTATTTGAAAAATAGGAATAATTCTTTTCATCGATTGGCCAGGTTATTTCTGTCTGTATTGCTATTGTTTTTGTCTGTTTGGTTTTTAAGGCGGTAGCATAGGATGTTTTGGAATTATTAAAACTTTCTACACGTTTACGTGCCTCAGGAAAAGAAATGTTTTCGGTGTGGCGTATTCGCTGAATTTCCTTCTCTTTTAAAAATGAAGGACAATTCCGCGAATACGATGGGTGATTGCCTTGACAATTCACACATTTCATGGTTTCCGAAGAACACTCTTCTCCACTATGCTGGGCTGTACATTTCGGGCAAGTTATGTTTCCTTTGCATCGATCAGATCCATGTCCATACCTCTGACACTTGAAGCAGCGCAGAGGGTTTGGAATGAAAACATCAACTCGGACGTTTAAATATCCAACTTTAATAGATGTTGGAAGCTGCGCTGCTTCAAATGTCAGAATGAATGTGTTAATTGGAATTTTGGTTCCATCTTTCTTAATAAAAATTCGTTTGCATTGGACTACATCTTGATCTTTTAGTTCATCCACCATTTCCTCTTCAGAAACTCCCGCCAGATCTGGGCATCTTATCACTCCTTTTTTATTATTGAGGGTCTTATGAGCCGTTATAAAAACTGGAACTGTGGCCAACATTCGGCATCTTAAAAGATTGTCCGCATGGCTTTTCCGCTCAACTTCAATTAATAAACGTGTTCCCATTTTTTTAACTGTTTTCGGCGACCCGGCAATGCCTTGAATCCCCTTTGCAATTGCAAAGGGGGACATTTTTGCCAGGGTATGTTCAGCATCGGAACTTTCCGCAATTAAAAATCTTGGCCATTTTTCTGATTTATTTGAATCGTCATCACTGTCTATGTCATTCCTAGGTCGTTTTTGTTTGTTTTGCGCCATGTGTGTTATTTTAAATTTCATCAGTTAGGTCCCCTACCCACCACGGAGCCCAACAAGGGGACGCCTTTCTGGGCCGGTAACTCCAAGCCCTGACGCCATGAGGATACCCAACATGACATACTCTTAGAATAAAAACTCCACCCTTTCGGATTTTATTTATATCCCTCGATTGACCCAATTAGCAGTAATCTCCTTTCAGGAAATATCAATCAAAAATTTACAATTATTCTTAAATTTTAAACATTGAAATTGTCACTAATAAAAATAAAATAGCCAGAATATATTAAAGGAAATATACCACAAGCCGGTTAAATCAGATCCAGGCCTAATCTGATCTGCCTGTCTGGTGAACATTTGGATCCAAGACAGGCGTGTTGCAACTGGACCGGTATTACTGCCAAACCAGCCCAGTGCTCAGCCCGTCAGGATTCCATATCCTCCCCGACACAGGTTGCATCCCACGGCAAACAGGACGCCCCTTTAGTCGCCTTTTACGACATGCTGGGGGGCAGTGGGGCTATTCTTTAATCCCCGCACCCACAGGGGACTGCCAAGCTATCTGCAGGCGAGGTACGAAATGCACCAAGGCATAGTCTTAACCCTTGATTTTGTATAGGATCGAGCATTTTAATATACGATGGACGTGCTGATCCATATACCATACACCCATAATCAAGTTTGGAACGTACCAGTGCTCTATATAATTGTAATAAAACATTACGGTCCCCTCCCCAATCGGTATGAGCGAGAACCCGTAATAAATCTAATGCCTTCTGGCATTTCTTTTTTACATATTTAATATGAGGGATAAAAGATAATTTTCTATCAAATATAAGTCCAAGAAACTTGGTTTCTTCGACAACAGGGATTCGAGTTTGGCCAAGGTGTAGATCAGGATCTGGGTGAGCCTTCCACTTTTTACAAAAGTGCATACATACGGTCTTTTTCAAAGAAAACTTAAATCCATTGTTATCAGCCCATTCTTGTAATCTATTTAGGTGTTGTTGAAGCTGTCGTTCTATTGTATGCATGCTTGCTGACCTGTAGCTTAAGTTGAAATCATCAACAAAAAGTGAGCAATCTGCTCCAGGCCTCATACAATCTACAATGCTGTTAATTTTAATAATAAAAAGGGTCACTGATAATATACTACCCTGTGGAACACCCATTTCCTGATCAAAAACATCAGAAAGTGATGCACCCACTCGAACTTTAAAATGTCTGTTTGATAGGAAATTTTGAATAAAAAGGGGTAAACGACCCCTTAATCCCATATCATATAAATCGCTCATTATTCCATATTTCCATGTGGTGTCGTATGCTTTCTCTAAATCAAAAAATATACTAACCACATGTTCGCCTTTTATAAAACCCTCTCGTATAAATGTTTCTAAACGTACCAGATGGTCAACAGTACTTCGCGTTTTTCTAAAACCACTCTGTGCAACAGAAATATAAGCCGCAGTTTCTAAAAACCAAACTAAACGCTCGTTAATCATTCGTTCCATTGATTTACAAATACAACTTGTTAACGCAATGGGACGATAATTATTTGAATCTTTGCCAGGTTTGGGAATAGGAATGATAGTGGCTTCACTCCATGAAGGAGGAAAATAATGAATGAATGAATGGTTTCTTTACGGCACATCGACACAATGAGGTCATTCAGTGCCAAAATAGTAAAAACAAAAACGTTATATTGACTAGAAACAAAATGTAAATATTAATACAATATGTACATAACACAAGAATTTAACAACAGCATTTATATAACACCAATCAAATATAGTAAATATGTATAATTTGTTTAAAAGACTTGATCAGTATGTTTTGCAGTTCTTGATAAATAAGTCAATGACATAAATAAACAAAAGCTCTGCCCTTAAAACTGATTATAAAGTCCTATGTGAGTTAAAAACGATACTATCACAGAAGTATCTACAGTATCAAATAACGTATGTAAATCTTGTACATTAAAATATTGAGTTCGTATAATATCAAAATCGATACACTCAATTAAAATATGTTTAATAGTCAAAGCCCTTTGACAACCAATACATTCCGGTTGATCTTCACCTTTAAGCAGATAACAGTGTGTCAAATGACTATGTCCTATTCTTATACGGGTTAAAACAGACTCTTCTCTACAGTTAATTCTAATAGCACCTTTAGTTTTGCCTAGAACAGGCTTAATTTCATGTAATTTATTAAAAATAGCTTCGTTCCAGCGCAACTGCCATTTAGAACGTAAAAAAACAGTAATATATTTCTTAAACTCTGTATATGGAATAAGTAAATCTATTGGGCGTTTGTCCAATGCTGCTTTGGCAGCTTGGTCAGCGGCCTCATTTCCATGGATTCCAATGTGACTGGGGATCCAATAAAAACGAATTTCTTTATTTTCATCTGTACAGAGTCTATGATACCGTTCGAGAATTTTGTAAATAAAGGGATTTTTCCAATCCTTTGCTTTCAATGCTTGTAAACAAGACAAAGAATCAGAAAAAATTAAAAATGTCTGATGTGGAGAAGTCTCCACATGATCCAAAGCAAGGTACAAAGCATGTAGTTCTGCAGAAAAAATTGATGATTTATTTGGCAGACGTTCTGAATAAATATGATTGCCCTTAACAGCAGCTGCAGCAGCCTTCTCATCGTCAAATGATCCATCAGTGTATATACACTGATATCCAGTAAAAATAGATTTAATTTCTTTATATCTATTTATATAAAGGGATGGATCTGTTGAGCATTTCTTTAATTCTGACATGGCTAGATTAATATTTAAAGTTGCATAGGTCCATGGAGGTGTTTCTGGATATTGAAATTTAGCTATTTGATTTGGATTTAAATTTAAGGATTGTAAAGATTCCTTGATGCGAATGCCAAAAGTTGGTATTGTATTTGGTTTATTTTCAAAAAGATCAACATAATTTGGATTGAATATAGCATCATGTACAGGATTGTCTGGACAAGCAGCAATTTTTGCAGCATACTGAAGGGCAAGTTTTTCTCTTCTTAAATCAAGAGGCAGTTCATCTGCCTCTACTGCCAAGCTATCTGCAGGCGAGGTACGAAATGCACCAAGGCATAGTCTTAACCCTTGATTTTGTATAGGATCGAGCATTTTAATATACGATGGACGTGCTGATCCATATACCATACACCCATAATCAAGTTTGGAACGTACCAGTGCTCTATATAATTGTAATAAAACATTACGGTCCCCTCCCCAATCGGTATGAGCGAGAACCCGTAATAAATCTAATGCCTTCTGGCATTTCTTTTTTACATATTTAATATGAGGGATAAAAGATAATTTTCTATCAAATATAAGTCCAAGAAACTTGGTTTCTTCGACAACAGGGATTCGAGTTTGGCCAAGGTGTAGATCAGGATCTGGGTGAGCCTTCCACTTTTTACAAAAGTGCATACATACGGTCTTTTTCAAAGAAAACTTAAATCCATTGTTATCAGCCCATTCTTGTAATCTATTTAGGTGTTGTTGAAGCTGTCGTTCTATTGTATGCATGCTTGCTGACCTGTAGCTTAAGTTGAAATCATCAACAAAAAGTGAGCAATCTGCTCCAGGCCTCATACAATCTACAATGCTGTTAATTTTAATAATAAAAAGGGTGACTGATAATATACTACCCTGTGGAACACCCATTTCCTGATCAAAAGCATCAGAAAGTGATGCACCCACTCGAACTTTAAAATGTCTGTTTGATAGAAAATTTTGAATAAAAATGGGTAAACGACCCCTTAATCCCATATCATATAAATCACTCATTATTCCATATTTCCATGTGGTGTCGTATGCTTTCTCTAAATCAAAAAATATACTTACCACATGTTCGCCTTTTATAAAACCCTCTCGTATAAACGTTTCTAAACGTACCAGATGGTCAACAGTACTTCGCGTTTTTCTAAAACCACTCTGTGCAACAGAAATATAAGCCGTAGTTTCTAAAAACCAAACTAAACGCTCGTTAATCATTCGTTCCATTGATTTACAAATACAACTTGTTAACGCAATGGGACGATAATTATTTGAATCTGACGAGTCTTTGCCAGGTTTGGGAATAGGAATGATAGTGGCTTCACTCCATGAAGGAGGAAAATTACCACTTTCCCAAATATTATTAAAAATATCCAAAAGATGCCCAAGTGTTTGGTCAGGGAGGTGTTTGAGGATTTGATAGTGTATATGATCAGGTCCAGGAGCGGTATCATGGGATTTATCTAAAGCAAGTTTTAAATCTGATATTGTGAATGGCTTATTATATTGTTCCAAGTTATTAGATATGAAATTTAGTTGGTTTCTTTCTTTTCTATTTTTTATTTGTTGAAATTTGGCAGAATAATTATTGGATGAGGAATTCTTGGAAATTGTTTGACCTATTGTGTTACCTATTTCGGTGGGATTTGTAATTAATTGGCCATTATGATTTAGATGTTTGATCCTTGCTCCACCTCCCTTCCCAGTAATTTTACGCACCATCTCCCAGCATTTTTTAATTGGTGAACGTGTATTTAATTTAGAAACGTAATCTTTCCAACTTTTTCTTTTGCTTATTTTAATAATATAACGGGCTTTAGCTCTTTTTATACGAAATTGGTGCAAATTATACTGAGTTGGTTGTCGATTAAATATTTTTAAAGCTTTTTTCCGCTCCTTGACAGCTTTTTTGCACTCATCATTAAACCAGGGTTTTTCTTTAATTTTAGAATTTGGCTTTGATTTGGGAATACACCCATCAGCAATATCATACAATGTATCCGTAAAAACTTGAAGAGGATCATCTACATTGTTAAAAATTTCTGGAGTTATTTTATTAAAACAGGATGTCTGAAATTTTGCCCAATCGGCTTGATGAAATTTCCACTTAGGGATTCGTTCGTCTGGTGGAGGAAAATGGTTATTTAAAATAATGGGGTAATGATCACTACCCCATTGATCTTCCTCTACTTCCCAGGAATAGTCTAAAAATAAATTTGGAGTGCACATGGAGAGATCTATTGATGTTAAAGAGCCTGTAGCAGGATGTAAATATGTTGGAGAATCGTTATTCCAAAGGCACAAACTATTATTATTTAAGAAATCTTCTATTATACGTCCTTTGGCATCAGTATTATTTCTGCCACCCCAAAGATAGTTGTGAGCATTAAAGTCACCAACTAGCATATATGGTTCTGGCAGCTGAGTTATTAGGTTATTTAAATCTGTAATATTAATTGGTTCACTTGGTGGTAAATATACTGAACATATTGTCAATGTATTGTGCAAGGTAACCCTAACAGCAGAAGCTTGTAAATTAGTATTTAATATTACTTTACTTTGGGGTATACAGGATTTAACAAAAATAGAAACTCCGCCATGTGCTCGGTCCATAATGTCAATTGAACCGACTTTATTATACAGTACATATCCCTTAAATGTTGTAGAATTATCTTTAAATTTAGTTTCTTGTAAACAAATTACCGATGCATTATATTTTTGGGCTAATAACTCCAGTTCTGGTCTGTTTGCCTCAAATCCTCTACAATTCCATTGTATAATATTGCTAATAGCCATATTTAAAATAATGAGTAATAATACAATGTGGTCAAACATAATCATTTAATTCTACTACGATTATGTTTGGAGTGCACCTGAATGCTATTTATATCAGGAGGATCATTTGTATCCATCCTTTCTAATGATTTTGTTCTTTGTATTTTATTTTTTCCTTGATCTCTAGTTTCTTTTTTGTCAGACTTATTAACAGGTTTATTCTGCTGTGAAGAATTGGAATTTGCACCTTTGGTGCTTGATGTGGATTGAATCTGTGAAGGTTTTATGGAAGATTGTGTAGGTTTTATTGAAGATTGAGTAAGTAAAGGGGTAGAAGATACAGGAGTCTGTGTTGATATTGCTGTTATTGATTTGCTCATATAGGAATAGTTCTTTTCACCAATTGGCCATGTTAAATCTGTTTGAACTGAAATGGATTTAGTATCTTTTGATTTTGTGACAATAGCATAGGAATTTCTTTGAGGGGTATTGTTGCTTTCTACTCGTTTTCTGGCTTCTGGAAAGGAAATATTTTCTGTGTACTTTATTCTCTGAATTTCTTTTTCTCTTACAAAAGAGGGGCAATTCCGAGAATATGACGGGTGTTCACCTTCACAATTATTGCATTTGAAAGACTGAGATTCACAATTTTCACTACTGTGCTGGCCAGTGCATTTTGGACATGTCAAGTTCCCTTTACAATTATCTGAGCCATGACCATATTTCTGACATTTGAAACAACGCAGTGGGCTTGGAATATATATATTAACTCTTACGTTTAAATATCCAATTTTGATTGATTGAGGTAGCTGCGTTGTTTCAAAAGTGATAATATAGGTATTGATGGGAGTTCTGACGCCATCTTTATTGATGCTAATGCGACGGCAAGCGACAACATTCTGATCAGATAGCTCCTCAACAATATCGGTCTCTGGTATACCAGAAAGTTCTGGACACCTGATAACTCCCTTTCTGGTGTTTAGGGTCTTATGAGGAGTTATTTTTACAGGGATAGTGGCCAATAAAGAGCATTTCAATAAATTATTGGAATGACTCTTTCTGTCCACTTCTATTAATAATTTGTCACGCATCTTTTTAACATTTTTCACTTTTCCAGCTACTCCTTGAATACCTTTTTCAATTGCAAAAGGAGACATTTTATCTATGGTGCGTAGTGGATCCGTGCTTTCAACTATTAAAAATCTTGGCCATCTTGTTTCATTTGTGTTTAAATCGTTATCCGAGTCCGTTTCCATATCAGCCCTTTGTCTTTTTTGTTTGTTTGATGCCATATGTGTTGTGTTTATTGTTCATTGTCCATGTTCCTAAGCCTTACTCTGACTCCTATTTTAAAAAATAGGGAGTTATAGATATGGGGCAGAGCCATCAGCACACCTATAAAAC